>BSBK01004043.1:5000-152500 GCA_027943335.1 Chamaecyparis obtusa
ATAGAAATATTTTTGGGTGATGCGAGATTGCTCTTACACCCAGGATGCTCCTGCATCAGACACCCAAGGTAATTTGAGAAGTGACCCTGTCAAGACTCAGGTGTGTAGAGGAAAACCAAGATGGTTAACCTCCTCCTTTGTTAGCCATGATGAATCTTCAACAGGTCGTCCTTTCCATTTGACTAGATATTCTTCATATGTCCTGTTCCTTGTGCTTCTGCCAACACGACTGTCCAGTATATCCTCGATCTCCTTAGTGTCTGAACTAGTTGCTGGAATACTCCACTGTGCTGCTGTGATCTCATCTTCAACACCTCCTTCATGATACTCTGTCAGATCTGAAATGTTAAACACTGGTGAAATATTCAGCTCACTAGGCAATTCTACCTCATATGCATTTCCTGAATCATGCTTCTTCAGTATCTTACATGGCCCAAACTTCTTCATTTTCAGCTTGTTATATGTACCAACTGGAAACCGCTCCTTCCGCAAATGAACCATGACTTCGTCACCAACCTGAAATTCCTTATACCTCCTTTTCTCATCTGCCTTAGCCTTATACTGTGCATTCATCTTGGTAATATGCTTCCTCACCTCCTCATGGATGTTCTTCAAGTGTTCGGCAAAATCTTCAGCTTCAGCACTACTTATTTCTCCTTTATCTATCTTTCTCAATTCAGATGCATTTCTTGGACTACTTCCATATACAATCTGGAATGGTGATTTACCAGTGCTTCTATTGACAGAATTATTGTATGAAAATTCTGCCTATGGTAAAATCAAATCCCATCCTGTTGGCTTATCTCCAACCAAACATCTCAGCAAATTTCCCAAACTTCTATTCACCACCTCTGTCTGTCCATCAGTCTGTGGATGATGTGATGAACTGAACTTCAAATCTGTCTTCAACTTCTTCCATAATGTACGCCAGAAATACCCAACAAACTTAGTGTCCTTATCTGAAACTATGGTCTTTGGCAAACCATGAAGTCTCACTACTTCTCTGAAAAACAATTCTGCTACATGAACAGCATCATTAGTCTTCTTGCAGGGAATGAAATGTGCCATCTTTAAAAATCGGTCAACTACTACAAAAATTGAATCATGTCCCCGCTGTGTCCTCGGTAAACCAAGAACAAAGTCCATACTGATATCCTCCCAAGGCTTCTCTGGTATAGGTAATGGCTGATACAACCCTGTATTCTGCTTCACTCCTTTCGCCATCTGACATACTCTGCAACTCTGTACAAACTTCTTCACATCTTGCTGCAATTGTGGCCAATAATAATTTTCACCAACCAAAGCAAGGGTTTTATCACGACCAAAATGTCCAGCCAATCCTCCACTATGCTTCTCCTTGATGAGATTCTCCCTCATAGAACTTCGTGGAATGCACAACTGACTCCCTCTAAATAGCATATCATCCTGGATGATGAAATCCAACCATTTTGTCCTGTCTAGAGTAACAGGTTCTGTACAAGCTTTCCAAGCTTCACCAAAATCGGGATCCTCTAGATACAAATTCTTGAGTTCCTTGAACCCAACCACTTCAATCTGCATTTCTGTCAACAATAGTTGCCTTCTGCTAAGAGCATCTGCAACCCTATTAGACTTTCCACTCCTGTGTTTCAAAACAAATGTATAACTCTGCAAAAACTCAACCCATTTCAAATGCCTTTGATTCAATTTTCCTTAACTATTCAAATATTGCAAAGCTTGATGATCAGTATACAAAACAAACTCCTTAGGAAGTAGATAATGTCTCCACTTCTTTAATGCCTGAACTATAGCATAAAATTCCTGATCATAAACAGAATATTTTCTCTTGGCATCATTTAACTTCTCACTGAAATAAGCAACAGGTTTACCTTCTTGGCTCATAATAGCTCCTATTGCAGTACCACTAGCATCACAATCTACTTGAAACACCTTATTGAAATCTGGGAGTGCTAAAACAGGTTGTTCTGTAACTTTTTGTTTCAATAATTAAAAACTCTTTTCTGCTCCTTTACTCCACTTAAACTCTTTTCTATCCCCTCTCATTGTTTCAGTCAAGGGTCCACAAATACTGCTAAAATTTCTGATAAACTTTCTGTAAAAGCTAGCTAGACCATGAAAAGATCTTACCTCAGTAGCACTCCTTGGAGTAGGCCATTCAAGGATAGCCTGTACCTTCTCTGGGTCCATTTTTAGACCTTCTGCTAAAACTACAAATCCCAAATATACTAACTCTTTCTTCACAAAACTGCACTTCTTCAAATTAATCAACAATTTCTCTTCTCTCAACTTCTCAAATACCATACGAATATGCATCATATGCTCATCCAATGTCTTACTAAAGATCAAAATATCATCTAGGTAAACAATGACAAACTTACCCAGAAATTCTTTCAGAACCTCATTCATGAGCCGCATGAAAGTGCTCGGTGCATTGGTTAGCCCAAAAGGCATGACTAACCACTCATATAGTCCTTCCTTTGTCTTGAAGGCAGTCTTCCATTCATCTCCTTCTCTGATCCGAATCTGGTGATATCCACTCTTCAGATCTATCTTTGAGAAATACACAGCTCCACTCAAACAGTCCATAATATCATCCATTCGTGGCAATGGAAACCTATACTTGATTGTGATCTTGTTTATTGCTCTGGAATCTGTACACATCCTCCATTCTCCATTCTTCTTTGGTGCTAATACCGCTGGTACAACACAGGGACTCAGACTCTCACGGATCAATCCTTTTTGTAACAGTTCATGTACTTGTCTGTTCAACTCCTCACTTTCTGCAGGTGTCATTCTGTGTGCTGGCTTATTCGGCAAACTCACTCCTGGGATCAAGTCCATCTGATGACTGATCTTCCTGACTGGTGGTAATCCATCAGGCACGTTATCGGATACAATATCCTGAAACTCGTTCAACAAATCTGTAACTTCTATAGGAACATCTTCTACTTCCTCTTTACCAGCTTTTGGAATTAAAGCAAAACATACATGCTCATGCCTCATACCATCTAGAAAATTTCTTCCATCAACAAAAGTTATCCTTGCATTACCACATACCTTTTCTCCAGTCTCCTTCAATGGTTTTAGCTTATGTCGTAGTCCATCCTTTTTCAGGGAATAGGTATTCGCATGACCATCATGTACAGCACATCTGTCAAACTGTCATGGTCTACCCAACAACATATGACATGCATCCATAGATATGATATCACACAATACCTCATCTTGGTATCCGCCAATCTTGAACTTCACTAGGCATTGTTCATTGACCATGACCTTGTGGTCATCCTGTACCCAGGCAATCCGATATGGATGTGGGTGTTTCTGTCTCTTAAGCTTCAACTTTGTCACCATCTCTTCTGACACCAAATTGTCAGTGCTTCCACTATCAATGATCACATCACAACATTTACCTTCACACTTACACCTGGTGCGAAACAGGCTCCTCCTTTGCTCAGGTTCATTCTCACCACTCAACAGGACTCTTCTGTTAATCAACGTTTCTCCTCTTTCAGCATCTTCAGAATTTGATGATCTGGCATCTTCATCTACATGTGCAACTCTGGCCTGGCCTTCATTTCTCCTATCTGTTCTACCTTGGCGCTGAGGACATTCAAATGCCCTATGACCTTCTTCTCCACAGTGAAAACATGTTCCACGGAAGCCACCTCTTCTAGATCCTTGTCCTCTTTCTCTTCCTCTCTGATCTCTATTATTCTGATCCTGGAAGCGATTGGAATTATTTCCTCGCTGATTCTGACTGCTACTGGCCTCATCCTTCTTTTTTGGATCTTCATTTCGGCCACCATATGACCATCCACCAGATCGTCCACCGCGACCTCTTCCGTTTTGTCTGCTCTCAAACTTCTTATTCAACTTTTCCTCTACTTTTAGGGCAAACTGGTATGCCTCTTCAATACTGTTCATTCGAACCAGATTCAGCTCCTCCTGAATGCTTGGTCTTAACCCATTAAGGTATCGGGCAACTTTCTCCTTATCAGCTTCTGCATGGCCTATTCTGATGAGAAGTCGATAGAACTCCTCTGTATACTCCTGAACAGATCTTCCTGCCTGCTTCAAACTCTACATTTTCTTCAGTAGGTCAAGCTCATAATCAACAGGAATGAACTGTCGCTTCAATTTATCCACCATCCGATCCCATCTTGTGATTTTATCTTTCCCTCTTCTATTTCGCTCCAACTGAATTTCTTGCCACCAGATCTTCGCATGACCTTTCAATCTGGCCTTCGCAAATTTGACCCTATCAGGATCGTCAACATCTTCGTACTCAAAATATTACTCACATTCATTGATCCAGTCAATCAATTCCTCTGGGTTAAGATTTCCAGAAAATGTAGGAACCTCAATCTTAGGTCTTTTCCCAATCTTGGAAATGGCCCTAAAAAGTCTTTCTTCCTCCTGGTTCACAATTTCATCTTCTCCTTCTTGATATTCTTCTTCGGCTTCATCCTCGCTTTCATCTCTGACATTGAGATTCATTCCTCTACGAATCTCTTCTTGCAATGCTTGCACTTGTCTTTGCAGCTCTCTAACCTCAGGTGTCACAGCACCAACTCTTCCGCCACGTTCTCGTCGTGGAGGCATTTTCGCGATGCGCGCTGAAACCCTAGCCACGGTCCTGGTGCAAACTGCCTCATAGTCGGTGATCTATTTACACACTCAAGAACTCCTGCTCTGATACCACTTGATGAAGGGTGCTCCCCTTAATACCACAAACACATAACAGAAATAGAGAAACAACAACAATATGCAAGAACAGAAAATTGACTTCTTATTATCTCCACAAATGTGGAGTTACAAACTTTCAGAATTACAATATGCAAAGCCACATGGGCATTCCCTTACAATATTCTGTAGGACAAAGCCTTGAACTATTACCCAGATCTACTACCCAGAACTATTCTGAACTATTCTTAACTTCCTAAGACAATAATACAGCCTTCCTTATATAGGCAATTATCCACCGCCTAGGAAGGTTCCAGAATTTTTAGCCAATAAGGCCGACCAACTTAGAATTATTTTATTTTACATTTTATTACATCATAGTCGGCTCAAGATAACCTTTGAAACCCGAACAAAAATTTTGAAGAAAATTATTTTTTTCGCCATTTCAGGTGGCCCAACTTCCGAAGACCATAAGTCATCACTAGTTGACCCGCTCGGCTATTATAACCCCATTTCGGAAATGCCACGAAGCGCTCTATAGGCTTGACCCGCACAAGCGCCCGTCACCCAAATTTTTGACCTCATCTGGGGCCTCTAAAACCTTCAAAACTGAGTTCGAAGTTTCTGTATCCTGCTGCCAATACCGAAAATCTTCAATATCTTCCAATATACACTTGATCTGGAAATGAAACTTTACTGGCAGACTTATATGACCAAAATGAACCTCCAAGAAAGAAATCAGATCATTTTGAGCACATACGAAAATTACCAAAAATAGTAACTTTCCATAAATAGCAGCTCTGCACAGGATAACCCTTATTGAATTCAAAAATAGAAATATTTTTGGGTGATGCAAGATTGCTCTTACACCCAGGATGCTCCTGCATCACTTAATAATAGAATTGAAAAAGAGAATGATAGCAAGTAATAGAAGTAGATCTAATAATGAGGCTATGATATTCAATAGATATGCAATTGTATTTCAAATATAATCAAGTATGTCAATATGAAAGCGTGGAATCAACACTGACAAATGTAAATCTAAACCTCCATGATTCTATACTTGGAATCCATCTTGAGGGAAGAATGAATGGATCTTGAAGATGAAAAAAGGATCTTGAAGGAAGATCCCACCACCATGATGGCTATATCTAGGGTTTTGAATCATGAATCTTGAATGTTTGAACCAAATCCCTTCAATGGCTTGAACGTTTGAATCCTTGATCTTCAATGGAGAACTTGAATGCTTGAAGAGGACTTGAATGGATGATTCCTTGAATGGATTCTTTCTTGATCTTTCCTTGAGAAAACCTTGACCACTTGATTTCAAAAATTGATGCCTTGATCATGAAATTGCAAAACTTGATCTCAAAACCTGATGGAGAAAATGAGAGAGGAAGGCTTCCTTTTATAGTGATCTAGGAAAAAATCCTCTAGAGGGGACATCTTTGGGGAATTAAATTCCAATTATGCCTCAACCCTTTAGAAATTGACCTAAATTAAATATAATTTAAGAGTTTACCATTTTGGAGACCAAAACAATTGACCTGTAAGTGGGAAAACAATTCTTTCCAAAACCCGACATCTAGAAATCATGGGACCTTGAAATTTGAACCCTGGGTCAAAGATGAGGTAGACCCCACCCTAGGTCAGGGTCGAGGTCATCCTTTACCTAGGTCAGGGTCTAGGTTGTCTTTGACCTTGAAGTCAAAAACCTCAAGACCTCAATCTAGAATGCTAGGAAATGCAGAAATAAAGGTGGAAATAGGTGGAGAGAGAAGCAGAATGGGGGGATAAAGCCAGATCCAAGAAAAAACCAATTTGATGTGCTTGACATGACCCCAGACTAGTTACTGGGAGGGCTAAATACTCTTAACATGGAAGTGCTTCCATTTTAAGATGATACATTAAGCCCCCACTTTAGTAAGAGTATGGACTCGATGCAAAATCTTGGTAAAGGAGAAGAAAGAGGAGATCCAAGTGCATTCAAAATGAGATAAAATAACACTTAGCTAAGGACACAAGCCCCTATGCTAAGGATTCTAACTCAACATACATGGACGAGGGCGTGAAAAGAGAAAACCAAAAGAATAGGGGTTAGTACTAAACAACCCAAATCAATTAGCATAAGAAACCTCACTAAGAAATATTTCTCATACTAATATCATATTTGGAAGGCTAACATAAAAGAATAAATGATTATATAAGAAAGACAAGAGAAATACTATAAATAACATAGCTTCATGATCTAGTCCCACTAGCATGAAAGCGAAAAGAGAGAAAGGAGAAAGTGATTACGTCGCCCAGTAAGATGCCCACCTTACTCTGAATAACCCTAGAGGGAGAGCCCAACAGGAAAAAAAACCTAATAGTTCACCCGAAATATGTGCCCTATAATTGTAATGCATCTTTTGATGGCTTCTGGAATACTCATAGATCCACCTTCCCGTATCACTATGAATATGAAATGTGTGTCCCCTCAAGATTTAGCAACTTATATTCGTTACCCTCAAAAGCTTTAGGATATTGAAAATTGAAAAACGCATGTCCCTTCAGGATTTGGAAACTTATGTGTGTTACCTTCAAAGGATTTAGCATATTTGAAATTGGAAATGCGTGTCCCTCCAGGATTTACTAGCTTATGTGCATTACCTTCTAAGATTTAGAATGCTGTAAAATAAAAGGTTAGAACAAAAATACATAATATAGAGTGAGGGAGGCCATATATGTGCCCCCCTCCTTAAGATGGAAAAAACATACTATTTTGACATGTTAAGGAAAGAAAAGAACAAGGATAAAGCCTTCTTCAACATCAAGACAATATCCATAGACAACACCTAGTCCAAGCCAAGAAGGTCACAGCTCCTATGAGGCCATGGAAGGGACGAATGCAAGGAGATATTATGTAAGAAGTCAAAAAGTAACCCTTGTGAGGGATATCACACTGTTCAACTTCCAAGGTGAGAGATTTATCCACCATGGAAACCCAATGTCAAACAACAAAATAGGTTGTGGTCAAGGAATAAGATCCTCAATGCAAACCAACATTTTCATGTATGATTGGATATCACATAATAGATAGATACTACTTAACCAAGGAAAGAGGTGAATCCCAGAAAGATAGAAAAGAAGGAGATGGCATCCTTGCCCCCCAAGCATAGGAACAAGGATGGAAGGGGACCTATTATATGACTCACAACATTATATAAGACAACGAGCCCCCACGTATTAGGCTAACATTGTTTATATAATGTGGAGCACTATAATAGGAACATAAATGTTATTTAGAGAAAACAAGATTGAAATACAACTCATTGCCACATGATATATAAATAACCTTACTATCAATGAGCTGCCTAATCTTATAATGTAAATCTTGACATTCATTAGTTGAGTGATCATGAAATCTATGATATAAATAAAAAGAAAGAGTCTTCAAGTGTGGACTACGTTTCTTTTTTCATTTAGGTCTAGTAATCATTTTAGAATGAAGGAGTTTAGGAAAAACAACTTCTTGGTCAAATTCCTTCATATTTTCATCATGTTTTGAAGTGTTATGTGAGATTTTGTTAACATTGATTTATTTTTGAGGATTAAATCCAAATCCATAACAATGGTCATGCCCCCCAGTGTGTAAGGGCATTTGAATTCCCTATTTATGCTTACCATAGACTTGACCATTAAATCCTTGTTTAACTAGGAAATGATAACCAGGACCATAACAAGAAGCCATATCTAAAGGAGTCAATGGAACTTCAGCAGTCACAATATCATCCTTAGTAGGTTTGATAGATTCATTATTGGTAAAAGCAGTGACAAAGTTATTACTAAGGGTGTTAGAAGTAAAAACTCATTGTTCAAATTCTCTTTGTTGCTTCATAAAATCAAGATCATTAATATTATACTCTCCAATAAAGGTAGGAGTAAAATCCAAGGTTCCCCAATGATCTCCAAGAAGAGTATTAGAGGAAGAAGGATTACTATTAGGAATAGTAGTGTGGGTTTGAATATTTAGACAAGGATTAAGTGCATCATCTGCATGAAGTGAATACATCTTGTTGTTATGTATAAAATTTACTTTATGGTGAAGGGAGGAGGGGATAGCATGCATGTCATGCAACCAAGGTCTACCCAAAAGAAGGTTATAGTTGAGAGGTCAAGGCATAACATGAATATGAGTATTCAGGATGACCGGTCCTACTTTGATAGGTAAGGTAATGATGCCTAAAGTTCTCTTAGAAATGTTATCAAAGCGACATATAGGAACATTGTTAGGTTGAATAGTTGAAAGATCAGCTTTAATCACTTTGAGAATGTCCATGCTACAAACATTAAGCCCAGATCCATTATCAATCAAGGTCCTACAAATGATATTTTTATTGATAGAAACAACAACCATAAGAGCATCATATTGATTCTGAACCTCTTTAGAAGGTAAATCCTTTTGAGTAAATACAATGTCAAGAGGACCACAGGTAGCATACATGCATTGTAAAAAGTTATTAATGTTCTCTTGATTAGGAGGTGGACTAGGAAGAGTTGCTAGACATTTTTGCAAGGCTTCATACTAGGTAGGTTAAGTTTGAAGAAGATCCCATAAAGAAATCTTGGCAGGATTATTTTGCAATTGGTTTATCAAATCATACTCCTTGATAGGAAGATGGGGTGGAGGAGGAAGAATAGGTTGAGAAGGTGGAAAAGAATTAGAAACCACCGGATTAGGTTGAGGGTTATTCATTGTACGATATGTGTGATCTATTGAATCTTGGTCATTAAAAGACTCTAAAGACTCCATAAGTTTACCTTTGATAGTAATGCAAGGACAACCTTTGACAGTCAACAAGGGTTTCAAAAAAACCATATTAGTTGTCTAAACACCACAAATAGATTCACAAGAAGGAAGAAAAGAAGACATCCTAGGAGGAGATGAGATAGGATCTTGATTCTCCATAAGATCATCACTAAGAGGGAGAACATTAAGGGATTTCATACCATTCTTTGTTAATGCCTCATCACTAGAAGGAATCCTAAATGGAGGTAAAGCATTTGTAATGTCATCTTCTTTTGCTAAAATGACTGCATGAGTTTGAGAAAAAGAGTTATCATCATGCATGAATATGTCATCCATTAATAAATCACCCTCTTGTATCAAAGATTCTTCGCGAGTAGGGGATAAATCAATGTCTTTATCTAAGGGATCATTCACAATGGTGTTGTGAGGAAGAGAGAGTAATAAACATCCAAATCCAAAGCTTAATCCCAAATAGGAGGATTATATCATCCCTACCAATAAAGTACATTGTAGGATACCTAGATGGGAAAGAAGGTAAATTATATTCTAAAGTAGGTTCATAGAAAACACATATATTAGGAGAAGAATTAACATCAATCCTTAGCTCATCTCCATAAAGAGAAATATGATGGAGAGATAGATTAAAGTCATCTTCTTGGTCTAATACATCCTTACAAGGTAATTCAAAAGAGGACAAAGCAACGTCACACGTACTACATAAATTTTTTCTAGGTGTAACATCATGAAATGGTAAGGTAAGAGGAGGATGTGTAATCCCAAAAGTTATAGAAGAATGTTTGGAAAATATTTGAAACAACTTATGCAACATGATAACAAATAAAGAAATGCATAGAAAATAGATCTAGATATATCCCAATCCATTCAAATGAAACTTATAAGCATGAAAAGGAAATCAAACACAATAGGGAATCTAATTCCACAAAAGAAGTTGTCGTAAAATGGGTTCACCAAAATGTAAAGAATAAAATAGAGTATTTGTGTAGATATAAAAAAATGGGGAATATAAGATCTACTAGTAAATCCAAATTCCCAAAGGAGAGATCCAAATTGATCAACCAAAAGGTCAATACACAAAATAATCAATCTATGGAGAATATGAATAAAGGAGAAAACCTTATATTTTGCTATGAAGAGTATATTCTTGAAATATGAAATAAATGATAGGGAAATACTAACCTCAAAATAGGGCTGATTTGGAAAATGCTAATTTTTTATGTCTATGTACAGTTTCGGGCATTTTTGCAACCTAGTCCGAACTGGAAATGCCAAGATAGAGAAAACCCAAAAACTTTTGTCTTTCTGGAAGTAGGTAGTCTTTGACCCAGATAAAAGGTCAAGGACTACTTCATAATTTTGAAGGTCATCTTTGAATTTGTTCATGGATCTTGGAAGTTCGTCGAAAAGGGTATCTAGATCCAAGCTCTGATCCACAATCCTGCACCTGTACCTACAAGAAAAATGGTTTTTTTTGTTAGGATCAGGGGTTTGCCTTAGTCAAACCCCAATTTTGAATCAACCTTAATAATGGAATTAAAATAGAGAATGCTAGGAAGTAGTAGAAGTAGATATAACAATGAAGTTATGATATTCAATAGATACGCAATTGTATTTCAAATGCAATCAAGTATGTTAATGTGAAAGTTGGAATCAACACTAACAAATGTAAATCTAAACCTCCATAATTGCATGGTCAGAATTCACCTTGAGGGAAGAATGAATGGATATTGAAGATGAACAAAGGATTTTGAAGGAAGATCACACCACCATGATGGCTAGATCTAGGGTTTTGAATGATGAATCTTGAATGTTTGAACCAAATCCCTTAAGTGGCTTGAATGCTTGAATCCTTGATCTTCAATGGAGAACTTGAATGCTTGAAGAAGAATTTAATGGATGATTTCTTGAATGGATGCTTTCTTGATCTTTCCTTGAGAAAACCTTGAGTGATTGATTTTAAAACTTGATGCCTTGATCATGAAATTGCAAAACTTGATGGAAAAAATGAGAGAGGAAGGCTTCCTTTTATAGTGATCTAGGGAACAATCCTTTAGAGGGGCCACCTTGGGGAATTAAATTTAAATTAGGCCTCAAACCTTTAGTAATGGACCTAAATTAAATATAATTTAAGATTTTACTATTTCAGAGACCAAAACAGCTGACCCGAAAGTGGGAAAACAATTCTTTCTGAAACCCAACATTCAGAAATCATGGGACCTTGAAATTTAAACCTTGGCTCAAGGATGAGGTAGACCCCACCCTAGGTCAGGGTAAGTAAGGTTACAAAACTGTGCTCTCAAAAATTCATACCTTAATTTAATATTGCAAAACCGGTAGGCTTGCAACACAATTTCCAAAATTGATCTTTATAGCCTCTAACTCTTTCTCCCATGATTTCTTAATTGAATCTACCACACCGAGTAGTGCACACAATCCATAAGATGCAATCTTGCATGCTTCAAGATTCTCATAACTAAACTTCTGAAAAGATGTCTTGGCTAAAAGGCATTCTTCCAGTTGCCCTTCAATGGTGCTCAAGTTTATAGAAATGTCCTCTCTTAAAAGAGTGAATCTCTTCAGTTTCCTATCCTTGTCATCTTGCAAAATTCTCATTTCATCATAGATCTTAGTTCCTTCTACATTCATTACTTTGTCCTCAATATTTATGGTTGGTGGAGAGGGAATGTCCTCTTGTTCTGCTTCTTTTGCTACTTGATCTTTGGATTTTTCTACAACTGATGGTTCTCCAGCATTCTCTTACATTACCTTAATGATTGCTTGCTCTATTTCTGCATTAAATTCTTCATATCTGCCTCCCATAATCTAAATAGTTCTCTTCTTGGTTCTCAGGTGGGTGCTTAGATCCTTCATAATCTGATTGAAGTGTACTTCATCTCTTACAACACAAAGCTTTCTTACAAGATTTTCTCTAATAGCTATGTCTTCTTCTGATGCTCTCTTCTTCCTATTTACAAGTTTCTTGTACAAGTCATCAGGTATCTTACCTTGAATTGTATCAAATTTCTTCTCAGATAAAATCATATGCTTCACCACTACATTTTCTAGATTTAGTCTTTATGCATAATCATAAAGATCATAATATTTGTTCATCTTTGTAAAGTATCCATCTTGAATGATCTATTCATTAACCTTTTCAACTCTAGGTTTCCAAGTTTTCTTCTTAACAAGAGTGCTTCTGTCATCTTTGATTTCTGCAATTTTCCTTTGAATTGGTGGCACCAATGTGTTCTGCCTCTTACCTGGTCCAGTAGCAATCTCTTTTACTTTTTTGCTAGGTGTGGAGGAGGTTGATCTAGTTGATATTCTTGCTTCTTGATCCTTCTCTATTTCTTCCACTTTCACCTTAACTAATGTTTCCCCTTGCTATCCTACAATTGATGATATAGGTGGAATAGAAAAAACTTCTTTTTGTCCAATATCTCTAATTATTGTTGTTGTTTGCTTGGCTACCAAGAACTCATGCTCAGTCATCCCTGTATCTTTTAGAATTTTCTTGATAGTACTCTCAACTCTTTTCTTTGATAGCTTCTCTTCAAGGATGGTCTTTGCGGAGTTGAAGTTGTCCTCAAAGGTTCCAAACCTGTTATAGTGAGTATCCAACTTGCACTTAAGTAATCTTCTCACATACTCTTCTATCTCAATCTTAGATATCTCATAGCCAAGAGGATCTATGAACTCTATTCTAGTTTCTACTACTTCAATGTAAGTAAAGTCAGTATCAATCATGAAACATATCTCATTTTTATACTTCTCCACAAGAGACTATGGGATCCTTGATCTGCTAGACATCAAATTCTGAAATGATTTAATTACAAATATTGTACTTTCATTCACTTTATCAATAACATGCCTCCTATACACTTGGTTAATCCTTTCCATTGTAGTTAGGCCATCATTCCAGCCATTTCCAATGGTGAATGGAAATCTTCTCAATAAATGAAAGAACATATACGTGATTAAAGATGAGAATCTAAACTGTGAATACTTAGTCTTCTTTATCTTTTCCAAATTCTCAAACAACTGTATCCTCAAAATCCCACACATATCAACTTGCACTTTATCAACACACATCAAATAAGCTACATGTATCATTCCAGCTACCATGTCATCCTCTCTCAAGTTAGCACAAAACTTAGTTGTTAGGATCTTACACAAGTATCTGACATCATCTTGTTGTATCTTGCTAATTACAATTCCTCTTCCATTGTAGGATGAATTTGTGTTGTCTATGACTATTTTCCTCATATTTTTCTCATTTAAAGGAATGGCTCCAGTTTTAGATAGTCTAGTTACCTCATGAATTAAGTCAGTTGTGATATCTATCACTCTGTCATCTAGCCAAAACTTTCCATTGTGAATTCTTCTTAGGATTATCTTGGTACATTCTTCATTATCAAATTCATATTGCAAAGCATACTTAACGATCTCATTATCTTTCAAATGCTCAAAACCCTACTTTCAATGACATGTCCTAATTATAGATTTTTTGATATTCCTCTGTGAAGTCACTATCATTGATAGTCTCTAGTTTACATCCCAGATAACTTCTAACATTCTCTAGATGTAAAACTTTGTCTAGTATGGATGATAAAGCTAACCTAGGATCATCTTCCAAGGGTTCTACTGATTCCCTTTTCAGCTTAGGTCTATTCTTATCTTTAACATTGTGAATCAAAGAAATATCCATGATTTCCTCTAATTCCTTAACTGATTTAAAGATCTTCCAAGTAAAATACCTCGATTTCACGATTTAGGGCTTGCATAGATTCGACACAAAATTCTTCACCAAATCCTTGCGAAACACTTCCAATCATTGCTCTTTGATCTCCTTAACACTTGTATTCACTTTTATGATCAAATAACACCATCCATGACCTTTTATTAATTCAATCTCACTTAGATTTGACATTGCATTCAATTCTTTTGCCGCTTCTTTCCAAAAAGTTGATTCTGTTAACTTGCAAAACTTAAAACTTCTTGCAATCTTGCAAAACGTAATATTTTTCTTTGCGCTCTTAACCATAGCATTAGAAAATCATATACTACCTTGCATTAATTGCACAAGACTCAATTCATCATATATCAATTCCTACACTAGTCTAAGTTCCTATTCTACTGTAATTTTGATGAATTAAGTACTTTGATATGGGTCAGGTAAAGATTCATTCTTACCACTTAATACTTCACCTTTCTAACTACCTTCAGTGCCGAATATGTCTCCTTGATCTATGCTTTTAACAAACTTCACTTCATCTGAGTTACTACAACATCCTTTCTGACTGTTGCTTCCATCTTCATTTCTCCTTGCCTGACTTCTAGGGTTAGGATTGGTATGAAAAGCTTTATTGTTCATTCTACAAAACCTTGTTGTATGTCCAATCTTGTTACATATCTGACAAACTATTCCATTGTTTCCATATCTTGGTCTAGGCTGATTGATCTATGATCTACAACTTCTAGCAATGTGTCCAGCCTTGTTGCATCTATAACATACTAATCCATTTATTCTATTCATATCTTTAGTAGGTTTCTTATTTGCATGGTTAGTATTTCTAAACATTCTATTATTATTGTTATTCTCAACAAATTTAAGTTTTCTGCATTCAATAGCTCTATGTCCAAAACCATGACAATTATAAAAATAACCATTAAGAGGTTTAAATTGCTTACCTATGCAATCTCTCTTCATATGACCAACAGTATTACAAGAAAAACATCTACCTTTGAATTCTCTTTGCATACCTCTAGGTGATTCCTCTTGCTTAGGTGGTTCTTCTTCCTTAGGTGTATCTTTAGATTTGTTAATCTCATTAGACTTCTTCTCATCTATGCTTTCAGATATTTCTAGATATGGTTCCTTTCTTTCTTCACTTGCTTTAAAAGTGTTCAATCCAAGACCAGTCTTATCATAGAATGGTTTTTGATAAGATATTTGTTCATCAATCTTCTCACTAGTTGAATATAGTCTTTCAAGTTGCTTCTTAGATTAAGTCAGTTGTCCTTTCACAATTGTATTGTATTTCTCAAGTTCAGATGTTACTTTACCAAGTTTAGATTTTAACCCTTCATTTTCATGCTTAAGATTTTCATTCTTAGATTTCAGATTTGCTTCATTCTTTCCATTTCCATTTTTCAGACTTAGCTTTAGGTTTTCTATCTTCAGTTCATGTTTAAGGATCTCATTTTCTTTCTCTAAGTTGTCATCACAATCTTCAACATGAATTTTGGATTCCTTTTCAGATTTCAGATCTTCCAACTTGTTTTTCAGTTTCTCAATGAGGTTCTTTGCTTCATCATATTTTCCTTTTAGAGTATCTCTTTCTTCAGTAAGAATATCAATCTGTTCAAGAGCTTCTTCAAGATTCTTCTATAGCTGATCCATATCCATAGAGATCTTACTCAAGCTGCTAGGATTTCCTTGAATGATTCTTTTCTGAGTAACTAAGCTCTAATACCAATTGTTAGAAATAGGGAATACTGAGAGGGGGTGAATTAGTATTCTACAAACTTTAACTTTTTCCCAATTATGGATATAACAGATTATCTTAACACATGCATAACATAAGAATCTAAACAACATGCATAGCAATAAAACTAAAGAACTCATAACACATTATTTTTTCTCGAGGAAACCTTGGCCTAGGGAAAACCCCGATGGGGATGGTACCCACAAAGATCCACTAATCAAAAGTATCATGTTAAGGATGTTGACCTTGTTAGGATTCTATTACATGCATATAGTGTCTCAGTCCTGATTAAGGGACTATAGACCTTGTTAGAAGCCTCAACCCTGTTAGGAGTTGGCAGTAAAAAATGTGATTATCAGATGAGCCCACTACCCAAACAAGTAATATACAATATTTACTGATTACAAAAGTAGTTCAAGGTGCATAACCTTATACTTCTTGCATCAATATCTCTTTGTTGCTCTTTCACTATCGCTAGTACATACATACATTCTTTTCTATTATAATTACATCTTTACATATCTTTATACAAGTTATTAAGATTAATAACTTTCTAGTAGGCTATCATATTAAAAAATATCTTCATCCAAGGGTTAACATCTAGGATGTCATCCATTTATATTGTTAAGTCATTATTTTGATAAACAAAATAATCCCTTAACTCTTTATCAATTCTGTCTTCATATTCTGTCCTATCGGCTCAACATTGTCTTTAGTAAAACTGTCATAACTTCTTCCGTACATGCCATCTTGATTGTTCTCTAAGGTGAGTCTTAAATAGTCACCATAGATTCTATATCCAAGTGTTCAAGCACTGAAATTACTCCAATCAACATCACAAACAACAACTATCTTCAGGTTCACTTGTAAAAACACACTATCTCATACTTAGACAATTTGCATTGTGCTCTTACATACTAGCTCTCTAACCTGTGTGATCTTCATGCAGATCATATGTTTCCATAATGAAAACATCTACGTAACCAACTCAGCCAAATTTCCAACAGAAGCTCCCATAAAGAAGTCTTGGCAGGAGTATTTTGCAATTGGTTTATCAAATCATACTCCTTGCTAGGAAGACGGGGTGGAGGAGGAAGAATAGGTTGATAAGGTGGAAAATAAGTAGAAACCACCATATTAACTTGAGGATTATTCCTTTTATGATATGTGTGAGCTATCAAATCTTGGTCATTGAAAGACTCTAAAGACTCAGTTTTACCTTTGATAGTAATGCGAGCACAACCTTTGACAGTCAACAAGGGTTTCAGAAAAACCATATTAGTTGTCTCACCACTACAAATAGATTCACAAGAAGGAAGAAAAGTAGACATCCTAGGAGGAGATGAGATAGGATCTTGATTCTCCATAAGATCATCACTAAGAGGGAGAAAATGAAAGGATTTCATACCATTCTCTGTTAATGCCTCATCACTAGAAGGAATCCCAAATGGAGGTAAAGCATCTATAATGTCATATTCTTTCACTAAAATGTCTCCATGAGTTTTAGAAAAAGAGTTATCATCATGTATGGATATTTCATCCCTCAATATATCACCCTCTTGTATCAAAAATTCTTTGCGAGGAGGGGATAAATCAATGTCTTTATCCAAGGGTTCATCCGCAATGGTGTCATGAGGAATAGTGTAATCAACATCCAAATCCAAAGGTTCATCCCAAATAGGAGGATTATCATCCCTACCAATAAAGCACATTGTAGGATCCCTAGAGGGGAAAGAAAGTAAATTATATTCTAAATTAGGTTCATAGTAAAGACATATATTAGGAGAAGAATTAATGTCAATCCTCAACTCATCTCCATAAAGATAAATATGATGGAGAGATAGATTAAAGTCATCTTCTTGCTCTAATACATCCTTACAAGGTAATCCAAAAGAGGACAAAGCAACATCACACGCACCAGATAAAATTTTTCTAGGTGTAACATCATGCAATGGTAAGGTAAGAGGAGGATGTTGTGTAATCCCAAAAGTTATAGAATAATGTTTGGAAAATATTTGAAACAACTTGTGCAACATGATAACAAATAAAGAAATGCATAGAAAATAGATCTAGATATATCCCAATGCATTCAAATAAAACTTATAAGCATGAAAAGGAAATCAAACACAATAGGGCATCTAATTCCACAAAATAAGGAGTTGTCATAAAATGGGTTCACCAAAATGTAAAGGATAAAATAGAGTATGTGTGAAGATATAAAAAAAGAGGGAATATAAGATCTACTAGTAAATCCAAATTCCCAAAGGAGAGATCCAAATTGATCAACAAAAAGGTCAATACACAAAAGAATCAATCTATGGAGAATATGAATGAAGTAGAAAACCTTATATTTTTCTATGAAGAGTATATCCTTGAAATCTGAAATAAATGAAAGGCAAATACTAACCTCAAAATAGGCCAGATCTGGAAAATGTTAATTTCTAATGTCTGTTTACAGTTTTGGGCAATTCTACAACCTGTTCTAGACTGGAAATGCTGAGATGGAGAAAACCAAAAAAAAAAATTATGTTTCTGGAAGTAGGTAGTCTTTGACCCAGATAAAAGGTCAAGGACTACTTCAGAATTTTGAAGGTCATCTTTGACTTTGTTCATGGAACTTGGAAGTTCACCGAAAAGGGTATCCAGATCCAAGCTCCGATCCATAGTCCTGCACCTGTACCTATACACACTAGATTGTGCACTTCTTTAAGTCATTAATTCCAAGAGAATCCATGAATGGGAAACCTTGAGAAAGTGACCTAGAGCTCTTTTGGCATGGAGTCACAAGGATGTTGATGGTGCTCTCAACTAGAGCTATTGAAGCATGTAACCTTGCTACTAAACCACACAATGGGAGATTCAAAGAGACAAGGGCACGAGTGCCAATATCCTCAAGAATCAATAATGGAAATACAATACAACTACACTAAGACTGAAGATGCAAGCTAAGCTATGAAAGGAAAGTATTACAAACCCTCGCTAATTAATCTATGTGAGCTAGTCTAAAGCATAGAGGAAACTAAGCTAGATGCCATGAAAGTAATTGTTGGTGTTCAAAATGACCCTTATGCTCTTTAGGCTGCCAATATACCCTCAGATGGATTTTAGGAATGGTTAACTCCAAAATGTTATGAGGTCTTAGGGTAACTGGACCAACTATAGGGACAAGACTACCCTCTTCTGCTTCTAGCTCTGCAAAACCAAGGTGCGTGCACCTAACCCAATATAAATTCTACTTCACACACCAAAGACTAGGTTTGAATAATAGATGAAAGGATAGTAAGAAAGTACTAAATGATAACCACACATTCATTGACTCTCCATTACTATGGTGTGGAACCTTACACAACCGAATACTGAAAACTTAATGATGGTTCTTAATTTCATGTGTTTGAATCATAACAACCTCGATCAGGACATGTCAACAAGGAAATACTTATCTAGGCTAGTGCCTCATCCATTGGGCAAGGTTTCTTACGAAGACTACACACACACACCAGAATATATCTGAGATTCAAAGCCATAAACACATTTACAATCTCCTTTACTACTTACAGAGTATCCTGACATAGACAAAAGATAAATCTATGTCCCATCTAGAGCATCATTTCATCTAATCTTGGATTAGAACTCAGGAATGAAGGCATATACATAAAAAGGTTATGCAATGAACTAGAAAGTTCAAAATTTATCTATGTTGACAGAAAGGAGAGACAAGAATCAAGTGCATGCACTAAGTATGAAGAATCCTCAAGTTTATACAATCAATTCAAAGGAACCATGCTTGCAAACTACAGCTTTGACCTGCAATTTTCTTTCTATTGTCAAAATATACTAAAACAGGTCATTACAATTCAGAATGGGCAGAAGACTCACAACCAAAAAAGTTTGAAAACCTAACTCCCAATGACCTTGAATGATCATAAAAATCCCTTTATACAAGGGTTATAATGCAAGCACAATGATCATTTCCAACTCAAAAATTCAAAAACACCTAACCCCCCGCCCTCTCCCCCCGAGGAGTTAAAACAAATAAGATAGGGATCAAGCCACAACATGCAAGCTCAAACAATCTAATTTCAATATCCAACTAGCCCTGTACTGGTCCAAGTACCAAATCATCATCAAACCCTAAGAAATCTAGCCACATTTGACCTCTGCCACACACTTCAAGGTACTATATCATTTACTCCCCTACGATAAGACATTCCTCTGCAACTATCATGGTAGCCTAGACCACATCACAACAAACATCACCACCAAACCAGATCAAAATCAACCACTAAAGCATTCAATTTTGGTACCTCCAGGTTGTAGGAAATTCTCCGCAAAAAAACCCTGCAATCATATTTGAATTTGGGCTCCAACGGCTAGCCGAAAAATTTTAAAACACCACTGTAGATCTCTTCCTCTTCCTAGAAAATCAAGCGGCCTACATTTAATCCACAACAGTCACAGGCCCCTTTGAAAAGTCTTTGGCCACCTCACTAGCAAGTAGTCAATCAAAACCAAACATCTCAGCAATACAGGCACCACGGACCCACCTTTAACTCTGCAACCACAATGTCCAAAGAGTTCTCGCATGATCACATAGCTAGGAAAAGGGCTATGCAAACATGTGACAAGCCACCACTTACCATGCCTCGGCCCTACCAACAATTGCCATGCCTTAGACTTGGACCTGCCATACACCACATGTCACACCACCACTTGCTGCAACCGTCGAGTCATCTCTACCACAGGACCCACCTTTACAAGCCTTCAAAAGTGAACGATGGGCCCATGATTGCATGGGTAGGAAAGATTCCATGTGATCACATGACAACCATAGGATCAAGAATCTTTCCAAACAAACTGGGCCCATCTACCATCCTACGACCTCAGACCAACTGGAAGACACCAAATCACCACCTACCAATGGGACCACCAAACAACTACAAATGGGCCCCAACACACGTGGCACCCTTGTTACATGATCGCATAGTCAGAAAGTGGCCCTTGTGAACATGTGACAAGGCCAAAAGATTGCCACCTCAACCTCCAAGTTAGATAGCGGGACCACAACACTGCAACACCAAAGGGATAGGTGTCAACCGGTCGCATGATCGCATGTCACAAATCTTTGACATGCGATCATGTGACAGCAAACCATAGGCCACCACATAACCACCAACAGGACCACCACCAAAGAAGCTTTACCTTTAAAAGCATGAAGACCCAGGCCCACCATTATGCGATTGCGTGACTAAGGCAAAGTAAACCGCTAGCTAGGTTGCCAGATGTTAGGGGCCTAACCACCAAGAATCAGCGACCAAGAGATAACCGCGAGTCGCCAAATCGTGAAAAGGAAAACTTAACCACTAGGCAGCTGAACATCACTAAGAACTGGGACCCACATGGATAGGTGGCAAGCGGTCGCATGATCGCATGTCAGAAAATTTTGACATGCGACCATGTGATAACCAATCAAGAAGAGCCTACAAACCTGGACCCACTTCACACCCATATAAGAAAATCAAACGGCTATCGCAAAAGTGTGAAGGATAAACATCGTGAAACTTTTCCATGCAAACATACGACAACCACCGATCTTGTCTAAACTTTAACCACACTAGAAGCAATGGGAAGAACTGGGGCCCACTAACGATCACACTTGTGCAGTTAAGACCGAGGTCGAAAACACACAAAGTTTTTGACATAGTGAAAGACTGAAAACACATAGAGTTTTCGATGCCAGAAGACAAGAATGTAAAAATAGGAAGCACAAGGTCAAAAACAAAAAAGGTTTTCACATAGACCAAAAACATCATGGATTTTCAAAATTACTGTGGGTTTTCGACACTGTGGCAGATTATTGAAATTGTTTCCTGCAGACCTTAGAACTTGAATAGCTTTCTGGATTTTGTGATTCAGGAGATGCGATCTAAACTAGAGCAAGGTGACAACATGAAGCACATAGGGTTAAGGGTGCACACCATGAAACATTATGGATTTTCTTTACAAGATAGAACTATGACTGCAGGCCGGGTAGAGACAACATAACAAAGACTACAGGGAAAAAGGCCATTTTCAAAGAATTTTGCACTGACTGGAAAATGGCCTAATAGTTGCTTATACTAGGGGATGCATGTCTCTTGTAGGCATGGCAAGGATTTATAATTGTTGGGAGAGCAGACCAACTCAAAAAAAATCTGACTCAAAAACACAGAGCAGACAAAAACAAGGGAACCTAAACTATTGTTCATGGAAGAGATACTTCAAGAGAAGTAAAACTTTAAGAATTGTCCATGAACAGGCAATTCCAAAGTACCACCAATTAAATCCTTCAAGATATATGAATCTCTTCCCCACTTTCCCTCAATAAGATAAGGGCCCAACCAAATAGGATCAAACTTTCCATGCCTTCCCTTATCTTCCAACCTTGCATTCCACATTAGAACCAGATCATCAATTTCAAAACTTCTTTGAGTTGTCCTCTTATCAAACAAATTTTTACACTACCTCTACAATGTCTCATTTCTCTCATGTGCATCCCTCCTTACTACCTCCAACTAGATCAATTCATCCATTCTCATTCTCATCTCATCATTCAAATCTTCATCATATGCCTGGATGAACCTATACATTTGCAACAAATTGTTCTAAGGTAATCTAGCACTTATTCCATAAACTAGGTCAAAAGGGGCACAACCTATGGCTTTCTTTATAGTCACTTTGTCAGCCCACAATGCCCACCATA
The DNA here is from genome assembly GCA_027943335.1 of Chamaecyparis obtusa. Taxonomy (NCBI): domain Eukaryota; kingdom Viridiplantae; phylum Streptophyta; class Pinopsida; order Cupressales; family Cupressaceae; genus Chamaecyparis; species Chamaecyparis obtusa. The sequence continues at coordinate 27,724 of BSBK01004043.1, forward strand.
ACTTTGAGTCCCAAGCTTTCTTATTTCTATCCAACACCCTCTTGAGAATATTAATAAGGCTTTTATTATTGGATTTAGCCTGGCCATTTCCTTGTGGATGATATGGGGAAGAAAATGAAATGTGTATCCCATATTGCTGATAAAAATCATCAAACTCTTGTGATCTAAAGCACATTGCATTATCAACCACAATTGTCTCTGGGAAACCAAATCTAGTGAGGATATTCTATATTATAAAATCAGTTACCACTTTACTAGTAGCCCTCCTAGTAGGGATAGCTTCAAACCACTTGGTAAAATAGTCTGTTGCTACTAGTATATATGAGTGTCCACCACTAGACTTTTTTGGGATCTCACCAATGAAATCAATACCCCACTTCTGGAAAGGAGCCTGAACTGAAATAGGTCTAAGTGGAAAATTCCCATTGAATTTCATCCTTCCTACAAATCTCTAGCATGCATCGCACTTCCTCACAAACTGATGTGTATATTTAAAAACTATAGGCCACCAAAATCTAGATCTAAGGATCTTGTGGGCTATGGTCTTTTCCATACAGTGTCTTCCACATACACCTTGATGCATTTCCTCTAGCAGAGTCTTAGATCTTTCATGATCAACACACTTTAGCAATACTCCTTCACTGCTTCTCCACTAGAACTCACCATGTATAATGGCATACCTTTCTGACTGTAACTTGATAGTCCTCCTCTTATTCTCATTCATGTCAGGGGGAAGGACCAACCTCTACAAGTAGTTGATAACATCTTTATACCAATCACAGTAATCCATATCACAAATATATGGCCTCTCATCCTCCTCTAACATGTTCACATGATTTGCAACCAGATTACTTTGTGCCATCAACTTTGCAAGACCTAGACCTCTCACCAATTTTGTAATCTGGATATCAATATTAAATTCTTGGATCCTGTTGATCCATCTACATCTTTTTCTTGATACCTCTTGTTGCACCAAAATATCCTTAATGCCAGCACTAGGAACATAAGCAACCACCCTAGGTCCCTTAAGATAACACCTAAAAGCCTTGACTACTTTGACTAGGGCATAAGCTTGTTTCTCAGTGATATCATATTTCAATTCTACTACATGTAAAGACTTGCTAAAAAATGATATGGGTTGTTCATATCCATCTGAGTTCTTTTGCAATAAAACTTCCGCAACTGTATGATAAGAAGCAAAAGAGAAAATCTGCATAGGCTTACCATAATCAGGGGTCCTCAAAAAAGGGGCATCTTTAATGGCCTATTTGATACTTCTAAAATATTTATCTACTTCTTCATTCCACTCTATCTTTGCATCTTTTTTCAACATCCTAGAGATAGGAATACAAATTTTTGCAAAATTTGTAACAAATCTTCTTAGAAAATTCACTTGCCCAAAGAAAGACTGTACTCCTTTAACATTCCTTTGTGGTGAGAGCTTATCTATTTCTATAACCCTTTTAGGATCAATTCTTACTCCATCCTTGGACACAATGTGTCCTAAGAGCTTTCCTTCCACAACACCAAAAGAACACTTCTTTGGATTTAAAGAGATTCCATACTCCAGAGCTCTGATAAAGATCTTTTCAAGATGTTCACAATGCTGATCCTCCTTCTTTGAATATGCTATGAGATCATCTTGATATACCACTAAAAACTTATTTATGAAATTAGCAAAGGCCACATCCATAGCTCTCTGGAAAGTAGCTCCTGCATTTGTCAAACCAAATGGCATTCTGACACAAACATATGTTCCCCAAGGAGTAGTGAATGTAGTCTTAAATTGTTCTGACTCATTGACCATGACCTAATTATATCTAGAGAAGCCATCCATCATGGACATTAACTCTGATCTAGTAACCCTTTGTAGCATATTTTCCATGTTAGGCAGACCATAATTATCCTTTAAAGAATTGACATTCAAATTCCTAAAATCAACACATAACCTAATGCCACCATTCCTTTTTCTGACTGGAACCAAATTTGACACCCAAGTAGAATGTCTGACAGGCTTGATAATGCCAGCATCCATCATCTTTTTAAGTTCATCTTGCATTTTTGGTGCCAAAGTAGGGTTCACAGGCCTTAATTTCTGCCTAAAAGGTTTAGTTCCTTTCTTTAATGGTATCTCATGTTGAAAGAGATCTTCTCTATATGCCTTCAAATCATCATAAGACCATGCAAAAACATGTCTAAATTTTTTGAGAAGATCAATCAAATTTCTTCTAGTTCTTTGAGATAAGCATTTACCTATGTAAATATTTTTTGGTTCTTTGCTTGTTCCTAGATTCACTTTCTTTTCCATCTCTGATGTCAACATAGGTGCTAAAATCCATTTCCTGACCATCAAAATGAGATTCACACTGCAAGAATCTCAATATATCCTGATCATCAAAAAATACTTGCTAATTATCAACATTATTTGGGATAGAAGGCCTGGACTTACACTCAATTCTGGATATCCCTGTAAAGGTAACATCCTCTGGCCTTAAGGCTATGTTTTCTAGTAAATCTGCCATCCTATTTTGGCTTCTATCTACCCAATAAATCCCAAAGGCACTGAAACCTTCAATTTCATCCCATATAGCATTTCTATATTGTTTCAGCCTTTGATTCTTAGATGCATACTTTGATCTAATTTGAGAAACTATTAATTCAGAATCACCAATCACCCTAAGATGTTTGATCCCATGTTTTGATTCTTGTCTCAAACCAATCAGTAGAGCTTCATATTCAGCAACATTGTTTGTACAAGGAAATAAGAGAGTGAAAGAAAACTTAAATGTCTTACCACTTGGGGACACCAATAACACTCTTGCTCCAGCACCTTCTCTAGAACTTGCTCTATCAAAATATAATGTCCACAAGACAATACCCTCTTCCATGTTACTCTCATCATTGGCCAAAAGGATAGGCCTGACCTTCTCCTACATCTCATTCCTCTGAACTTGGAATGAGCCAATGTGAGTGTCAACAAAACAATTCATGCTATCCTTTTCATTTTCCTCAATTGTATGTAGGGTCCTAGCTTCGCTTGACACCTTCACACTCTCTCCTTCAATGTCAAAAGTGGCAAAGGACAAGTCACATTGTATACTTCCTCCCATGGAGGCACTCCACTTTCTAGATAACAACATTCCATATTGAGGAGGAATGTCAACTACAAGAACACTCATAGTCAACTTTTTGTTAGGAAATGTAGCTAATTTATAAGGCAAATCCTTGATGGTACCAATAACTAGCACTTCTCTTGAGTCCATAGCTTGGCATCTCTCATGAGGTGTATCAACCTTTAGTCCTAATGATTTCATGATCTCTGCAAGCATGACAGTGTTTGATGCTCCAGAATCGATCATGCAATTCTTCAATATTTTACCATCAATCACAAGGGACAAAAAGAAAGGATCAACTGTCCCTGATGCATTATTTACAATATTTGTATCCAAGAAGATTTGATGAATCTTAGAAACAATTTCTTCACTCTTACTGTCAAGTGTGTCTTCTAAGGAAGCCACATGTTTGTCATTTCTATTCACCTCTTGGATTCCTGTAGAAGAAACACCATTTACCCAATTCAAGGCCTTGACCTTATGTTCTTCTATTCTCATCATTTCCAAAAGTGGAACCTTGACAGTGATCTGTGAAAACAATTTGGACATATCAATTGGAACATACTTTTGGTTGTTCATGTCTTCTTCAAAGATAGTGACAACTTTATCCTTTGTGAAACCAGATTTGTCTTTGAGAGGAGATTCCTCTCCCTTCTGAGGAATGGGAACAACTACCTCTACTATCTTTTCTTTATTCTTAGGTGCTGCAATAGGTACAACTTTCCTTTTTACCTTCACTTGGTTAGTATCATCAGCACCCCTGCCCTTTTCTCCATGCTTTTGTGTACCATTTTCTATCTCCTTGATAAACATACTTCCTGGCTTACCAGTTGCATTTCCAACTATCCTATTCCTCAAGTTATAATTGCTTCTAGCTTGAGTAACCATGTCTGCAGTGATCTGAGCAATTTCTTCATCTGATGGTCTTCTTAAAGAAACTTTCTCCTCACCCCTCATAATACCACATCCAACATCATCAAACTCTTCATCTTCTTCATCAAAATCATTCTCATCCTCTATATGTGCAGAAGTCATTCCACAACCACTCTTGTCATATTGCTCCTCTTGTTCTTGATTCTCTTGTAAGTTTAAAGCAATGACACAATGCTCAGGGTCATGAGGAGACTGACAAGTAGCACACCATGGGATATCTTTAGTCATATTTACTAAATTTATATGCAAGGGATCAGGGATCCTTCCATCAGGCCTTTCTTGCTTGGTTGGGAAAATGGGCTTGCCATCTTTCCACTGAGTGTTGTAAGGGTAATTTTGCATTCTTGGCTGTCTGCTAAAATTGTTTGGAGCTAACCTCTCCATAGTCACAGCTTTATTTTTTCCCTTTTCACCAGGCTTTAAACCTTCCAAAGCCTTTAAAATTTGTTTTAGATTGTCATCCTCTTTGGGTTTAGAGTCAGCAGACCTTCCCATTTCTTTCTTACTCTGCATTTGAGGCCTACAATCATCTCTTCTTCCTATCTTTCCTAATATTCTTCTATTTCTCTCTATGTTGATGGCCAATTGGTAAGCTTCCCCAAGATTTCTAGGGTTCTTGTCCCTCAAGAGGTATCCCATTTTTGCATCAAAGGCATTCAAGTATGTCACAAGACATACCCTATCATCTAGTCTGATAACCTGCAAGAGCCTATGCATAGCCTTTTGGAATCTTATATTAAATTCAAGGAGCTCTTCATTCTGATTCTTCTTTATGTTATTGAATTCATTCAAGATAAAACCCTCATTTGTTTTATCTCCATAGTGTTCCTTGAAACAATTCTTGAATTCATTCCATGACCCTATACTAGCATGGGGTAACCCTCTAAACCAATCCCTAGCATCCTCAATCAGGGATTATACAAATAGCTTCATTATAACATCATCAGGCTCTACATTATAATCATCTATTACATCTATGAAATTTTTTAGATGTTCTTCACATGTGATGACATTATTTCCAGTAAATTTAGGAAGCTTCTTTCTAATTTCATTAGGGATTACATTAGGATAACCAGGAATACCAAAGAAGACAAGTTGTTTGTACCTTTCATGAATAGGAGATCCATGCAGTGGATCCATTCCTTGAGATGTAGATATCCTTGTGTTTGAACCATTAGGAACTCTAGTGGCACCTGGTACACCATTTGCTTGAGCTGCATTGTTACCATGAGTTCCACCTTGTCCCAAAAAGGAAGCAGAAATATTTGAAGGTCCTGAAGCATGCTTGAGAAAATCAATCTTTTTTTTGATTTCTACAGCAGAAGCCTCCAACTCTGCTTTCTCTAGTTCTTTATCCAATATTTCTTTCTTCCTTCTAGCTATCTCCAAATCTGAATCTAATCTCAGTCCTGGATCTAATGTCCTATCCACAATAACTTGTTCACTGATTTGAATCCCAACAACCTTTTGTTTGCCTTTATCTCTTGGTCTAGTTTCTTCACATATTTTTTGAACAATAGGCTATTCATCTACTCTTTCAGGCTCTGGGACAAAATTAATTGCCTCCAAATCTAGTAACTGCCTCTTTAGCTGATCGGCCCTTATCATGGCTTGTCTTACTTTATCTTCTTTGTCCTTTTCTCTTTGTTGCCTAATAGCAAGCTATTCTTGAACTCTTCTTTCTAGTTCATAGACCTCCTCAAAGATCTCTTTTGATTCAGGGAGAGTGGTCTCAGAGTCATCATCTCCCACTTGAGTTTCATCCTCATATTGGTTCAATCCCAAATCAACAGCCTCTTCATATTCTGAATTATTTTCTTCTTGACTAGGCTTGGCTTGGGTTTCTTGTCTGGTATCTTTCTTGTTTCTCCAAGTATGAGAAACACCTTTTCTCTTCCTTCCTCCCCTTGTCTGACTAGGCCTAGAAGTGCCTGGAATGCCTTCTTCCATTATATCTTCAGGATTCTCCTTTCTCCGAGACCTAGTACCTCTATAACTCATCTTGCAAAATAAATACTGACTAGCACTGCTTCAGAGATGTTTGAGTCACCACCAAAGTGTATTGAGAATATCACAATATAGTTTCTTCACTCTAGAAATACTCAAATGAGTTAGAGAGACAAGGGACAAGAACAACCTTGTTTCTTCTAATGATGACCTACTGGTTAGGATGAACATGTATAACACTTCCCCAATAGAGTCACCATCTTGTTGGTGTTCAAAATGATGCTTAAGCTCTTTGGGCTGCCAATATACCCTCAGATGGATTTTAGGAATGGTTAACTCCAAAATGTTATGAGGTCTTAGGGTAACTGGACCAACAATAGGGACAAGACTGCTCTCTTCTACTTTTGGCTCTGCAAAACTAAGGTGGGTGCACCTAACCCAATATAAATTATACTTCACACACCAAAGACTGGGTTTGAATAATAGATGAAAGGATAGTAAGAAAGTACTAAATGATAACCACACATTCATTGACTCTCCATTACTATGGGGTGGGACCTTACACAACTGAATACTAAAAACTTAAGGATGGTTCTTAATTTCATGTGTTTGAATCATAACAACCTCGATTAGGACATGTCAACAAGGAAATACTTATCTAGGCTAGTGCCTCATCCATTGGGCAAGGTTTCTTAGGCAGACTACACACACACGCTAGAATATATCTGAGATTCAAAGTCATAAACACATTTATAATCTCATTTACTATGTATAGAGTATCCTTACATAGACAAAAGATAAATCTATGTCCCATCTAGAGTATCATTTCATCTAATCCTAGATTAGAACTCAAGAATGAAGGCATATACATAAAAAGGTTATGCAATGAACTAGAAAGTTCAAAATTTATCTATGTTGACACAAAGGAGAGACAAAAATCAAGTGTCTGCATTAAGTATGAAGAATCCTCAAGTGTATACAATCAATTCAAAGGAACTATGCTTGCAAACTACAACTTTGAACTACAATTTTCTTTCTATTGTCAAAATATACCAAAACATGTCATTACAATTCAGACTGGGCAGAAGACTCACAACCAAAAAAGTTTGAAAATATAACTCCCAATGACCTTGAATGATCATAAAAATCCCTTTATACCAGGGTTACAATGCAAGCACAATGATCATTTCCAACTCAAAAATTCAAAAACACCTAACCCTCCCCCCCAAGGAGTTAATATAGACAAGATAGGGATCGAAGCACAGCATGCAAGCTCAAACAGTCTAACTTCAATAGCCAACAAGCCCTGTACTAGTCCAAGTACCAAATCATCATCAAACCCTAAGAAATCTAGCCACATTTGACCTTTGCAACACACTTCAAGGTACTATATCATTTACTCCCCTATGGTAAGACATTCCTTTGCAACTATCATGGCAGCCTGGACCACATCGCAACAACCATCACCACCAAACCAGATCAAAATCAGCCACTAAAGCATTCAATTTTGGTACCTCTAGGTCACAGGAAATCCTCCATAAAAAAAACCCTGCAATCATATTTGAATTTGGGCACCAACGGCTAGCTGAAAAATTTTAAAACACCACCATAGATCTATTCCTCTTCCAGGAAAATCAAGCGGCCTACATTTAATCCAGAATAGTGACAGGCCCCTTTGAAAATTCTTCAGCCACCTCACCAACAAGCAGTCAATTAAAACCAAACATCTCGACAATACGGGCACCAGGGACCCACCTTTATCTCTGCAACTACGATGTCCAAAGAGTTGTCACATGATTGCATAGCTAGGAAAAGGGCTATGAAAACATGTGACAAGCCACTACTTACCATGCCTCAGCCCTGCCAACAATCACCATGCCTTAGACTTGGGCCCGCCATACACCACATGTCACACCACCACTTGCTACAACTACTGAGTCATCTCTACCATAGGACCCACCTTTAAAAGCCTTCGAAAGAGAATGATGAGTGCATGATCACATGGGCGGAAAAGATTCCATGCGATCACATGAAAACCATAGGATCAAGAATCTTTCCAAATAAACCATACCCATCTGCCATCCTACCACCTCAAACCAACTGGAAGACGCCAAATCACCACCTACCAATGGGACCACCAAACAACTACAAACAGGCCCCAGCACATGTGGCACCCTTGTCGCATGATCACATAGCCAAAAAGTGGCCCTTGTGAACATGTGAAAAGGCCAAAAGACTACCACCTCAGCCTCCAAGTTAGACAGCAGGACCACAACACTCCAACACCAAAGGGACAGGTGTCAACTGGTCGCATGATTGCATGTCACAAATCTCTGACATGCGATCATGCGACAGCCAACCACAGGCCACCACATAACCACCAACGGGACCACCGCCAAAGAAGCTTTACCTTTAAAAGCATGAAGACTCAAGCCCACCATTATGCGATTGCATGACTAAGGCAAAGTAAACCACCAGCCAGGTCGCTAGATGTTAGGGGCCTAACCGCCAAGAATCGGCAACCAAGAGATAACCACGAGTCGCTAGATTGCGAAAAAGAAAACGTAACCACTAGGTAGCTAAACATCTCTAAGAATTGGGACCCACATGGATAGGTGGCAAGTGGTCACATGATCACATGTCAAAAAAGTTTGATATGCGGCTATGTGACAACCAATTAGGAAGAGCCTGCAAACCTGGACCAACTTCACACCCATATAAGAAAATCAAACGGCTATCACAAAAGCATGAAGGATAAACATCATGCAACTTTTCCATACAAACATATGACAACCACCGATCTTGTCTAAACTTTAACCACACTAGAAGCAATGGGAAGAACTGGGACCCACCAATGATCACACTTGCGCAGTTAAGACCGAGGTCAAAAATACACAAAGTTTTCGACACAGTGAAAGACTGAAAATACATAGAGTTTTGATGCCAGAAGACAAGTGTGAAAAAATAGGAAGCACAAGGGCAAAAATAATGAAGGTTTTCACATAGACCAAAAACATCATGGATTTTCAAAAACATTGTGGGTTTTGGACACTATGGCAGATTTTTGAAATTGTTTCCTACAGACCTTAGAACTTGAATAACTTTCTAGATTTTGTGATTCTGGAGATGCAGTCTGAACTAGAGCAAGGTGACAACATGAAGCACATAGGGCTAAGGGTTCACATCATGAAACATTATGGATTTTCTTTGCAATATAGAACTGTGACTATAGGCTGGGTAGAGATAACATAACAAAGACTACAGGGAAAAAGGCCATTTTCAAAGAATTTTGCACTAACTGGAAAATGGCCTAACATTAATGATGCAAGAAAGAAACTAGAATGCAAGAAATGATCTTCAAAAGCTCTAAAGTCTCCAAGAAATACTGTAGCATAAGATTAGCATTCAGAATGTGGCATCTAAGAATGAGAAAAGAGCTCTCCTTTTAAAGGAAATGAAAAGGAATGGACCATGGAGATTAAGAGGCAAAAGATTTAATCAAGGGTGGAGCTTGAAAGAAGAGAAATTCATGTGCACAAATATCCTCCAATGAGAAAATAAGAGTTGACTTTTGTGTCCATATGAGACAAAAATAATAATTTCTTCTTTTTATAAAATAAGAATAATGCTTTATTTGTGCAACTTAGGATAAGATGAAAAGTGGGGGCTTTTTATTTAATAAAAGGGGAGGAAATTCCTTTTAAATAAATAAAAACTTAGGATAAAATGGTTAGCCCATAGAAAATAATAAAAAATGATAAAATAGGATTTGATCAAAGAAATTGATATAATTTGAAAAATGTTGATTTTTGAAAATATTGATTCAGGGATTTGATAAATTATTGAATGGGGGCCCAAAGTCTAGGTGACCATTTTAGGGTGCATACATTTGCCCCTTTTTGACTAATGTGAGATCAATTTGGGATCACATGTGGTCAAAGAATGGAATTGAGAGGTGAGATCGATTTGGGATCACAAAACAACCCAGACATGTGTTCGATGGATGGGAACATATCAAGACAACAGTAAGCATAAGCTGACAAGGATAAGCTGAAAGACAAGACCAACATACCTATAAATAGGAAATTGTTAAGTCTCAAATAAGAGATAAGAATCTCAAGAAAGGTTTGATTGATAAAGCTGAATCAAGGATTGAAGCTAATAGGTACTGCCCCCTCAGAATCAAAATTGAAATCAAGTAGAGGAGAAATAGTAAATTGATAAATCTGATCAAATCACTAGAAATCATAATCGAAGGTGAAAGATGATAGGATAACCATCAAGTAGGGAAGATATGCCCTAGTTTGATGAGGTTTGACTGAGAAAGATATGAAGTCAAACCTCAGATAAATGAATCAAACGAAAGTGAATGAAAGACTAGGAGGTTGAAAGAGATGGGGATGAAGAAATAAACATGCCCCAACAAAGATTGAAGGATTAGGCCTTGAATGGTCAGCCAATTGTGTAGAAGGAGAAATTTTTGAAATGCAATTTTGACTAGCAAGATGAACTCAGATTTCAATTTTGAGTCCTAAAAATGGATCCAGGACATCGAAATTAGCTAGGGGTGCAATTTTCACGCAATTTTGAGGTGTTTCAAAAATTAGGTCAAAAAGTCAAAATGTTATAAAAAGGGGTAAAAATGTCATTTTCAAAATCATTTGTCTTATTGTGATTTGAGAATTTTGAGAGCTCAAAGAGAGAAAATGGCCCAGCAAGCAATGATTCTGGTTCATAGGCATCGATTCGAGTGCACCCGGTTGCACAATTGGCCTCCTCAGTATGGTGCCCTGATATGTTTTCATAAAAAATCACCCTTTAAGTCATTTATGAGAATTTATTGCATTTTAAAACATGTTTTTAATGATTTTAAAATGTCAAATTTTAAAATATGTATAATCTCTCTCATAGATGTATGTTTAGTTCTCATGTTTATGATATAGACTCATGTTTCTGAAAATGATCTCTTTGTGATATAGATATGATGATAAGATTAACCCCTTATGATGATAGGAATAGGATGTGATGTGAAAGACAAGGAGTGAAAGACATGATCAAGAAAAGGAAAGGTGAGCGTAGTCGACTGACAAGTCCATGAAAGATGAAAGGAGAGCTCTCTCCATATGCAAGATGCAAAACTAATCTATCATGAACCTAAAAATGCAAGCTACTATGAAAAAGCGGTTTACTTGCAAGGTCACAAAACTTTTAGACTCTAATATTCATCATCGAGCATTATTGGTAGCATCACAAGATCATACAATGTACACTAGTATAACTATGTGAATCTGAATATGATCTATATCAGATAGATATGTGGGAATCCCACCTAGGCATCAAAGACATGTAGGTCAAGATGACTAGTGCAGTAAGATTTCTTAAGTTTAATATGGAAAGATTATATTTGCATCGAGACACAAGAAAAGTCAAGATGGCTATAAGTATGCACTTGTAAAAAATAGTCAAGGATAATGCCATGTAGACCCTAATGTCAAGTGGAACAAGCATAAATGCTAATGACAGTTAGGACCAACAGAATATACCCACAAGCAGAAAAAGCAATAAAACATATCCTCATGCCCCTAGTCTTCTAGCTTGGCATCATCAAAAACTAATAGGGAGAGAACACTCATCAAAGAAAGCATCATAGATAGCACACAAAGAAAAAAATTCAAACAAGTCTTAGCAATTCGAGTGTTTAAGTGCATGTGTGTAGGTCATAGAGTCAAACTTTGAGTATCACATCTGCTAGTGAGAAAATATCATATCATGCTAGACTACTGGTAGGATATCTGATAAGTGTTGAGAAAAACTTGACACTAGGGTAGTGTTGAAAAATAAAATTGGGGTGGTGTTGAAAAACACCATTTGCAAGATGTCCTAAAGACCAACACATCCTAGAGACCAAAGCTAACACAGTTATGCCCCCTAGACAAAAATGAAGACCAATTCCAAACCAAGGCAACAAGGACAAGGCAAGATGGAGAAAGGCTAAATCTCGAGGATGCATGCTAAGAAACAAGTGTGCAAAGGCCTCAAGTAGTGCTTGTTTCCAGGTTTTCACCACTTAGAGATTTTTTTATTTTTCAATTTTTTATATTTTTGCTACCAAAGCGCATGTTTCCAGGTTTTCACCAAGGCACTTTTTCTAGTTTTTTGAATTTTTTGCATGTTTTTATTTTTTTACATTTTTTCATTTTTTTGCATTTTTTTTAGGACGTTATATGCTTTTTAGGATTTTTTTAGCATCATATATGAATTTTATTTTTTTGGAATTTTTTTATGATCAATAGGTATGTACAAAGGATGCCCCCAAATAAAATGGACATCAAACTCCCAAGCAAGATCACATCATGTCGTCCCAATTTCTAGCAAGGTGGAGGACAAGAGGGAATAGCAAGCTAGTGGAAGAGATGGAAGACAAGAGAGTGAAGGAGAATGAAGGAAAGAAATCCTCAATGGAAAACTCCTCAAGAGTACCCAAGCTAGGGAAAAAAATGTCATGCAAAGCACATTTGGACAAGCAATGAAAGGCCAGCATAGGATAAGTCACAAAGGTGTAATGCAAAAGAAGTAAAGGATGCAGTCCAAAGGAGTAGACATGTCAAGAGGCTTCATAGCATCATGTTTTTACTCTTTTTTTATTAGATCAAGACCAAAGGAGAAAAAGATAGCGAAAGGCTAGAATGAATGGAGGAAAATAAATATGAAGGCTAAACATGAATGGAATGAAAGAAAGATCATTGTAATAAAGCTCACAAGATAGCCAAATGTTCATGTATAGGTCAACATTGTCGAGATCAAAGAGAGAAGAGGGAGTGGATAAAATATGTAGAAGAACTACGCATGATGCTTGATTGTCAGGTTTTCATCATGGTACTTATCCAAGGTATCACAAGGGAGTGGTTTTCACCATAGGATGAATTTATTTCTCTTTAATTTTTCTACCAAGGCAGCTATTTCCAAGTTTCCACCAAGGCACATTTTCAATTTTTTTATTTTTTTTAGTTTTTTATTTTTTTTGGAAGAAGGCAAGCTTTTTAGATAATTCTCCTTGAAAGGATAAACCATGATATGCCAAGGATTCAAAATGATATGCTCAAAGATGCTTATAGGGAAAGGAGGATGGAAGAGAAAAATAGAGAATAAGGTTTTATGTAAAGCAAGTGAGGTTGGAAGATAGGAGGAATAGGCAAATGAGGAAAAATGATAGAAGGTAGAAGGATAATGAATGGAAGGATTGTGAAAGGGTAGATGGAAAGGAAGGCAAGATCAACATCAACACACACCTTGAAGGGTGGTGAGAGGATGGAGGAAATGTGAATGAAGGAATACGTGAAGGAATATGGTGAATGGATAGAAGAGGTTGTGGTTTAGGTGCATGGAATGGAAGAATATTTTTGGAAGAAGATGAAGTGGAAGCCTTTGGAAGCTTGAATGTCAACTTCACTTTTTTCTCAACATCAGACTCTTTCAAGAGAGACTTTGGAATCCATATAGTTGTAGGATTTTCGTTTCTTTTTGATGATTTAGAGAGAATATCTTCAATGATGGATTTTGGAACCCATACTTGTCTTGTAGTTTTCTTCTTAGATATCTCTTTTGACTTTATGCCTCCATGTCGATTAGAGTTGACATGGTGATCTTCTTTTTTTGATGGATTCTTGTATTGCTTCTTTTTCTTGTATTGAACATTCAAGTTACTTCAAAAAGACTTGGGACTTATGGAGGAAGGAGAATATGACTGGTTAAGATGGGTGGATGGATGAAAAGGATTCAAGGGTATGCATCTATGTTGATCTTGAGGAAAGATAGGAGATGGAGGGATGTAAGGACCCAAGATGGATGATGAATTAGGAGATTTAGGAGGAGAAAGTGAGGTACATAAGGGCCTAAGATGGAAGGAAGACATGAAGCCCTTAGTATTGGTGGAGGAGGTCCAAGGATAGACGTGGAAGATACAAAAGGATAATCAATAAGTTCATCAACATCTATATGACAACCAAGGACATCAACATATTTAGAATGAGAATTAGGATTTGCAATAGGATCATGAACATCTTGAATAGAAGCAACTTCTTTGATAGGATTGTCTGAAGCTTGAAAAGACTTAGGAAGAGTAGAAAGTGGAAGAGAACATGTAGTGGTAGAATAAAAAGATGGAAGGCTTTGATCTTGACAAGGAGCTTCTTGATCTTTGATAGGCTTAACATTGGAAGTAACAACACTATTTTTAATAACCTTAATGGAAGTATCATCTTTGGAAAGCACAAGTATAGTAAGGTTATTTTGATTATCAATAAGCTCAACAGTGTAAGTAATAGCTTGATCTTGATTAGGAGAAGACTTAAGACATGGTGGAATGAATGAGAAAGGGCGCAGAGGATCAAAAGAACCATGAAATGGATAAGAGAAATCATGAAAAGGATTGGATGACATGGAGGGTTCTTCATCTTGATCTTTCTTTATGTTCTTTTCTTTATCATTTTTAGAGTTCTCTTGACATGGAGCCACTTCTAAGGACAAGGAAGCATGTTAGAATTGTATGGAAAACTTTGGAAGAGATGGTGAAGGACTAGCTAAAGTAGAAATTATAGCATATAAGGGATTAGGCTCTTTAGGTTTAGCATTATTGAAAGTATTTGCAGTGAAGTGAAGGTTAGCTTGAGTTTCCTTAAGAGGTAGCCCTTGAGGATAACTCTAGGGAACTGCATGAAAAGTATTAGGACTTTTGTTGGATGAAATATTTGTGAAAGATTTGGAAGACTTGAAAGCTTTAGGAAATGTATGGGTATTGGAGGAAGTAGGGGATGGGAGGGAACCATCGCAAGACAAAGGTCTATCATCAACATAATCTTGCTCGAGAGTGTAATCTTTATTTTTAGCATGAGAGTTCTTAAAGGAGAGATTCTTATAGTATTTACGCTTATAATTAGCACGGTGAGCTTTCTCTTCCTCAAGTGAAGTATATGTATCATCTAGGTGTTGTTGACAAAAATCATCAAAGTGTCTTTCAAAATCAAAATCATGTGGATCACCATCACAATCTATCCAATGTGATGACCCATTTCCAGCAAGCATAAGCACATGACTAGGAGGACTCTTAGGAATAGAGGTTTCATAGGTATCACTACATTGTCCATCATCATAGTCATCATAGTCGTCATAGTCATCATAGTCATCATAGTCATCAAAGACAGGTGTGTCACTCTTCATGGAAGAGGTATCACAAGGGCTATCATATTTCTCATCATGGTATGTCTTGAGATGAGGAATAAGACTCTTGGGAGAAGTAGAAGAGGAATGAGATTGTGAAGAAGAGGTAAGTGAAGACCTAGTGGAGGAAGAAGATTTGGATAATGGGGAATGCAAATAATGTCTAGAAGAGTCATGGTAAGACTTGGAAGATGAGGAAGAATGAGAAGAATTAGAAGATGAAAAATGTTTGGAAGAAGGAGGTCATGATAGAATCATGTCTATGATCTTAGAAAAGGCATTTGATTCACTTGATTTTTCTTTTATTTTTGTCATAAATTTATCACCCATGAGATTTTTGGAGGAATAATACTCTTCAAATTGATAAATGAGTTTGAGATCATCTATTTTCCAGAGAGGTTCCATAGCAAGATAGTTGAAATTCATGGTTCTGGAAGAGGAGAAATCAAGCATGGAAGAGACAAAAGAGATAAATAGAAGAAGGTAGACTAGATAATAAGAGGAAAATAATCAAGAAGACGTGAAGAGTTTAGGAAGAAGAGGGAGATGTGGAAGAAAGAAGACCAAGAGTCATTTTGTTCAACTTCATACCATTTAAGTTCATTTGAATGTTGAGCAACATTTCATAGCACCTAAGATCTAACCTAGACCGACCAAGGGAGACTAGAAATAGGACACAAATCAGCTTCAAATTGCAGACAACTGTGAGGCAACAAAATAACCCTGTGCGATAGTTCTTAGAGTAACAGGGCGATATAATTTTCCAGTACGATATTTCACAAGAGGCAATGTGATATTTGCCAGGAAGTGCATGTGATATTATCTAGGCAAGTAGTGCGATGGTTGTGCAGCAACAAAGTGTCACATGATAATTGACCAAATAGTGTGTAAATCTCAGTTTTGAAGGCAATTTGGTCAAAGTTGTAGTTTGGTAAGTTGAATTTCTCAATTTCAAGCATAGTACTAGCAGTAATTAGACAAGTTTGCAAATAGTAGGTGATCAAACATGTCATAAAACACTTGCACAAGGGCAAAAGCAACCTTTCCAAGACAAGCAATTGTGATATCAAAGCAATTAAATCCTATGAATGCTACCGTGATGTTTGATGTTTGAGAATGTTCACATGGGTAGATCATAGCGAGAACACTTCAAGAACTTACTAGCCTAAAAATACAATGGCTCAATACTTAACAACTTGGCCCACACTTGATGCTCCATTGCCTCACACAAAGTGGTTACCCACAATAGATATTGACTTTGTCGTGGAAGTGCCAATGACACAACCAAAGGAACACAGATGGTGAGTAATCTTGGGGTGATCCAAATTAGTCCACTAGGATCAATCCTTGCACCAAGAAGCTAAGTGGAAAAATAGGGTGGCTTCTATCTATGGTTCTTAGTAAGGGCTTCCATTTGTAATACCCCTCTTGCTCCCCAAAGGGACTCCTTACCTTGTGGCAAGTAACGGACCTCATAGCCACAAGAGTACCTTAAGAATTCTTGCTCAACATTTTCCTCATGGTCACAATCCCACAAGTACTCACATTAAGCGAAGACAAGTACTACGTCTACCAAAGTTTTGTGTCCTTGATAGCCTTGAGTTTATAGTGGGTCAGAATAGCTGAAAAAAAATTATCTCCACTTGGGTCGTTCCTCTTGATTACTCAAGAGTAGGCTTTCTAAAGGATTCTAAAACTAAACAAAGAGTGGATCAACCTTTGAGTGTAAAGATTTTTGGGTCACCTCAAGGGTGTAGAGCATACTCTCCTAGCTTAAAAATTTCTTCCAAACACTCCAAGAAAAGGTTCAATTACCCTCTTGCTTTCAAAATCTAAAGATGGGTCAAGATTTTTTGATTCACCACAAGGGTGAAGAGCATACTTCTCCTACCACCCAAAGATTCCTACAACAAGATATTAAGTGCCTATGAAATGAAACAATTAGTATATACCACACTTAAAAAGAAAGCAATTAAAAAATCACTTGATTGGTTTTTATGCTTTGGGCAGCCCTGCAAAAATTGTTAGTAGCTCTTGTGCATTTGGAGCTTTGACATGCATTATTTTAAGCAAATAATCAAGCAATGAGAGCTCCTACAAGCACCACTTGTTAGCCCTACAAGGGTTAGCACATCAAAAACTAAATGAAATTTGCAAATAGATCCTTGTTCTACAACAGAAAATCAAAAATCCGAATCAAAACCAAGTAAATCTTGCAAAGAAATGAAAAAAATTGTTCACTACTAGGCTTGGGAGATATTTTTGTCAGAGAAAGGATTGTGCGATATTTCATCCTGTACTAGTGTGATATTATATCTCTATGTGATAATTCCAGATACCTGTGTGTGATAAAGAATAGAACAACAATGCAATATAATCTACCGAAGCATGCAACATTTTAACTGGTAAAATATTGCACTAGTATGTAAGAAACTATCGCACGACACTGGAAAACTGTCGCATGATAATTCGGTCACAAAAAACTAGAGAGAAAATATTGATGAAACAACAAGCAAATATTGATGAAAAAATGATGGAAATGCATAAAAGGAAGGGAAAAACAAGAGTACACACTAAATACTGCACTTCTCTAAGTCATTAATTTCAAGAGAATCCATGAATGGGAAACCTTGAGAAAGTGACCTAGAGCTCCCTAGGCATGGAGTCACAAGGATGTTGATGGTGCTCTCAGCTAGACCTATTGAAGCATGCAACCTTGCTAGTAAACCACACAATGGGTGATTCAAAGAGACAAGGGCAAGAGTGCCAATATCCTCAAGAATCAACAATGGAAATGCAATGCAACTACACTAAGAATGAAGATGCAAGCTAAGCTATGAAAGGAAAGTATTACAAACCCTTGCTAATTAATCTATGTGAGCTAGTCTAAAGCATAGAGGAAACTAAGCTAGATGCCATGAAAGCTATGATGCAAGAAAGAAACTAGAATGCAAGAAATGATCTCCAAAAGCTCCAAAGTCTCCAAGAAATCTTGCAGCATAAGATTAGCATTGAAAAGTTGGGATGTAAGAATGAGAAAAGAGCTCTCCTGTTAAAGGAAATGAAAAGGAATGGACCATGGAGATTAAGAGGCAAAAGATTTAATCAAGGGTGGAGCTTGAAAGAGGAGCAATCCATGTGCACAAATATCCTCCAATGAGAAAATAAGAGTTGACTTTTGTGTCCATATGAGATAAAAAGTATTTTTTCTTCTTTTTATAAAATAAGAATAATGCTCTATTTGTGAAACTTAGGATAAGAGGAAGAGTGGGGGCTTTTTATTTAATAAAAGGGGGAGGAAATTCCTTTTAAATAAATAAAGACTTAGGATAAAATGGTTAGCTCATAGAAAATAATAAAAAATGATAAAATACGATTTGATCAAAGGAAATTGATATAATTTGAAAAATGTTGATTTTTGAAAATATTGATTCAAGGATTTGATAAATTGCTAGCCCAAAGTCTAGGTGACCATTTTAGGGTGCATACACTACCTGCAAGAAAAATGGTTTTGTTTTTTGGATTAGGGGTTTTCTTTAGTCAAACCCTAGTTTGGAATCAACCTTAATAATGGAATTGAAATAGAGAATGTTAGCAATTAGTAGAAGTAGATCTAACAATGAAGCTATGATATTCAATAGATATGCAATTTTATTTCAAATGCAATCAAGTATGTTAATATGAAATCTTGGAATCAACACTAACAAATGTAAATCTAAACCTCCATGATTCTGTGGTTGGAATCCACCTTGAGGGAAGAATGAATGGATCTTGAAGATGAAAAAAAGATCTTAAAGGAAGATCACACCATCATGATGGCTAGATCTAGGGTTTTGAATGATGAATCTTGAATGTTTGAACCAAATCCCTTCAATAGCTTGAATGGTTGAATCCTTGATCTTCAATGGAGAACTTGAATGCTTGAAGAGGACTTGAAGGGATGATTTCTTGAATGGATGCTTGCTTGATATTTACTTGAGAAAACCTTGAGAACTTGATTTCAAAACTTGATGCCTTGATCATGAAATTGCAAAACTTGATCTCAAAACTTGATGGAGAAAATGAGAGAGGAAGGCTTCCTTTAATAGTGATCTAGGGCACAATCCTCTAGAGGGACCACCTTGGGGAATTAAATTCCAATTAGGCCTCAAACCTTTAGGAATGGACCTAAATTAAATATAATTTAAGAGTTTAATATTTTGGAGACCAAAATAGCCAACCTGGAAGTGGGAAAACAATTCTTTCTGAAACCCGACATTTGATAATCATGGGACCTTGAAATTTGAACCCTGGGTCAAGGATGAGGTAGACCCCACCCTAAGTCAGGGTTGAGGTCATCCATGACCTAGGTTAGAGTCTAGGTCATCCTTGACCCTCAAGGTCATCTTTGACCTTGAGGTCAAAAACCTTAGGACCTTAATCTAGAATGCTAGGAAATGTAGAAATAAAGGTGAAAATAGGTGGAGAGAGGAGAAGAATGGGGGGAGAAAGCCAGATCTGAGAAAAAACCAATTCAAGGTGCTTGACATGACCCCAGACCACTTACTTAGAGGGCTAAATGCTCTTAACATGGAAGATTCCATTTTAAGACGATACAATATATATATCTGTGTGTTTGTGTGTGATCCATTCATGTTTTGTTGATGAAAAAAGAGGATATGGCATAGGTGAAGGGGTCCACACTTTTAGCTATTTCATTTGGCCTTGATACTTGCACGATATATATCAATCAACAAGACTATACCCAATGTCATCATTATTCCCTTCTTGGTCCAATTTTTCAAGATCCTCATCTTGGTAAGAAGATATAGATTGTTCAATTACACAATGCTCAGAAGAATTGGGAGATTAACAAGCCATACACTAGTGTGTGTCTTCTACAATATTTGTAGAGGTTATCTGTAATGGATTAGGGATATTTTTATCAGTATTACCCTTTGTAGGAGGGACAATAGGCTTACCATCGTTCCACTAGGTATTATAGGGAAAATTTTGCAATCTATTTTTCCTATTGAATTTGTTATTGATTTGTGCAATCTATCTAACCTTATTACTTCGAATAATTTGTGCATACCTTTCTGGAATCTCATATTGAATTTAGTTACAAACTCATTTTGATTTTTCCTTATATTATTAAATTCATTCAACATGAAACTAGAATTTGGCCTATCACCATAGTTCTCCTTAAAACTTTTCTCAAATGTATCTCATGAGTCAATACTATGTTCTGGGATCCTTTTAAACCAATTCCTAGCATATTCAACTAAGGACTGAACAGACAACTTCATAACTACATATTCATATTGTACCTCATAATCATTCAACATATCAATAAACAACCTGAGGTTTTGTTCACAACTGATAGAATTATTTACAACAAAATTATTTTCCTTATCTCCTAACTCAATTGGGATAATATCAAGATAACCCAGTATCCCATCAAAAAAAAATTTCATATACCCCTCTAGTTGTATAGGTCTTCTTTGGAAACCTAGTCCATTATTTCCACTAGGACCTCAAAATACTATTGTTTAGACTCAAGATTTTCCTTGGTAGATGACGAAGAAGGAGAATTAAGGACTTCATGTTTACCAAGTAAAGTAGCATGAGTGGTTTGAGATGGCATACCTATTTTATTTGTAGATAGTCTAGAAGTATCTGTAGATGAGGACTTTAGGAAATGTATCTTCTTTCTTATTTCTGTAATAGATGATTCAACTTCATCTTTCTCTAATTCATCTCTTTCTTTTCTTCTTTGTTCCATTTATATATCAAAATTTGACACAGGTAGTGGAATCTTTGATTTCATTATAGGTTCATTTATCTTGATTCCAACTACCTTTTTCTTACCTTTTTTGTTGTCAATAATATTAGG
Source organism: Chamaecyparis obtusa (assembly GCA_027943335.1). Classification (NCBI taxonomy): domain Eukaryota; kingdom Viridiplantae; phylum Streptophyta; class Pinopsida; order Cupressales; family Cupressaceae; genus Chamaecyparis; species Chamaecyparis obtusa. Next base: position 48,808 of record BSBK01004043.1, read on the forward strand.
CTTAGTAAACTTATTTTCTACAAAGTGATCTTCTATCACTTGTCCTTTATTCCTGTTAAGGGAGTTTTGCTAAGCAAGTATTTCAAAGGGTCAATCTTTGCAATGAGCTTCACTTTGTGCATCAACATGTAGTTTCTCAATTTTTAAGAAGAAAAGACAACAGCTAGGCATGCTCTTTCCATGAAGGTGTAATTTAATTCATACTTAATCAATGTCTGGCTCAAATAATAAATAGCTCTCTCTTTTCCATGATCATCTTCTTATGCCAAAAGAACTCCTAAAGACCTCTTGGTTGCTGATATGTACAAAAGAAATGGTTTTCCTTTGATAGGAGGCATTAGAATTGGTGGATTGATTAAGTAAGTCTTCAAAAAAATAAAGGCCTTGTCACATTCTTCATCCCATTTAAAAATGGTGTCTTTGTGGAGCAATCTAGTGAATGAGTGACACTTTTCAGCTAGTTGAGAAATGAATCTCCTTATTGATTGAATTTTTCCTTCAAGAGACTTCATTTGGCTAATGTTTCTAGGAATTTCCATGTCCATGATTGCTTGAACCTTTTTGGGATCCACTTCAATGCCTTTTTCCGAAACTATGTATCCTACTAATTTCCTAGATTGAACACCAAAGACACATTTTTTTGGATTGAGCCTTACTTTGAATTGTTCCAAGCATGTAAATATCTTCTCTAGAATTTTTAAATGATCCTCTCTTTGATGTGACTTATCCAATATATCATCTACATAATCTTCTAAGAAGGTGTGTATCATATCATGAAAAATGGTAGTCATTGCCCTTTGGTAAGTAGCTCCAACATTTTTGAGGCTGAAAGGCATTACATTCCAACAAAAAGTTCCCCAAGGGCATGTGAATGCTATATTTTCTTGATCTTTTGGTGCAATTTTAATTTGGTTGTATCCAATAAAACCATCCATCAATGAAAACATGGAGTGACCAGCTGTTAAGTCCACTATTGCATCTATACTTGGAAGTGGAAAGTTATCTTTGGGACATGCAAGATTAAAATCTCTAAAATCTGTACATATGTAAATGGATTTGTCATGCTTGGTAACCAGTACAATATTTGATGTCCATTTCTCATAAGCAATTTCTCTTATGAACCCCACTTTTAACAATTTCTCCAATTCTGCTTTAACTAGAAGAGCTATTTGTGGATGCATTTTCCTCAATTTCTGCTTGAAATGTTTAACTCCTGGTTTGACATTCAAGTGATGCATGATGAAGTTTGGATATAATCCCGACATGTTAGCATAGGACCATGCAAAATTCACTTGTTTTTCTTGGAAAAATTTGATGAAATCCTTTCTCTCTAAAAGTGTAAGTGAAGCTGCTAAATGTATGAATTTGGGCTCCTATTCAGTTCCAATATTGACTTTCTCTATTGGCTCAATAAGAATTGGTGATCTTTCTTCCTCATGTGCCAGTAAGGTATCCAACCTCTCTTCCTTAGGTGCCACAATTGGGTTTTCACCATCGGAAACATCCTTTATTTTTACTTTTCTTGGTTCTAGTACTCCCACATGGTGGTTTTCACCACTAGAACTCTTCAATTTATTTATTTTTTTCATTTTTTCTTTTGGATTAAGGGATTGGACCCCTACCTTTCTCATCATGTTTGGATTAAACTCATCAGTGGAAGAGGGCTCAACTACATTTAGGTATTGTGTCATTACTTGGTCATTGGAAAAGTATAGTAAATCATTTGGCTCAGTTAAGTCCCAATCAATAAGTTCGGGATGCATTAAGGATAAAGATTCAATTGGAAAGTTTTCATTGGCTGGTTTTAAGGACATGACCTTGTTAGATGGCTCATACATTGTATCGTTAAGGTCAATAACATGATCTTGCTCAAGATGATCCATGGAAGAAGGATCTAAGTTTTCTTCACTTGAGTCCTCTAAGACTTCTACGGGAAAGAAGACATGCGGGTTAAATGTAACATTCAAATCACCCTCCCACAAAGGTACCCAAGGTTCAACTAACCATGGATGATCAATGTGTGCTTTCCCTATAGGAAGTATCTCTGGATCTTCACTATCTTGAGTTTGTTCTTTAGGAACATTAGTATAAGAATGTATTATGAGAATCTTGTTGTCATGGAAAGAGTCTTTGGATAAATAATCCCACTCATATTCTCTGGAATCATCACTATCAATATTGGACTCTACCATGTTCACTTGTTCATAAAAATCATCCATAGGGTTAGAACTTTCTCCTTTGTGTTGATAACCTATTCTTGATTTTTCTTCCTTTGAACTCCAAGAAGGTTCAATAGGTTCAAGAAAATCTCTATTTCTCATACCTAAGGGTCCTTTTCCCTTATACCCCATTTTTTACATAATTTCAAACCCCTTTCCATATTGGTCAGTTTGGATATTGATGTGTTGAATGCTTTCCACATGATTGTTTGAAGTATCACTTTCATCTTTATAAAGCCATTTTAGAACCTGATTGTATTCTTTCTCAAGTAATGACTTGTCACTCTCTCTTACAAAATGAGAGTTATATTTGTGAGGAAGATGCACCTTGAAAGGTTTTCCATCTATTTTTGGGGAAGTAGGTAGATCTAATAAGGAAACAGAATATTCCCCTACTCCTTTAGAATTGATTCTACATTTTTTTTCAAACTTGTGCATCATCTCACTCATTTGTTTATATTGGTCTTCTTTGGCTTTGTCTCTCTCCTCTTTGGCAGGTTTAGCAAGTTCCACCTTTGGTGTGGATGTTGTACCTAAATTCTCATTTGAACTTGGACCCTCATAACTCACTTTTTCTTTTCCCTTAGCCAATGTAGTTGAGTTAGTTTGAATAGGGTTTGAGGTAGAAGTAACATTTGATGTTAACTTAGGATCATCACCTTTAGTTTCTTCAATGGTATTATTTGGAACAATCCTTTCTCCATTACGAGGAACAAATAATTCATGAAGAGGTCTCAATGTGTTACAATATTGAAAAGGATTTGAATCCCCTCCAATTGTGATTTTTTGTCCCAAGTGTGGAAATTTGATACATTGATGGTATGTAGAAGGAACCGCTTGCATTTCATGTATCCACAACCTCCCCAATAAGATGTTATAAGTTAACTTCATGTCTAGGACTTGACATATGGTGTCCTTTTTGATGGGCCCAACTTGAATAGGTAAGACAATCATGCCTTTTAAAGATCACTCCTCCTCATCATAAGATTTAATGGTAATTTTCTTCTTAGGATCAATAGAAGATTTGGATAAACCTAAGGACTTGAAAAGGTTTAAAGTGAAAATATTAAGACCAGCTCCCCCATCTATGAGAACTCTTTTAACCCTATGTCTTTGAATGAGGACTTCTATATGGAAAGGAAAATTTTGAGGATGAGTGATGGACATATCATCTTGATTTGAAAATGAGAGACAATGTGGTGCAATGAGGTATCCCACCATGTTTTGAAATTTTTCTTCCTCCAAGTTAATAGGAACATTAGTCTCCACTAAGGCTTTTTCCAAGATCTCCTTGTGATTTGGAGATAATTTTAACAACTCCAAAATAGAAATTTGAGCCGGAGTCTTTTGTAATTGGTCCACCAAATTATATGGCTTTGTTGTTGTAGATGGTTTTTTAGCCAAAATAATTGATTGTGTAGGACCAATAGGTTTAGGATTAACCCCTTGAAGGGTAATCCTTGAAGTTTTCCCCCTAGTGATAGCATAAGATGTTTCCTTTTTGGGTTGTTCCTTGATTACAATAGCATTGACAACATGCTCATGTCTGGATAATGTGTTGATATTGTTATCATAATGATGAGAGAAGTTGACATTATTGTTTCCTTGTTTATTTGAATTGGAAGATTCACCCTTCTCATGGTTATAGAAAGGTTTCTTAAAGGCCGTGTGATCTTCATTGTTTTGAGGCCCTTCTATCTTGATCACACCATTGTCAATCAAATCTTGTACCACATTTTTCAAATGGAAGTAATCATTTGTTGTATGTCCTCTATTTCTGTGGTATTCACAATGACTAGACTCACTCCACCAATTGGGCTTGTTTTGTGGTTCATATGGTTGAGCTCTAGGTAAATCAATAATCTTATTAGCAATGAGAGTTCTCAATGGATTCTCAAGGGGTTCACCCAAAGGTGTGAATGTCCTCTTGGGAGATGGTGCAAAGAACGGCTTAGGCTTGTTAGCCCCTTGATTGTTCCCAAAGTTGTTATTATTGGTATTGTTGTTAAAAGGCACTTTGGGGGCTTTATTTTCATTATTCACTTGAGTAGGTGTTCTCATGAGAGTAAAAGGAGTGGGTTTAAAATTATTAGCATCAACAACCCCATAATTGACCACACCTTTTTTGTTGTTCCTCAACCAAAATTGGTTATTATTGTTAGGAGGATTCTTATTTTGATTGTTAGTGTTGTTGGAGGTATTTTTGTTGTTGTGATTCTTGTTATCCTTGTAAAGGTTTAGTTCTCCACTTTTAACCAATACCTCCTCCGTAGTCACTCCATTTTCAATAAGATCTTGAAAAGACCTAGGAAATTGCATCCTTAACCAATAGTACATTTCATTACTCAAGCTATTTATAAAGATGTCCATCTTTTACTTTTCTGGTACACTTTGAGGGTACCTAGAAAATATTTCTCTCCATCTTTGTTAGAAAAGTAGGAATCCTTCTCCCTCTCTTTGCCTAGTGTTGCATAAGGTAATAATTGTAACCTCATGTTTGATATTATATGAATAATGCATTACAAATTTAGAAGCTAACTCTTCAAAATTTCAGATGCAAGAAGGTAATTTTGAAAACCATTCCATGGTCATGCCTCCCAAACTTCTAGGAAACCTCATTAAATAAGTAGTGTCATGCATGAACTACAAGCTTAATGCACAAAATTCCCTTAAATGATCTTGGGCATCAGATGCTCCTTCATATTTATCATACTTAGGAAATACCACATTACTAGGGAGTGGTATCATGATTAAACTCTTGTCAAATGGGAATTGACACAATGCCTCTATTGAAAAGGGTTTTGGAGCCCCACTTTGCTTCATTGTGTCCAATTGCATTTGGAATAATTTAAATTACTTCTTCATGATATCAATCGGATTATCTTCAGCCTCCTTTTTCTTAAGTTGATTGACATTGTAGTCATGAGGGAGTTTAACACTTACTTGGGCTAGGTCTAGAAAATACTTCTCCCCATCTCTTTCTAACACTTTTTCCATGAGCTTCATGAAGTATGGGCTTTGTATGGCTTCATTAACCTTTTCATCAGTTTCTTCTTCAGCAGTTGGATCACCATTGCCCCCATTGTTAGTATTGTACAACCCTTGATTGTTAGGGTCTATTCCTCCTCCTCCATTATTGTTATTTGACCCTAAATTATTTGGGTCAATGCCTCCTCCATTTATATTGCTAGTTGTGGCACCAACCCCTTTTTTTTTGGTATCATGATTAGCTTAGTTGATTTGATCTGAATCTAAGTGGCCAAAAGGAAAAGTCATGTTAGTTTCTACCTCTTGAATGGGTTCTTGTGGTATTCTTGAGGAGGTAAATGTGTCACTCGGAAAAGGAAGTTCCTATCTTATATATGTTCTGTATGATTGCATGGTTTTATTTATGTAGTGAGATTGATTGAAAGCCGACATGAGCATAAATCCCTTGAAAATAGGATTTATTTCACTTGCTTGTGGTCAAATTCTTACAAATTTTTCAAAAATGTTCAAAACCAGGATTTCTGACCAGGTGGGATATTGGAACAGATAGAACGTCCAAAAGGGTATTCAAATATGAAATCCAAATTTTTTGAAACCCCCAAGAAATATCCACCATTTTCCCTTCTTTGTTTTTCGGTGTCACTTTCCTGTGTGTAGGTGTGACTTAAAACTTAGTACATAGTTACTAGAATTTGCCTAGGCGGCGCTCTATAGTGAGCAGGCAGATTTTTCCTATTGATAGGAATTTCTTAACTTTTCCTGAGTGTTTCTTAAAATGTCATAGGTGTGACTTCATCATTTACAAGTGTTTCTTGAATAGTCACAAACATGACTTCACTATGTATAAGCAATTTTCCTCTGTGTGCAGGTGACACTTTGCAGACTAGGTTGTAAATTCTAGAAATTTTAAAAGTTTTAAGATCAGATCTATAGAATATTCTTTCTTGAAAATAAAATACAAACCCAACACACATGTCAAATTTGTACCATATACCTAAAACAAAACTAAAAGTGTATGTTCTCGATCATTTTCACAAGTATAAACAAGAATGTCTTCCAAGCAATCTACCTAGAGTCAGATTTGGCTCTTAAACACATTTGGCTCTAAAAGGCAGATTACTACTTTAACAATATTTTTAATGAACACCTATGTTCTAGATTATGTCAAGTTCTTTTACCCCCTTGCAGGCTTCCCACACACACAAAAGCAAGATTTGGCACAATCCTGAAGGACTACTCGAGGAAGTGAATAATACTTGCACACAACCTAGTCACTCTCTGATTAAGGAAGAATGTATTTGTTTATAATGGGTCAGATAGTATCATGGCTAAAGCGATTGTCTCCCACTTTGGGTCATTCCCTCTCACCGTCCTAGTAGGGAAATTCTTGGGAGGCAGGCCCTCTAAAGATTTAATTTATCTAGCATATATAGAAAAAACAAGAAATCAAACTTGGCTCAATAAGTTTGGGAGTTTGATTCACTTAGAAAAGTGAGGAGCATATCCCTATTGTTGTTCCTTGTTCCAAACACTTCAAGAAATTTTTTTTCTTTTTCAACCTCTTGACAAGGAGATTCTTATAAATGAAATGTTTGGTTAATTCCTCATCCCTTTCTTTCTACCTAGTTGAACTCACATGTTTGGATTTTTGATCCACTTCGCAAAGTGGAGAGCATATGCCTAATGTTTGTTCAATTTGGACAATAGTAAGGTTTTTCCTATTAAACTAGACTCAAAGAAAAGGCCACAATTTAAGAAATGCAAGCTTGATATGAAAAATACCTCTTTTGTAGCTAGCAAAGGCTAGGTGCTTTTTTTAAGTTTTTGATGTTTATTTTCTTATTTACCTAGTGGCGATCATTCCCATTTTGGCTTCAACAAATTAGTCAACATAGAAATACAAAGTGAAGGAAACCAAAATGAACAAATTGAAATGCAATTAAGTGTTCTTAACAAGATTTTGCAAAGAAAATTTTAACAACTTAATGCAAATAATTTAATTCAAAGTAGGAAATTTCTTTTTATAAGCATCCAACACCTTAATGTAATGCTTATAAATATTTTCTTCTAATTCCAAACTATCTATAATTGAAGCATTATGGATTTCCTTTAAACGTTTGGTTTGAATTCTTACCTCTTTTCTCTCTTGAGTAACTTTTCTTTCTGGTTTCTATACTTTCCTGTGTCTGCTCATTTGCGGGAAAAACACAGAAAGAGAGTTAGAAAATGGAATTTAATAATCTAGCAACAAAATTAAATAGAAAATGCTAGGCGGCATTTATAAGCTAATAAGCGTCAGTTAAAAGCTAGTAGGCATTATTTTAAAACTCACAGGCATCACTTTCCAGTGACTCAAGTGACTTTTAAAAATTACTAAGTGTAACACTTTAACTGCTAGGCATTACAAATGACTATAAATTGCATAGGATAAAATATCAAAGGAGGAAAAGAACAACTAATAGGTTTCGTTTCTCATATACTATGCGATGCTTTATGCTCTCATGTGTAATACTTTATTTCACAGGTGTCATAAGAAGAAAAGATAGAATAGAAAGAATCACCTAGGTGTCAGTCAACTTCTTCTAGGCATCTTCAGAATGCTCATGACCATCATTAGATCCTTCGTAGGTGGTGTTTCTCCTATTTTCTACAAAATTGAGGTAAAAGTGAAGCCAAAAACACACAAAACTTAATAAAAATGATAGAAATGAGGGTCAAAGCCCCACAGTGGGTGCCATTTGTGTGTGAGTGTTTACACCATGAAATTTGGACAATTAGCAACAATTCTATGAAAACAAAATGGAAATTTAGTCTAAAGAATTGTATTTAACATCCATATCATCTCATGGTTCTCTATTTAAGTTTTGCTAGTAGCTCTCAGCCTTATTATCTACTAGTGACAATCCTAGAATGAGAAAATTATGACAAAATGCCTAAATCTAGCTCTTGATTCTCAACTTTGATACAAAGATTAACTCAAATGCTCATGATAATGCTATCAAATCTCACAATTTTCTCTCAAAATACTCAAGATATTGCTCAATTTCTCTCAAATTGCCTATAGTGATGATGCTATGCATTCAAATTTTCTAGGATCATTATGCTCTCAAAATGACTTCTATTTGTAGTAAAATCCCAAGGGTAGGGGGTAGAGTTACTTGATCATGGTTTAGCCTTGGTTGAGTAAAAAGCTTTGAAATGTTTTTAAATGGGGGGACAATTTAAATGATTGTCTCAAATGTTTGGACAAGTAGACAAATTTGAGTGATTGAGATTCAAAGTTGAAAATGAGTGATGGAGATTCAACAATTTGGAGTGATCCATGTCTACTGTGTTCTCAATTCTTATTGGTTGCTCAAATTATGTTGAAAGATATTAGGATTAATTAAATTCCATCAATTAATTAAATTATCCATTTAAGGGAATAGGTTCAATTTGATTTTTGATTTAAAACTATACAATTAATTGATTAAAATCAATTATATAATGTGATTGATCCCTTTAAGCTTTTATTTGATTATTTGATGTCATGATTTAATTTTTCCTTTGATTTAAATGATTTTGTCCAATTTTGATTAAAAATATCCATTTGAAATTGATTTGATCCATTGTCTTTTCATAGAATTGTTGCTAATTGTCCTAATTTCATGAAGGTGTAAACACTCACACACAAATGGGTAGAGGTTGTTCCTTTGATCACTGCTACAAGAAAACAAATCTCTCTGTTCATCCTTAATCACATCATTTGTAGATATGGTATTCGTCATGCCATAATTATCGACAATGGAAAACAATTTAAGAAAAAAGATGTGGATGAGCTTTGTGATACTTTTCATATTACCCATCACTCTTCTTCCATTTACTATCCACAAGGAAATGGACAAGATGAGGCTACTAATAAGAATATCCTTAAAATCTTGAAGAGATCGGTGAACAAATCAGGAAGAGATTGGCACATACAAATCAACCCAGCTTTGTGGGCTTATAGAACTAGTATCTAGACACCTATAGGAGCTACACCATATTCATTGGTTTATGAAGCCGAAGCTATTTTACCTTTGGAGGTTGAAATCCCATCCCTAAGAGTATCATTGCAAGGATTAATAATGGATGAGGATTATAGGGTTGCCCAACTTCAACAATTGGAATTGTTAGAGGAACATCAAGCACAAGCCTACAAACATTTTAAAGTTTACCAAAACAGGATTTCAAGGAACTATAACAAACACATTAAACCAAGAGTCTTTCAAGTGGGTGATTTAGTGCTAAGGGAGAACCCTAAAAATCAAGTGGAAAGGGAAAAGAAGGGTAAATGGGAAGTAAATTGGCTTGGTCCTTTTATCATTGTTTCTTCTTTTGGAATGGGGACTTACAAATTAGCCAACTGTGATGGGGAAGAATTACAAGAGCCCATTAATAGCATCCATTTAAAGAGGTTTCATACCTAATCAGATGAGAGAGTATTAGAAGAAAGAGTATCAAATGAGTGTGAATCCGATGACTCAAGCATCACTTTTGTACATGAGAAAATCAAAAAGATCAAAAACATTGAGAAAAGAGAAAAAAAAAAAGAAAAAAAAAAGAGAGAAAAAGAGCAATAAACCCAAAAGGTTAAAACTTGGCAATCAGGTGCCTTTTGTTCCCCTAAGTCTTTCCTAGTTGCATATGTACATATTGCATTTCCATCCTTTCACTTGTAACTCTTCATTGCATCAGTCATTTGTGCATAGTCATAATAAAACCTTTTAGCTGCATTGTTGCATTTTAGGTTTCATATTGCCCTACGTTTGTCACACAATCACATCTATCACTTGGGGGCAGGAAAGGATTGGATTTTTGGTACAAATGAATTCAATAGTGCTACTTTCGGTCACACATTAGAGGGACTTATTAGAGCTTCAGAAGAAGGATTTTTATTGAACCTTTGATGGATATCATTGTTCACAACCAAGTATTTTGATCCTACAACTTGATCCTTGAACCTTCATTGACTTTATTATTCAGGATTAAAAATTGACATCACTTAAATGATCAAAATGTTTGGAAATTCTTTTTGAAAATCTTGATACATTGTAAAAAACTTGAAGCTTTTTGATGATCTTTATTGTCTTTTTATCTTATCTTTTTAGCTAATCGATGATGTTCCAACTAGATTGGAGATGATGGAGACATGATTTTTTTTTTGCCTTTGAGTGACTGTCTTGAGGGAGATCCAACAACTTATGTGAATTAGTCTAATGACATGGTCATCAAAGAACCATCGAGGACTTTCACATAGGGTGGAGGGTTGACCTTTGTTTGTTTACACAAACAGATACCTTGGCTATTTAGATCTTCCATATCTTAATACCAAAATCCAATTGCAACATTGAATCCATTGAAACTAGTATTCATACTCCCATAGTTGGTTATTCAACTAGTGAGAGTTATACTAGTTCCTAAAAGGTTACCAAATGCGATATAAAGCAGTATTCATATCATCATGATATGGTCAGTGAAGGTTGTACTTGCTTTCCAGTCCCACAATGCTCAATGATGAAAATATTTCTCTTTTGCAATTCTTTCGCAAAAAGCTAGTGACAATTAGTTGCATTGCATTTTCATGTTAGATTAAGTGCATTGGTTTGTAGTATTTTTCCAAGTGAAAGGGGGCTCATTTATTATCTTGATCAATCATTAGGGGGGTTCAATTAAAAACCTTATCCTTGGTTCAAATGAATAATGTGAGATTATCTTTTGCATTCATTCATTGCATTACTCATTATTCATTATGCTTATATCTGAAAAGAAAAGGAAAAAGATTCATTAATCATTAATCATTTGCATACATTTAGTTAAGGATTGCATTTTAAGAGTTGCATACATTAAAAAAAAAAACATAGTTGCATTCATTATATATCCATATTTCCATAATAAAACATTTGCATCCATACATTGAAAATCTAAAAAACATATTAAAGTTACATTATCATTTGCATTCATTTATCTACATCATATGTAAGATACATTGCATCCATAGCACAACCAAAAGTAAATGCATCATAAACATCATATAGAGCTGCATATAAAGATAATCTCACATAAACACATCACGAGAATCAAGGAAAGTCCATAATCATATAAATGTCCATAGCATCAAAGATCCATCAAATTTGTATATCAAAGATAGAATATCATCGACAAAATGATACATCAAAGTACTGATCAATAAATATAGCATGATACAAAATCATCAACAAGGAAGATCCATAATCGGTCATCTCAAGATCCTAAAGGGGCACCCACTCCATCACCTATCCCTGATCCATCTAGTCCCCTATCACCTGATCTGTCTTGGGTAGGAGGAGGAGTCTGACTAGTACTAGTAACACTCGGCCTCTGAGCCATCATAGTCATGAACTACTGCATCATAACAGCTACCTGATCTAGTCACCCAACCACTATTGTCATACCTATCTGTAATGTCTGCACATCCTGTGTTAGAGAGTCTATGCCAAGAGAAGCCTGTGAACCCTGACCCATATCTTGTGGCCTAGGTATCTAAGGAGGAATCTGCTATGGCTATACCAAGGGAGCCTGTCCTCCAAGAGCTTGTCTCACAGTAGCAACACAAACCTTTCATCTAACTCTCTGTTATCCCCATACTGTTGCAACTCTAGGCTGTACAAATCTAGGTCCCTACCCCTACTGAGCCTGTTTGACATCTATATCCCTAGCCCTGAAGTGACCACTTCATAACTTTGGTCCTCCTCCTCTACCTATAACCCTAGGAGGTCTTTATACTCTATGAGATTAGCATCATCTAGGTCTATTCACACCATCCCCATTATCATCTCTATCCCCATCATCTGATGGCTCATCCCTGTCTGGGATCAACTCTGCAGGATCTATGAATCTCAAAAATCTATTTCAGGAAAACCACTCTCTATACTCAACGGACATCCCAACATCTACCACATGGTCTAACATGTCCCATCCGATATATATCAATCTATCAATCTAATCACATGCAAATTGGAAGTCAATCTATGCACCCCACATTGATCTCTCTGCCTGGACTCGATCATATAATGTCATACCCTGGGGCATATCTTGATATCGACCATACTGCCTAGATACTCGACCAAATTAGAATCTCTCAATCATGAGTGATGATCAACCTATCATCCATCTTGGTGAAAACATGTATGCGAGCTCATCATCATCCTCCTGCCAACCCTCACAACCCAGATATAGTCTTCATACTACCTGATCTAGATCATCGATCATATGATGCCAATACTCTAGTTTTCCCAGATGATTCTGGAACAACATGCCAATGTAAAAAAATGCATATGGATAACTGTGACCTTGGGCTCGTGCTGATACTGGTCGAGTAATGGGAAGATGCTCCCATACCCATAACTACAACAAAACTGCACCTGCTGACAATGATGCACTCGATCTATATACAACCTCATGCAAATCATGATAGAAATGTGCTAGTACATAAGAACCCCAATTAAGATGCCATGGGTGTGCAATCAAATCCTCTAATATGTGGCCCCATCCAATGGAGAATCCTTGACCTTGCCGGTTCGGAAGTAGTAAACCTCCTATCAAAGCACCGAAGACCACTGACAATGTACGAAAAGATGCAAACTATACCCATGTAATAGTATCATCTCCAATTGTATTATCACCAAATATGCATTTGGAAATAGTCTCGTCATACATGAAATCATAATATACTCTCTCTCCCTAAGTAGGGATATGAAGTAATCTGTATATGTCCTCGGGAGTGATGGTCATCTCCCCTAATGGCAAGTGGAAAGTATTGTGGTCAGAGTGCCATCACTTTGCCACAGCTGTCAAAAGACCCTGGTTCAACTAAAACCAAGGGATGTCTAAGAGGAAGCTCAAACCACACATCTCTATCACATGGTACTCTGGTTGGGTCAGCTCTTGACCTAAATCTAGGATCCAAGAGGCTAGGGTCTATACATACAACTTACAGAAATGTGCCTATTTTGCAAATCAAGGGAATCATATCAGTATTCTATATCAGTGGATTATTTTAAGTCAATCAATCTTTTCTATTTGCAAGCGCAATCAACTTATTGTTCCTAACTCTAGAACTTGAGGTGGGACCAATATGATTAGTTATCTATCCTATCAAATTGACAAATAAAACATTCATTGTTATGATTATCCTGATATCCTAATCACTTGTTCGCTTAAGTGCAACAAACCTATCTATCTTGGACATTCAATCATTTTCAATTTTCCAATAGGCATCATTTGCCTACATGGAGGTGGCAATTTACTTCACACGGTGAATAAATCTTCATAAGCAACACTTTATCACATGAAAGCGTCATTTCTATTCTAGAGCACCATTTTATGACCCTAGGCAGCATTTAAACATGTCTAGGCGACTCTTAATTTCTAAGGGTTTTTCAAGTGGTGTTTTAAACATAGTTTGACAAAAAACCTAGTTCTTAGATAGTTTGAAATTGCTCATAGGTGGCATTTTATCATGCAGATGTGGCATTTTATCTTCCTAGGCATCATTTTAACTACCCTAGGTGACATTTCACAAATTTTCATCTAAAAATCATGTTTTTAATCCTATAAATGCTAAAAAAGTTATAATAAATGCACTAGGAGGGTCAGAGACACTTACCGAAGGTCCATAATCCAATGGTCTTTGATATCATTGTCCTCTCTCAAAATGATGTTCTCAAATAGGGACAACCATCGCAATCAACTTTCTTAGGATCAAAGCAAAATCTCAATAGTAAAAAGTACAAATGAATAGTAAATTTGGGTTTTTCAACCTATTTATCCTATTTGACCTAATTTTGAAGAATTTTTTTGACCTTTCGATCTATATCTACATATCTATCCAACTGGGGCATTTGTTGTAACCTTGATTATCATCAATATTTTTCAAAAATGGAAACATATTGTATCTATTTTCAATCAATTTCATCATATTTTTCTATCTGGCGATCAATCTGTTTCATTTCTGATGGGGCATTATCAAAGCATCAAATTTGCATCAACATTGAATCTGGGGCATTGAAATTTTGAACAGTTATCAATGGGGCATGTTGTATCATTTTCAAATCAATTTTTTTCAATCAAATCAAATTTTCAATCAAGTTTCAAATTAGTTTTGTATCAATCAATCAAGTATCGAATCAGTGATCAGGACATGCAATTTTCTTTGAATCAATGTGCTACACACATCAATTCAAAGAGGGGCATTTGTAGACACCCAAAACTGGGTAGGTCTCTTAGAATCATTCAAATTTGCAAAATCTTAGCCAAATGCTCTAATTTTCATCAAAATGGATCAAATCAATTTCAAATGGACATTTATTAATCAAAATTGGACAAAATCATTTAAATCAAAGGAAAAATCAAATCATGACATCAAATAATCAAATACAAGCTTAACGGGATCAATCACATTATATAATTGATTTTAATCAATTAATTGTATAGTTTTAAATCAAAAATCAAATTGAACCTATTCCCTTAAATGGCTAATTTAATTAATTGATGGAATTTAATTAATCCTAATATCTTTCAACATAATTTGAGCAACCAATAAGAATTGAGAACACAATGCACATGGATCACTCCAAATTGTTGAATCTCCATCACTCATTTTCAACTTTGATTCTAAATCACTCAAATTTGTCTACTTATCCAAACATTTGAGACAATCATTTAAATTGTCCCCCCATTTAAAAATATTTCAAAGCTTTTTACTCAACCAAGGCTAAACCATGATCAAGTAACTCTACCCCCTACCCTTGGGATTTTACTACAAATAGAAGTCATTTTGAGAGCATATTGATCCTAGAAAATTTGAATGCATAGCATCATCACTGTAGGCAATTTGAGAGAAATTGAGCAATATCTTGAGCATTTTGAGAGAAAATTGTGAGATTTGAGAGCATTATCATGAGCATTTGAGTTAATCTTTGTATCAAAGTTGAGAATTGAGAGCTAGATTTAGGCATTTTATCATAATTTTCTCATTCTAGGATTGTCACTAGTAGAGAATAAGGCTGAGAGCTACTAGCAAAGCTTAGATAGAGAACCATGAGATGATATGGATGTTAAATATAATTCTTTAGATTAAATTTTCATTGTCTTTTCATAGAATTGTTGCTAATTGTCCTAATTTCATGAAGGTGTAAACACTCACACATAGTTCTTCAGCTATAATGGCATAACTTTGCACTTTCCTAATCACATGACCTTCATTTTCAAATTCATGATCCTTTGAAAAACATTCTTTCTCACTTCTTAAGGAAACAAGGTCACCAAAAAGGTTTGGTTGTAAAGCTCTAGGAGCAGAAGGAAATATTATATTTCTTTCATTTAACTCATCAATATTTCTAAGAAAATACTCTCTTTCCATCAAAGCATTTATGGTCTCCACCTCTCTCTCCTTCTGCAAATGTTTGTATATGGCATCTTTCTCTACTAGTTGTAACCTTAATAGGCCTAAATCGGTTTGGTTAATCATAGTATCATCAGAGCTTAATGATATATACATATCTATGATATTTTGATAATGAAAATGGACACGTCTTGGTTCCACAGGTTGCATATTAGGGATAATTTAATCCTGATGTGCAACTGATATGTGACTTCTACTCTTCACCTTTGCATTTTGATCTAAAAGAGGTATAACCTTGTCTTGATATAATACCTCTGGGGTATCATAGAAATTATCTCCAAAAAGACCACTGTCAGATTTTGATTTTTTTAATAAAGAATCATTCTCATTGGTAGATGTGTGTAATACCCTTTTTCCTTCACTATTATGTTCCCTCACAGGTGCACTAGTAAATTTTCCACCCTTAGCCAGTTCTTCTTCCGTGATCGTGGTAACTCCAAATTTATTTATGAGTGTTTCCTGATAAAATCACTCATATTTTTTCTTTTATTCATGATTTATAATTTTTAAATACACACTGGTTCTAACCCTTTGATTTTCCATCCACGTTATATGGGGAATGAGAACTTTGAATGAATCTAAAGAAAATTCAAATAAGACACGAAAAACATGGAGTTCCAAATAAACTGAAACACATAAGGTGAAATTATGAGAAAACCTTTTGACTAACTCGATAGACACTAATCTAACACGTACTACAAAACCTATAGACATTCCCACAATACAGTCCCCAGTAGAGTCACCATTTTGTTGGATTATGATTTAACAGGCTTTAAAATAACCAAGAGAGAACAAACAAAATACACTCGGGGGTTAGCTATTTCCCATTTTTAACATATTCTATTGGACCTTGGGCCAACTAACAAGGCAAAAATTCCTTCTACACTTCTATCTCTATAGAACCAAGACATGTACACCTGATATTTGACAATTTATTCATATTTCCTCGTTTATAATCCTTTTAAAGAAGATTTGGTCACTAAAACTTATTTTATTGGATGATACTAAATAGATTTGGAAGTAGCCAACAATTCATCTATTAGATCACAATATTAAGAGAAGACCATCTTTAAAACCCTTTTTATTCTAAGAAATGATTGAATTGAAATTTGATGTTTATTTTCAACCATAAACAACATAAGAACATTTGCATGACTGCTTAAAAAATGACTAGTACCTTATCCATTGTTATGATTGTAGAGTCATAGAACCACAATGAAGATTATGATCTATTTACTCACTCTGTAAATAAATGTATCAATTATTTATCACAAAACCTCATGCTTATAATATCCTTTATTATATTTTAGTGATTTTATCAAATCATAGAAGCATTTACTCAATTCCTTGAACCAATAGAAACAATTAGAAGATATAAAACCTAAAAGAGTTGCAAATTAAATTTAAGACTTGCTCAAATATTCATAAAATCAACAAAAACATAGTAAGAGGAGACATGATTTTAGACACAAATATCACTACAGTACTTTTGTATTAATCTCCTTGTTAAAAAAAAGTCCATAGACGCCAATAAGATTCTACAAACCATGAAACTCAAGAATTTGGCTAAGTTTCATGCCTATAATTTAGTTTTTAAGAAATACACAATAGGTGCAAATAAGATGCATGACTTAACTACAAAGTAATATAACCTCAATTCCATACCTTGTGGATTGGGCTCATGGGAAAAAGAATACATAACAAGGAATGACCATTCAATAGTAGAAAAATGTACATTCTCTATACTAAATTGTTTACCATCTATAAGATTCAAAATAGTGTCTTTTGTGTGCTCCCCAAACCAATAAAGAAGAATATATTATACTTTAAACCTCAAATAATTTTGTGATCTCCTTCCCATTAATTAGTTGCATGACATTACACAGCTTAAACAGTTCAAGGAAAAATGTTGTGGGAGAAAATGTTAATGTAGTAGATGATCAAAGAATGAACATGATAGAGAATTTACTTTCAAAAGGAGCAAGCATGGTAAGTATGTTAAGCATGGGAAAAATAAATATAAGGTGATTCCTTACAAGAAAAGAATATTTTCAAGACAGCCCCTGTCATACTTACTTAAGAAAACAACTAAGAAGGCACCAACATGCATGAAAGATTTTATCTGTGAAGGACCCCAATATGCCACAAATTATCCTAAAATGTTAAATCCTGGCAAAAAAATCTATGCCATGTTTGAATATGCAAATAAGGATTGGGAGATAATAGATAACTTAGCGATATTTCCTATTCATTAAGGCCTTATTGTTAGATTGTATAGTCTTATTTATCTATTTCTCCTAGGTCAAGCCGTAACTAATCTACATCCATTAATCCCATTCCTTTTGTTGAGATTTCTAATTCAAAATATGGCTAATGGGCCTCTTTGTCTAGTCGAATTGCCCATGTTTTTACTACTAGGGTTAACCCCCAAAGATGGATAAAATAAAAAATCCTTCTAAGCACAAGAATGTATCTCAAGAGAAGGTCCTTGATGTTTTTTATGGTTCTTTGTGCTCCTACTCTACTCAATTAAAAAATGAACCCTTGACATTACTCCACCATAGTTTAATAATTTAAAACCTATGCCATCTTGTATAAACTCCCTTCACCGTTCCCTTGTTTCATCCCCCAAGAAGTTTAATTTATTTAATTTTCTAGAGGTGATGGAGAAAACTAGTAGTCTATGTGTGCTCTATAATATACAAAATGAGATCATCAACTGGCTATTAGTCAAACTACATACAAAGAAAAATATTAATAGGCTTGTGGCCTTGGCCAAAGCTAATGCCATAGTAGGTGGCTGGTCTAAACCTATCCATGATGAAAGGGTTGTGAAAGTAGCCAAATATATTTCTAAAAAGCTTAGTGATTAGATTAATATTGAGGAGAAAACTCAGCAGCTTCTTGTATTGGTTCCCTCTAAGGAGGGGAAAAAAAGAAAATTTGTATGCCTTTGTAAATGTAAGAAATAATCAAGAGGATCCCAAAACAAACATGAAATATTTTGTGGATTACAGTAAGGAAATATTGACCAAGACCTTTAGTTCTCTTTAGATTCTCTAAAGGAACTTGAGCACATGTATTTGAAAGAAAGAGCAAGGAGGTGATGATTGGTTTGATGACGGAGGTCCCTACTACTCTGGCCCCTACTCAAGGGAATTAGAAAACAAATGTTATTTTTTGAACTTCCTCAAAGAGCTCAATCGGGATTGGAATGAGGTTAAGCCCCCTTCCCTATAGTCTTTGGTCAAGGGTGTTTTACCTTGGGTTGTTGTCCTTTTTACTCCTTTTGCTACTAGTATTGAGGACTGTTTAGTTTGTTGGATGGTCTCACTCCTTGTGATCCCCTTTCCTTTATTCATTTTGGCCTTTCATAAGAGATTGAGCCCTCTCCCAATTGATCTAATCATAACATTATTAATTAAATAAATTTTATTTTTTCTTCATTTATATGTTAATACCAATTTCAATGTAAGTTAGAGAATAAAAACCTTAATACATCTTGATGCAGGAGCATCCTAGGTGTAAGAGCAATCTTGCATCACCCAAAAATATTTCTATTTTTGTATTCAATAAGGGCTATCTTATGCAGAGCTGCTATTTATGGAAACTTGCTATTTTTAGTAAGTTGGTCATAAATTTTGGAATGTTCTGATTTTACATGTGGAGGTTCATCTCAGTCATCTCAACCTACCAGTAAAGTTTCATGGCTAGATCAGGTCTAGTTTTGAAGATATTGAAGATTTTTGGTATTGGCAGTAGGGTACAAAAACTTTGAACTCAATTTTGAAGGCTTTAGAGGCCTCAGATGAGGTCAAAAATTTGGGTGATAAGCACTTGCGCAAGTCAAGCCTATAAAGCACTTCGTGGCCTTTCCAAAATGAGGTTATAATAGTCCATCAGGTCAACTGGTGATGACTTATGGTCTTCGGAAGTCAAGTCACCTGAAATGGCAGAAAATAATTTTCTTTTAAAATTTCTATTCGGGTTTCAAAAGTTATTTTGAGCTGACTTTGATGTAATAAATTGAAAAATAAAATAATTCTAAGTTTGGTCCACCCTTAGGGTTAAATTTCTGAAACCTTCTCGGGCGATGGAAATTGCCTATATAAAGAAGGTCCGTAGTGTTGTCTAGGGCAGTTTTGGGGTAGTAGATCTGGGTATCGATTCGAGGCTTTGTCCTACAAAATATTGTAAGAGAATGCCCATGAGGCTTTGCATATTGTAATTCTTAAAGTTTGTAATTCAACATTTGTGGAGATAATAACAAGCCAATTTTTTGTTTTTGCATATTGTTGTTGTTTCTCTATTTCTATTATGTGTTTGTGGTATTAAGAGGAGCACCCTTCATCAAGTGGTATCAGAGCAGGTGTTCCTCAGTGTGTAAATAGATTGTCGATTGTGAGGCAGTTTGCACCAGGACCATGGTTAGGATTTTAGTGCGCATCGCGAAAATGCCTCCATGAAGGCAACGTGGTGGAAGAACTAGTGTTGTAACACCTGAGGTTAGAGCGCTCTAGAGACAAGTGCAAGCATTGCAAGAGGAGATTCATAGAGGAATGAATCTTAATGTCTGAGATGAAAATGAGGATGAAGCCGAAGAAGAAGATCAAGAAGGAGAAGTCGAAGTGGTGAACCAGGAGGAAGAAAGACTTTTTCGTGCCATTTCCAAGATTGGAAAAAGACCTAAGATTGAGGTTCCTACATTTTCAGGAAATCTTAACCCAGAGGAGTTGATCGACTGGATCAATGAATGTGAAGAATATTTTGAGTATGAAGATATTGACGATCCTGATAGTGTCAAATTTGTGAAGGCCAAACTCAAAGGTCATGCTAAGATCTGGTGGCAAGAGATTCAATTGGAGTGAAATAGAAGAGGGAAAGATAAAATCACAAGATAGGATCGAATGGTGGATAAATTGAAGTGACAGTTCATTCCTGTTGATTATGAGCTTGACCTTCTGAAGAAGATGCAAAGTTTGAAGCAAGCAGAAAAATCTGTTCAGAAGTATACTGAGGAGTTCTATCAAATCCTTATCAGAACAGGCCATGCAAAAGCGGATAATGAGAAAGTTTCATGTTACCTTAATGGGTTGAGGCTGAGCATTCAGGAAGAGCTAAATCTAGTTTGAATGAATAGTATTGAAGAGGCATACCAGTTTGCCCTAAAAGTAGAGGAAAAGTTGAACAAGAAGTTCGAGAGTAGACAAAATGGAAGAGGTCATGGTGGATGATCTGGTGGATGGTCATGTGGAGGCCAAAATGAAGATTTGAAAAAGAAGGATGAGGCTAGTAGTAGTCAAAATTAGAGAGGAAATAATTTCAATCATTTCTAGGATCAGAACAATAGAGATTAGATAAGAAGAGGAAGAGGACAAGGTTCAGGAAGAAGAGGCTTCTGTGGAATATGTTTTCACTATGGAGAAGAAGGTCATAGGGCATTTGAATGTCTTCAACACCAAGGAAGGGCAGATAGGTGGAATGAAGGCCAGACCAGAGTTGCGCATGTAGATGAAGATGTCAGATCATCAAATTTTGAAGATGCTGAAAGAGGAGAAACATTGATTAACAAAAGAGTCTTGTTGAGTGGTGAGAATGAACCTGAGCAAAGGAGGAGCCTATTTCGCACTAGATGCAAGTGTGAGGGTAAATGCTGTGATGTGATTATTGATAGTGGAAGCACTGACAATTTGGTGTCAGAAGAAATGGTGACAAAGTTGAAGCTCAAGAGACAGAAACACCCACATCTATATCAGATTGTCTAGGTGCAGGATGACCATAAGGTCATGGTTAGTGAATAGTGCTTAGTAAAGTTCAAGATCAGCAGGTACCAAGATGAGGTACTATGTGATATCATATCTATGGATGCATGTCATATGTTGTTGGGTAGACTGTGGTAGTTTGACAGATGTGTTTTACATGATGGTCGTGTGAATACCTATTCCCTAACAAAGGATGGAGTGCGACATAAGCTAAAGGTATTAAAAGAGACTGAAGAAAAGGTATGTGGTAGTGCAAGAATAACATTTGTTGATTGAAGAAAATTCCTAAATGATATGAGGCATGAGCATGTGTATTTTTCTTTAATTCTAAAAGCTGGTAAAGAGGAAGTAGAGGATGTACTTGTAGAGGTTGTAGATTTGTTGAATGAGTTTCAGGATATTGTATCTGATAATGTACCTGATAGATTACTACTGGTAAGAAAGATCAGTCATCAGATGGATTTGATTTCAGGAGCCAGTTTTCCAAACAAGGCAGCACATAGAATGACACCAGCAGAAAGTGAAGAGTTGAACAGACAAGTACATGAGTTGTTATAGAAGGGATTAATTCAGAAAAGTCTGAGTCCATGTACTGTACCAGCAGTATTAGCACCAAAGAAGAATGGAGAATGGAGGATGTGTACAGATTCCAGAGCAATAAACAAGATCACTGCAAGTATAGGTTTCCATTGCCACGAATGGATGATATTATGGATTGTTTGAGTGGAGCTGTGTATTTCTCAAAGATAGATCTGAAGAGTGGATATCACCAGATTCGGATCAAAGAAGGAGATGAATGGAAGACTGCCTTCAAGACAAAGGAATGACTGTATGAGTGGTTAGTCATGCATTTTGGGCTAACCAATACACCGAGCACTTTTATGCGGCTCATGAACGAGGTTCTAAAAGAATTTATGGGTAAGTTTGTCATTGTGTACCTAGATGATATTTTGATCTTTAGTAAGACATTGGAAGAGCATATGATGCATATTAATATGGTGTTTGAGAAATTAAGAGATGAAAATTTGTTGATTAATTTGAAAAAGTGTAGTTTTGTGAAGAAAGAGTTAGTGTATTTGAGATTTGTAGTTTCAGCAAAAGGTCTAAAAATGGACCCAGAGAAGGTACAGGTTATCATTGAATGGCCTACTCCAAAGAGTGCTACTGAGGTAAGATCTTTTAATGGTTTGGCTAGTTTTTACAGAAAGTTTATCAAAAATTTCAGCAGTATTTGTGGTCTCTTGACTAAAACAATGAGAGGGGATAGAAAAGAGTTTAAGTGGAGTAATGGGACAGAAAAGAGTTTTCAATTGTTGAAACAAAAAGTTACAGAACAACCTATTTTAGCACTTCTATATTTTAATAAGGTGTTTCAAGTAGATTGTGATGCTAATGGTACTACAATAGGAGCTGTTATGAGCCAAGAAGATAAACCTATTTCTTATTTCAGTGAGAAGTTAAATGATGCCAAGAAAAAATATTTTGTTTATGATTAGAAATTTTATGCTATAGTTCAGGCATTGAAGAAGTGGAGACACTATCTACTTCTTAAAGAGTTTGTTTTGTATACTGATCATCAAGCTTTGCAATATCTGAATAGTCAAGGAAAGTTGAATCAAAGGCATTTGAAATGGGTTGAGTTTTTACAGAGTTATACATTTATTTTGATACACAAAATTAAAAAATCTAACAAGGTTGCAGATGCGCTTAGCAGAAGGCAACTATTGCTGATAGAGATACAGATTGAGGTGGTTGGGTTTAAAGAACTCAAGAAATTGTATCTAGAGGATCCTGATTTTGGTGAAGCTTGGAAAGCTTGTAAAGACCCTGTTACTCTAGACAGAATGAAGTGGTTGGATTTCATCATTCAAGATGATATGCTATTCAGAGGGAGTCAGTTGGGCATTCCAAGAAGTTCTATGAGGGAGAATCTCATCAAGGAGAGGCATAGTGGAGGATTGGCTACACATTTTGGTCGTGATAAAACTTTTGCTTTGGTTAGTGAAAATTATTTTTGGCGACAGTTGCAGCAAGATGTCAAGAAGTTTGTACAGAGTTGTAGAGTGTGTCAGATGGTGAAAAGAGTGAAGCAGAATATAGGGTTATATCAGCCATTACCTGTACCAGAGAAACCTTGGGAGGATATCAGTATGGACTTTGTTCTTGGTTTACCAAGGACACAGTGGGGACATGATTCAATTTTTGTGTTAGTTGACAGATTTTTAAAGATGACACATTTTATTCCCTACAAGAAGACTAATGATGTTGTTCATGTGGCAGAATTGTTTTTCAGAGAAGTAATGCAACTACATGGTTTGCCAAATACCATAGTTTCAGATCGAGACACTAAGTTTGTTGGATATTTTTGGCGTACATTATGGAAGAAGTTGAAGACAGATTTGAAATTCAGTTCATCACATCATCCACAGATTGATGGACAGACAGAGGTGGTGAATAGGAGTTTGAGAAATTTGCTGAGATGTTTGGTTGGGGATAAGCCAACAGGATGAGATTTGATTTTACCACAGGTAGAATTTGCATATAATAATTCTATCAATGGGAGCATTGGTAAATCACCATTCCATATTGTATATGGGAGTAGTCCAAGAAATGTATCTGAGTTGAGAAAGATAGATAAAGGAGAAATAAGTAGTGCTGAAGGTGAGGATTTTGCAGAACATTTGAAGAACATCCATGAGGAGGTGAGGAAGCATATTACCAAGATGAATGCATAGTATAAGGCTAAGGTAGATGTGAAAAGGAGGCATAAGAAATTTTAGGTTGGAGATGAAGTCATGGTTCATTTGTGGAAGGAGCGATTTTCGGTTGGTACATATAACAAGTTGAAAATGAAGAAGTTTGGGCCATGTAAGATACTGAAGAAGCATGATTCAGGAAATGCATATGAGGTAGAATTGCCTACTAAGCTTAATATTTCACCAGTGTTTAACATTTCAGATTTGACAGAGTATCATAAAGGAGGTGTTGAAGATGAGGTTACAACAGCACAGTGGAGTATTCCAGCAACCAGTTCAGATATCAAGGAGATTGAGGACATACTAGATAGTTGTGTTGGTAGAAGCACAAGGAACATGACATATGAAGAGTATTTGGTCAAATGAAAAGGATGACCTGTTGAAGATTCATCATGGCTAACAAAGGAGGAGGTTAACCGTCTTGGTTTTCCTCTGCACACCTGAGTCATGATGGGGTCACTTTTCAAATTACCCTGGGTGTCTGATGCAAGAGCATCTTGGGTGTAAGAGAAATCTTGCATCACCCAAAAATATTTATGTTTTTGTATTCAATAAGGGTTATCTTGTGTAGAGCTGCTATTTATGGAAACTTGTTATTTTTATTAAGTTGGTCATAAATCTCAGAATGTTCTAATTTTACATATGGAGGTTCATCTCAGTCATATCAACCTGTCAGTAAAGTTTCATGGCTAGATCAGGTCTAGTTTTGAAAATATTGAAGATTTTCGGTATTGGCAGCAAGGTACAGAAACTTTGAACTCAGTTTTGAAGGCTTTAGAAGTCTTGGATGAGGTCAAAAATTTGGGTGACAGGCGCTTGCATGAGTCAAGTTTGTAGACCGCTTCGTGGTCTTTCTGAAATGGGGTTATAATAGTCCATCAGGTCAACTGGTGATGACTTATGGTCTCCGAAAGTCAGGTCACCTGAAATGGCAGGAAATAATTTTCCTTCAAAATTTTTGTTCGGGTTTCAAAAGTTATTTTGAGCCGACTTTGATGTAATAAATTGAAAAATAAAAAAATTATAAGTTTGGTCCACCCTTAGGGTTAAATTTTTGGAACCTTCTCAGGCAGTGGCAATTGCCTATATAAAGAAGGCCCGTAGTGTTGTCTAGGGCAGTTTCGGGGTAGTAGATCTAGGTATTGATTCGAGGCTTTGTCCTACAGAATATTGTAAGGGAATGCCCATGAGGCTTTGCATATTATAATTCTGAAAGTTTGTAATTCCACATTTGTGGAGATAATAAGAAGCCAATTTTTTGTTCTTGCATATTGTTGTTGTTTCTATGTTTCTGTTATGTGTTTGTGGTATTAAGGGAAGCACCCTTCATCACATCTCTAATATATATTTTCATTTTTCAAACATTATATTTTTCATTTAACAATCTTTACATTTATAATTTTCCTAAATAAGAAAATTTATACAATTGTCATCCACATATAATGTTTCAATAAGTATATAATATTAAAACAATAATATACATGTAGGAGCACCAATACCCTTAACATCCATAATTAATATAACAATTACCACAATAGTGGGGACATCAAATGTAGCCTGAAGCTTCTTCAAATTATGATATTAATGAAGGCATTTTATTTCGACCAAATAAAGAAACATAAAATCAATAATTTTTTTGATAAATTAAACAAAGTGCAATAATAAATAAACGAGAAACACTTAAAATTTAAATCACCATTGCAAATCAAACACAAATTAGAGACATTGTTATTCAATGATTTGATCGGATGACAATAAAGAAACACAAACATACAAATTTAAGAATAGGCACACCTTCAGCGGCTCCAGTAAATTTCAGTAACCTCAGCAAGAGTGGCTTCTCAAATGTTCACAGCTTCAAAAATATCTGCAAACCCTAGTGAAGCGATTTCTTCTTGTGACTGGGCAGCGACTTTAGCATACCTTTAATGTCCAACAATTTTCGCGCACTCTGATAATTTCCAGCGATTGATCTCCTCTTGTCTGGAGGGATTCACAGTACCTAACAATCTGCAATCCTCCACATTTTATAATCTGCGATCTTATATTTGTATGTGACAATAGATGCAGCACTATGAACATGATCTCCTTTGCATATAACAATATCCTCAATCATCAATGATCTCAATTGATCTCAGCTCCAGAGATTTTCTCCTGGCAGCGGCGATCAACCAGCTTCTTCTTCTTTTAACCAACTTTGCTTGCTCTGATACAAATATGATCACTACAAATAAACAAAGAGACATTGAATACAGAGAAACAATATACCAAGTTCTACATTGATCCATCTCCATTCATAACCATTACATAATGGTTCTTTATATGGAGGTTTTTGAATACATTCAGAATAAGCTTACATGTTTCTACAATGTTCTAAAATACAATTTCTTGAAAGTTATTACATGGCCGATTATCACAAACATAAATTATAATACTATAAATTTTACTTAATCCGAGGACCTTTCCAGAGAGAAATTTCATATCCCAACAATAGAAACATAATTGCCAACCCCAAAACTAATTTTCTCAGCCATTATACCTTCACTATTGGGTGAGAACCTCTAAGAAGACATTAATCAGCATTCAACATGCTTTACATTAGCGTTCAACACGATTCAGTGCATGAACAAAAATACTCAGCATTCAATGTGCTTCAAGGCATTCAAGGTGCTTTACTTCTGTCCAACTATCTTAACATTTTCTGAATGAACAAAAGCCTCTACACGCAGCTTCAAGGCGTCAAAAGCCTCTATCACACTATCAATTAATCAGTCCAGTGGTGAAAGTATAGGGATTGCCAAATCTTAACATCCAACTGCAAACTGCTTGATTGCAAAACATTACACTTCTCTGATACCAAAACGAAGGAGAAACACTTAAAATTTAAATCATCATTGTAGATCAAACACAAAAAAACAGACACTATTATTCAATGATTAAATGAGATGATTTTTCATTGCTATGCAAAAGCTTTTAAAAGCCTTATTCCATAAAAACTGCCTACAAGAATAAATAACATTCAACTAATTTATTATTTGTTTATCTAAACTACTAACGTAAACCTAAATTAAGGTAATATACGAACAACAGATTTGAGATGGATACTAAGCATCACAATCTATTTTTTTAAATTAGCTAAAGAAAGGGCTGAAGCTGAGAGTTTTATATTGAAAATAAGTTAAAACTACAAACGTAGCTCTAGAAAACCAAATAAACCAGGGAGCATCACAATCTATATGAAGGAAGGAGCATCACAATTTATAAGGAGTACATCATATTTCTCTTATATTCTACTATTATGAAAAGGAAGCTTAAAAATGACAAACTTGAAAAATGTTTAGATACGGAGAACTCTTTCCTTATATAAAACTTATACAATATATATATGAAAGTCATTTAACGTCCGAACTCTAACTAAAAATAAGTTGTTGCTTAAGCATAATGAAATGCAAAAGCAAATACATTATTACAATAAAATAAAAATAGAAGTATCATCTATGTTTCTGCTTATTAGAAGTATAGAGTAAAAGAGAGATTTTCATTTTTTATGATGAAAACTCTTCAATTTTCTATACATTTACTGGATCAATTAAAATCTTAAATATTTGATTCTTGAACACCTTGTGACAATCTGTAAGCCCATCTCCAAATATATAGAGAAATTGTACTCCTCTGGTAATATTGACACACATCTTCTCCCATTCAAGGAAAGAGGAGTCTGGTTTCAAAAATTCCCTGGCCAGTTCCTTCAATAACTCATTATTGAATTCAGTGATGTGATTTACCGCCTCCCCTTCTGAATAATTTGGATGATCCTTCATATAACAAGAAATAGATGAAGCAGCCTTTCCATGGAGCCTCTCTTCCTACAATAACATTAGAAATATGTTAATATTTCATTTTTCATTACAATTATTTCTATATTTAATTTCTATAAAATGAAAAAGAATTAAAACCTCGAAATCATTTATATCATCAATAAAGCGCAAACACCGTCGCATGAGTTGAGAAAATTTTGATTTATCACGGTAAATCTTCTCAACATCTTCATCACGTAAAATAGGAGATGCTAGGAGGACAGTATGTAGCAATATCGGTCCAAATGCTACACTTATTTCAGTACACTTTATGTACTCATTGTAGCCTGGAAAATATCCAGTTAATTTCCATCGTGCTTGCTCAAAGGAAGCTTCCACATAATCTGACCACTAAAACACAATGCAATGTATGTGTTAAATCAAGTTTATAATTTCATTGCATGATCTATATAACCATTTCTATTTTTAAATATAATCAAAATTATTTTTACATGAAATTCAAATATAAATACAACTACTAATATTTCCATCGATATTGTCTAAAACCTAAATATAAGATTCAACCTAAATTAATATTTCCATCCATATTGTCTAAAACCTAAATATAAGATTCAACCTAAATTAACATAGTATTATTTTTATTGATAATAATATATAATTTTAAATATAAGTTTACATACATGCATACATAAATAGACACTAAATAAGTAAATAAATAAATAAACAAATAAAAAGTTAGAAAATATCTAGTACTAAGTACTGAACTGTCAATTTCTTTTTTTAGTTTCATAAGATTCCTTTTTTATAAAGTTTCAAATTTTTTATTATTGTATGTCTAATTGTTCCAAACTCTTAGAAGTCTACCATTAGTATAATATTTTATTTGATATCTTTTTTTTTAGTATAATCTACATAATAGTTTTAAAAATACATAAAAAGAGTCTTGGAGAAGTATACATACTACTTTTGTAACAAAAGGCATCATGTCACGCCCTTGCATTTTAGTAGCATCACTTGTCAATTCATGAACTGTTTTGAAAACAAATTCAAGGCATGTCTTGAGGTTGTAGGGAATGTTTTCTATAAAAGAAACATCCCAACCTTGAGTAATGGCCTGGGTAATACATTTGAGTTGCTCAAGTGTTGCATAGTCATCAAAAATATCATCCACAATTGTGACAACTGTTGTGGCTTTTGCTTGAGCAATTCTACTACTAGAAAGATCCAATTCATCTGAACTAACTGACCAAAAAAGATATTCAATTGTTCGTTCCCTTGTTGCAACTAGCTTGGAGACACCAGAATTGGCCCACTAGCTGCCATTCAAATTAATATTTATAAGAAATAATTTTAAAACTAAAATAAATTAAGAATAATGTAAATTTAATAAATTTAAAATAATATTAATCTAATTATATGAAAAATTTTAAGATACAATTTCATGACATAAAAAGAAAAATTTCATCAAATGGATGCTTATCTAGTACAAGGGCATAAAATCAGCTCAAAATTCAAACAATTAAGTCTCTATTATTTATTTTAAAAAATATTTATTAACCAAACATCATTTATAGTAAAAAAACTATATTTTAGAATTCACATCATTAGTTAGAAATTATGGTATGTATAATAAACATTTAAAAAATATTCATCATAATCTTTTGATCTATTATCAAATATTTACAAAATTAAACATCTTATAAACTTACATAAAAACATCATACAAATTAGGACATAATGATATCATCAGATTCCACACAGTTTTAGTCAAATATTAATCAAATAATGATTCAAACATAAAAATCTAAAAATTTTAATGCTTAGTTCTATTGAAGCTCTTCAAAAGAATGAAATATTAATTGTATAATTACTATGAATTAAATAATAGAGTAACAAGTCTAGATTATTATAGGAAATAAAACATTCTAGGTATCTTTGTGTTTACTTAGCAAAATTACCTTGAAAGGTTTTTCATCTCCAACTTGTATTGAAATTGTAATATATTAAAATCTAGTTTGGCAAGCTCTATAATCCTTTTGTCTTTTAACCTGAAAATATTAATGAAAATATCAATAAAAATATATTTATAAAATATTTAAATTATCTTGACTAAACAACAATATTTTCTTGTACCTCTCATCATCTAGCTCGTAGATTTCAAGGAAATTTCGTGCATCCCATCTAGTAAAAGTTCGAGGCCATCCATATGTAATAGCAAACTCCACCTATAAAATAAATAATAAAAGTTAAATAATTAATTTTATATATTCAAATTTCAATTTAGGCTTCTCTTATATATACCTTGATTACTTTCTTAAATATAATAAAATTATTTTACAACAAAAATTATAATAACTAAAATTTATCACCTCTTTCAGAAAACTTTTCTTATATTTGTCTCCAGAATTTTCCAATAATTTATTAAGATATGAAGTGCTAAATACTTTAGCCTCTTCCATAATGATTTCTCCAGGAAATGCCACACTAGAAACTCTTAATAGATTGAGCATACTTCTCATCAAGTTCTCTTCCTTAACATTATTCCCATCTTTAGTGTCTTTGTTTCCTCCACAAAGGATGAACTGTCCCTTATTGTCCTTGAAATTCTTCAACGTATCTTCTCACCATACATAACATAACAATCACTAATTAATTATGTTTCCAAATACCCAAATTAAGTTATTTAAATATATGAAAAAATATCTTATACTGAAAATAGATTTAGTTTTTTAATTACTGAAAAAACATATTAACATAACAATAACTAATTAATTGTGCTTCCAAATATCTAAATTTAAAGATTATGTTAACATGTATTAAGCTATTTAGATAGATGCAAAACAATCTTAAAGTGAAACTAGATATTTGATTTTATTCTTAAAAAATGGATCTATCAATAAGAAATATTGTAATAGAATATTCTTTCAAGATAAGAGTCAAGATTAAGAATAGCTTTAACAAGACATTACAATACTTCAAACAAATGAACAAAAAAATTAGAATGAGGTAATACATATATATAATGTGAATCACAAAAAGATGATTTTCACTTTAATTTTTTCTGAGTTTGATTGTGTAAAAAGTTTTTATCATCAACCTTTCAAATCACACTATATGATACATCATAAGAATCATGATGAAACATGATTTTGCATTCTGATGATGGATCATATAAAGTGATCGAAACATCCATGTTAAATTGTTTTACACAATTGAACCCAAAAACATTTAATAAATTGTGACCAGATTAATTCTCATTTTAGACCAAAATTGGAATTAACTTATGCCAATTTTCCTATTCCAAATTAATTCCAGCAACCAAACCGACCCTTTAAAATCATTCTTCTCAAGAACATCTTGAACAAACTCGTTTCCAATAGATTTTTAAAATATATTGTTTGGTAGCTTCACCCAAACATATCATTAAAGGACTGAAAACCATTTGGACTGTTATTTGAATACCTGCAGACACATCATAACGATGGAGTCGAAGTACTCTGAGTCCTAAAGCCGTGGCATTCAAATCCTTTGTAGCACTTTTGCAGCCTAATCCTATCCCCACACTTCCATCCCAGCAGCTGCATCCATTGCACAAAGAATTTTAAAACACTTACTAATTTGCATTTAAACAATCCAAAGGTTAACGCTAACAGAGATTAGGATGTTAACGGACCGGTAAACGTAATCAAGAGCTTCTTTAATCTCAGCCTGAAAATATCGATCTATTCCAAGGCATTTCAGAGCGTCAGCCATCTCAATTCGCTCGATTAGGTCGTCACCTCCAATCGGCATTTCTTTTAACAAGATTTTCACTTGTTTCACAAGTGTTTCAGCACGTTCACGGTATTCAGGTTCCTGCAAAATAATATATAATTAGCATTGGAGAAAATCATCAGAAGATTGTAGAAAGAAATTGAAATAGTTATTACCCCGTATGGCATGTCCATAGATTGAACAAAAGCGTCGTCCCAGTGGTTGATAGCATTTCGTGGTATGGAAGAAACAGAAGAAATGTGGTCTCCCTTCAAATTAGACATCGCAGAAGAACTTGAATATAGTCTCTCTTCAAAGAAAACTTATATTGTAATGTTTAATACTTGTGTTCAACGTTACAATTACACTGTTATTTATAGTGTTTTTCGTATGCTTTGCCTGTTATTTGTCGTCTTGAAAATTGTCAGTCTCCAACAAATTGTCAGTGAATGCGTTCTTTGGTGTACATAATGACAAAATAGCTATGTTGTAAGAGTGACGACCGAATTCTCTTTGGTGTAAGAGTGACGACCGAAGTTCTTGATTATTCAGAAAGATGCATTCAAAGATCTCGAGTTCAAGGAAACGTGTTGTTTCGTCGAGTGTTTTTGTCTGAGTTCAACGAAACGTGTTTTGTTTGTCAAATTTTTTGTCTCGACTTTAACGAAACGTGTATTTTTTTTGTTTATTCCTTAAAATAAAGTAATACTATATTCACTAAATGTTAAAATTTGTGTAGAAAACTATAAAGGAAGGCTAACTTGTCTTCGACATCTATTCTTGATATTCTCATGAATGGAATTTCACAGGAGACGATGATTTTAATGGATGGAGCGAATTCTATTAGAAATTGATTGTATTTTTATTGTTGTATTTTTATTCTACAATTTGGTCTCTATAGTTTTAGTTTATGCATTATCAAGATCACATCTATTATGGAATGAAATAATTAACATAGGAAATATTCAGCCATGTGAGGTTTACTTTGAAATTAAGAATATACTAGTATTTATTCATTATTGTACACCACAAATTTGGATGCAAATTAGTGCACCATCAAGGTAAATATGTGTTTTAAAAACTTCATTCTTGGAACAATTTATAGTAAATTGTTGTGGTCAAACATACAATCACAATTTAAATTATAGTTGGGCATTCAATTTAAAATTTGTATAGAAAACTATAAAGGAAGGCTAACTTGTCTTGGACACCTATTCTTGATATTCTCATGAATGAAATTTCATAGGAGACAGATTTTAATGGATAGAGCGAATTCTATTGGAAATTGATTGTATTTTTATTGTTGTATTTTTATTCTACAATTTGGTCTCTATAGTTTAGGTTTATGCATTATCAAGGTCACATCTATTATGGAATGAAATAATTAACATAGGAAAACTATTCAGCCATGTGGGGTTTACTTTGAAATTAAGAATATACTTGTATTTATTCATTATTGTACCCCACAAATTTGGATGCAAATTAGTGCACTGTCAAGGTAAATACGTGTTTTGAAAATTTCATTCTTGGAAGAGTTTAAAGTAAATTGTTGTGGTCAAACATACAATGACAATTTAAATTATAGTTGGCCATTCAACAAAGGAATTCTTCTAAAAGAAAACTCTAGAAGACATAATTGATTTCTAGTTTCTCTTTTTCAAATGATATAATTTAAATCATGCTTGCCCATTGGTTGAGAGCTATCATTATGCTCAATTTGTGTTGAATATGTATATGGTCATGCTGCATGTCTAAATTGCAGGAGCCTACACAATATTGAACTCATAGGATGAAAATTATAGTTGAGATAGGTGCTACTATATATTGGATGCCTATGGTATCAACTTTCAACATTATTAACTGTGCAACCTACTCTAATTTGTATGGTGTGCTACATGTCCTTCTCATGTCTTCCATATACATTGTGCTCTATACATTGTATTGATGGGTTGTGCTAGCAATTGCATGCATATTTTACCATTGAAGACCTTCCAACTATTATGATTAATTTATCTAATAAGAAAATAGTTACATTAATTAGAAATTAATATTGAATAGATTTTTAAGCAAGCAATGTTCATTAATGTAGGTCCAACATGTTCTATTTCAGATGTGTCATTTATTGTCCATTTGGTGTTGATGAAGAATTCATCAATATTCATGTATTACATTCATTATGTAAAATAAATTCATGTGTAATTATTTTAGAAAAATTAAATTATTTTAGTCTTTTAGTAAAAAAATCAAGTATAATTTGATAATATATTACCTGAATCAGTATAATTTACTTAGCTTTGGTTTTGATCTTTCTTTCTTGTTTCCTCTATGTAGTGATGTACATTGCAATAACCATACTCTATCTCATTCTTCTTTTATTCATATGGTAAAAAAACTATGGGTATCCACCAAAATTCTACCCTTGACATACATGTGTAAACATGCTTAATTTTAACAACTTACTATTTTGTTATTATGTTTTATTAAATTATAATTTGTTCGCTTTATTACAATATTTATATATTCACTAAATATTTTTTATATAAATTTACTATATAAATACATTGAATAGATAATATTAAAATTAAGTAAATATTATGATTATAATTTTTATTTATTTTCCTCCTTATTTTAATATAGAATATGACATATATGTATATGTATACATACATACATACATATACGTATACGTATACATATACATATACATATAAATATGCATACACATATACAGTGTGTATATATATATATATATATATATATATATATATATGTAGACACCGAAAAAATCCTTCAGAAAATAAATTATTTTTATTTTCTGAAAATCCTTGATGACATCATCATTTATTAATTAATTAATTATTTAATTAATTAATTTATTTTTATGGCATTAAATCCCTCTCTCTTAATTAAAAATCTTTAATTAAGGAATCTAGCCTAAAAATGTCATTTGGACATTATCCCTCATTTATTAATTATTTAATTAATAAATTGACCAAAAAACTTCAAAAATAAATTAATTTATTTTTAATTTATTTTTTATCCCAAACTTGGCCAATTTCCTTAAGACCACTAACCTCTTCCAAAATCTTCTAATCCCTTCTTAATTTCGATTAAAAGGCTAATCCCATCTTTTCTAACCCTAATCCCAAGGTTAAATATTTAATTAAGGTTAAATATTTAATTTTCATATTTATTGAAAATATTTTAATAAATATTCCTAAAACTTAAGCTTTTGGAATGAATAACTTTTATTCCATGAAACTAAGGAAAAATCTAGACTCTTCTAGAATCTTCTCAAATCCACCCTCTTCACCCATCCTAATCCTTTTTTTTGTCCTAATCTAATCCTAATCCTACCCTTAAACCTTTGTGCAATCCTAACCAAGCTTAAGACTTTCTTAAACCAAAGCAAAGTCTTTCCTTCCAAATATCTCAACCACAAAGCATTTATTGCTTCCCCAAAGTCTTCAAAGCCTCTTAAAGCCCATTCATTGCTCTTACAAGCATTTATTTGGAGAGTTATGAGCTTGGAGCCCCCTTTGTTGACTCCTCTTTGCCCTTCCCTTCATCCACTCACCTTGTGACGTGTGTCACCTCCTAATTGGCTGAGAACTAGCACAATCCATGTGCTTCCCTTTGAGTGAATCTTGGCCTCTCTTAAGGATTTCAATCCTGGCCATTCATTCCTCCTACCCCAAGACCTTCCATTTTCCTATAAATAGCCTCACTTCTTTGAGCAAACAATCCTCTCTCATCCTTCAACTCTCAAACTTAATAGCAAAGTTATAATGCCATTTTCATTCTAGCATAAGCATAAACTCATCATTTTAGATCATTTTCAAGCTTAAATCACATCTAAATTAGCTTAATTGGATTAACATAGATTCATTTCTTGTTTAATCAATCTTAGTTCATCATTTAGCTTTGCATATTTGTGTGTTTCTTGAGGCCTTTGAGGCAAAATAGGTTCCTCATACCTATTTTGTGTCATTTTGGGTCTTCTTGATCCTCAAATCATCTATCTTGCATGCTCCAAGTGCTTGAGTTTGCACACCCACATCCATTTATATCCAAGCATATCAAACGGTGCATGGGCGCATCCGTTTTAGGCTTAAACTGAGGTGGCTTTGATTTTAGTTTGTTTACCATTAAATTTGATTTGATTATATGCTATGATGTTTGTTTGTCTTTGGCCTTCAAAATAGGTTTAGGTGCACGCTCAAATCCTAGTCTACATTCTTGCACGCCCGGTGGGACCCAAACCACAATCATTTTGATGAAATTATACTTTATATGCTTGTATTTTGCAGGAAATAAAAGAAATGTCACCTTCATGAAAAGAAATGACGCCTACAGCAATTAAATGTCGCCTTCAAACAAAGAAATGTCACCTTCATCAAAAGAAATGTCACCTACAAAGAATCCAGTCATGCCTTCATGCAATTAAATCACGCCTTTGAGGAAAGAAATGACGCCTATGAGCTCTATTTTCACGCCTGCATAACTGAGATTTTCCTGTGATCGATAACTTTTGTTCCGTCCCATACTTCTTCTTCTATCACCTGCATGTAAAGAAATCACGCCTGTAACGAAAGAAATCACGCCTCTGGTTATTTATCTGTCTCCTTTTGAGGTACAGAATGTCACCTGTAAGAATGAAGTGTCGCCTCTGAACTTTCCAGCGTCGCCTATAAGCTGGACAGTGTCGCTTTTTGGTCTTTTGTCTTGAGGTTCTTGGGACTATTTTTTTCATTTCTTTTATTACAGCAAAGGTCAAACTCAATCTTGAATGAAACTAAAGGAAATGAACTTAGGTCCTAGAATGTCATTGTCATTTTGAAAAGCTAACTCAATCTTGAATGCACTAAAAGGAACGAACAACTCTATTCCCTCATCTGTTTCAGATTTCAAAGCAAGCAAACAAATTCAATCTTGAGTGATCTAAGGGATAAAATAAAGCTTTTTCAAAGTTCTTAAATCAACTCGCTAATCAAATCTTGAATGCACAAAAGGAAAGAACTTGCAAAACATTCAATTCATTTACATTTTGAGGAAAAGAACAAATCAAAATCTAATCATGAGTGTCTTCATTTCAAAGTTCAAACATCACTTAATCAAATTTGGGAAAATGAACCAAATCTGCTTGATGTGCATGTAAGAGTTTTTCAATTCTTGCATAATCCTTGTTAGAGTAAGCAACGTGGAACATTTGAACTTGGACAAGTTCACCTGTTCTGCTTTTAGCGAGGCCTATCCAAGGAGAAGCGCTTCCTCCTCGGAGAACGACCTCAAACCGGTATCCCCTCCGGCCGGTATATAAATAAGCGAATACCAAAAGAATCGCTTACATCTCCTAATCACCGGGTGTTCGTGCCAAACACGTGTCTGGGGATGGTAAACATTCCTCTCCCCCAGCATAATTGGCAAGGCTCTTAAGTGAGTCACGGATGATCAGCAAAACCGGGTATGGAGACACCACGAAACTATTAAAAACTTGATAAAATAGAGGCTACCCTATCTACATCCGAAAGTATCAAAATCCTTGTGCAAGGACCGATTCCAAGGGGTTTACCGGGTCACCTCAAGATTACTCACCATTTATATTCCCTTCTAGGGGATACCAAGCTGTGGGCAAGTGATTTTGATACTCACCTTCCTTAGGTAGATCTGTTTGAAGTGCTTGACAGTCAAAGACTCTGTGAAAACACTTGTTGAAACATACACCTTTCAAAGCTTTGTCAGAGTCAGTTGCCTTTGTTTGTATCCCACAGGGTTGCTTTGTCCCTTGCGGAGATTGCTTTGACTTTAACCTTTGCCATTGGAAACCTTTGCCTCAAAATCAGAAGCCTCTTTTCCAAGTGATGCCCAGCAAGAACAAACATCCTAAAGCAAAGTTGCCCAAATCCCAAGCCTATCAAGAGCGAAAAGTTGCCAAGAAGAAACTCAAGAGCTATCAAGCCATTATCCAAGCAACCCAAACAGAAGAAAAGTCCCAAGCCAGACTTGAGAACATTGCCCATAACGCCCACATCAAATAGTTTGCCTTCCGTTTCCGAGTTAACCATCACTTTGTCAACCTTGAGCCAGAAGATTAGCCAATTCCTTGTTCATGTCTTGTTCCATCTTCGGATCTTGAAAACTTATCTCAAACAGCCTTGCATCTTAGTTTCATCCTAGCTTCACCCTTTGCATCAACATCAAAACCTTAGTTGCATTTCAAAACATCATAAAAGTTGCATTTGCATTCATCTTCCTACCAGCATTCTAGAATCAGTCCTTGTCATTTGCACTTGCATCATCCTTCTAGAGCATTTTCCCTTCACCCTTCAATACCTTTTCCACCAGCATCCCCCCATCAGCTTTCCATATCTTTCCAGCAGATCCACCATCTTTTGTTCCAAATCCAGAGTTCCACCAATACTTAGTGTTCTACCTTTTGAGTTGTTCCTATCCTATATCCAAGATCAGAGACCATCATCCTCTTTTTGGCACAACATGTTGTCATAAAGAAATCAAACCTTGTCCTTGCATAGCCATCATCTCAAGCAAGAGATTGGAGTGCATTGATAAGAAACTAGTTGACCGAAGATCATCAGTCTATCTTAGGTTGACCCCATCATATCTCTGATCCTCCATTTGGGAAAAACAGCAGCTCATTTGTTGACCACTCAGTAATCTTTCACCAACTTTCCACCAGCAACCTATCTTTCCTCCACCGTCTTGATCCATATCTGTTCCATCCAGCTTCCATCATCGCCATCTTGATCCCTATCTTTGCATTTGCATCTTAGAAGTCATCATCTTTAGAAGTTCATTAACTTTGCATCCATCAACATCTTTTAGCCGAACATCTTGCATCCATTTAGCACTTGCATCTCCATGCCTGTTGAGACCAGATCTCGAAAAAGAAGAAGCATGCATCCTTATCCACCAACAACCTCATCCGATCCCAACCTTTTCACCAACGCCATGATGACCTACAATCCCCAGATCCAAGCCAGTAACCCATGTGAAGATCCAAACATCCCTTCATCCCCCTTAGCAAACCAAGCATTTGTGAATCCTCCAGAAAGCCCACCAGTGACCAATGCCCTTGTACCGCAACATCAGCAAAGCATGTTTGCCCACTATCTGCCAGAAAGTACCTCCATCCCACCATCTCTCTATCCACGCATCCCCATCAAAACTATCCAAATTCTAGCACAAGCATATTCTCCGTTTGTCCAATCATTCCCCGATCCTATCATGCAAACACCCCAAGAGCTTTCCACCATTCCCCTTTTCTTGCAAGGAAGCCTCGCCAGTCCCGCAACACAAGCTGCAGCACCATCCACTCCATCTCATACCCCTTTTGCTTCATCATCTGCTATGGCTGCCCAAGCCCAAAACCAACACTTAAACCAAAGTCAGCTTCCACCTCTCACGCAAGCTTTTACACCAAAAGATTCACCACCATCCGCAAGTCAAGCAACGCCTTTCACCATCAAAGGAGCACCGTCACCCTTCACCCCCCAAGCACCCGTACCTTCTTCTTTGGGGTTAGCACAATCGCTTCCCATTCCAACCTCATCTTTCTCTTGGGTGTTTCCTTCATTTTCCTCCTCACAAGCATCCGCTCAACCACAACCTCAACAAGCTCCTTTCTCTCAACCATCATTCATGTCCCAAGCTCCCGTTGCTCCTACCATTCCATCATCCACCGCAGTGCACCCTAACACAAGCTCTTAGTGGGGCCTTACACAAGAAGAAATGAAGGCATGGGGGATCCCATCTCAATCCCCTACATCTATGGTTGCAAGTCAACAAACCGCCTTCACCCAAGCAGCACAGCAGCAACTACCCCAACCACCGCTGGCTTCAAGTTATTCGTCCCAAATCCCAAATACCTTCCAGCAAGTTCCACCACCTCAACAGCCAACTTTCCCTAGCTATCTTACCCCATCACCCTTTGCTTCTAGCTTCCCCACATCTGTTCCACCTCTAAATAACGCAGGCATGCACCCAGCTTATATCAGCCAAACCCAAAGCCAACCTCAGCAACTACCGCCATCATACCCGCAAGAAGCATCATTCCAACAGCCTCCCCCATAGCAACCACATGTCCCCTTTCAACAAACACCCATCATTCCTCAACAACGGCAAGTCCCTTGCTATCAGCCTCAGCAACAAATCCCTATCATCCCCCAGCAACAACAAGTTCCCACCCATCAGTTACAACAGCAAGTCCCAAATGCCCAGTATCAGCAAGTAGTCCCACAACAACCACCAGTTCAACAACAGCAAGCAGCCCAACAACATCAAGTGGTTCCATATCATTTACCACAATATCCCCCTATGCCACACTAGCAATATCCCCAACAACCATTGCCCCAAAATCAGTTCCAACCCATTTATCCTCAGCAAGCGCCATATCCAGTTCCACAGCTTCCATCACCAATAGAAGTCTCAGTTCCCTCGCCACTCAATGCTGAGTGGGAAGCAATGAAAAATGCCCTAAAGGAGCTACAAAGTGGAACAGAGAATAAAACATACAAGTTCGAAGAGGTGTGCTCATATCCCTTCGATCGGTCCATAGCAACTATCCCTTTCCCCAAGCATTTTGAGATGCCCAGGTTCGACAAGTATCAGGGGAAAGGAGATCCAGTAAACCATATCAAAGAGTTCTACATGGCGTGCCAAGAAGTAGCTTACAGTGATAACTATCTCCTGCGCCTATTTCCCAAAAGCTTGGGAGGAACTACTGTTGAGTGGTTTTACAAAATACCAGATGGGACAATAAAAACCTTTGCTGAACTCTCTGAGAAGTTCATCACACACTATGCC
This sequence comes from Chamaecyparis obtusa, assembly GCA_027943335.1. Classification (NCBI taxonomy): domain Eukaryota; kingdom Viridiplantae; phylum Streptophyta; class Pinopsida; order Cupressales; family Cupressaceae; genus Chamaecyparis; species Chamaecyparis obtusa. Next base: position 89,389 of record BSBK01004043.1, read on the forward strand.
CATAATGTGGAGAATGAGTTGTCCTTGCTAGACCTATGCAACTCAAAGCAGAAAGATGGAGAAAGCCTTGCAAAATACTTGCAAAGATGGCAGAATCTTACAACTAGGTTATCATATCAGCCGCCAGAGAAGCATCTAACAAAGATCTTCATTGATAACCTGCATCCAAAGCTATCCCATCACATGCGAATGAACTATCTCCAGACATACCAAGACATCAAGAGCAAAGGCATAGGCATCGAGAAAGCTCTCCTAGACGAAGGCACTATTCGTCACTTCAAGGATGATTCTAAAAACAAACCCAACAATGATAAATCCCATTACTGGAATCGTAACAAGAATGTTGTTACAGATGGAGCCACTGACACTAAGAATGTACAATTCATTGTGGCTAGTCCTACACCAGCTCAAACATACCAACCACCACAAGCGCCCATCTATCAGCAACCCCTAGCTCCCGCATATCAAGCACCTATTTATCAGCAGCCTCCTCAAGCTCATCAACCACCTGTACAATAGTATCAGCAGCAATACCAACAGCAGCAGCTAGCACGTCAAGGCAATCCTGTTAATGCAGTTAACATTGCCCCAAGGCAGAACAAACCCAACAATCAGAACAATCCAAAGAGGACTTTCACACCTTTGGGTGAGCCTCTGGATCAGATCTTTTATCGGCTAGCCAAGGCAAATATGATCACATATCCACCCATCCCACAAAAGGATGACAACGCACCAAAGTCTGATTGGTATAAAGAAAATGAATACTGTGATTACCATCGTGTGAAAGGGCACACAACATTGAAGTGCATGCAGCTTAAGAACTACATCCAGGATCTCATTGATCGCAAGGAAATCCAGGTCGATGCACCAGCTCAAGCTTCACCCAACGCCGGTTTGCAAATATATCAAAATGTGTTCCCTCAACACGATACCGGGAAGAATCAAGCCAACACCAATCAGCCCCAAAATCATGGCAAAGGCAAGCAAGAAGATCACACAGCGGCCTACATCAACTATGACAAGTATGTCGGATGCATAACTCAAGTTGAGCCCATCCAAGATGAGCCCACCATCAATACCATCCACGTCAGAGGGCCGGATCGACAATGTGCTGCAACTACCCGCAGTGGTAGGATAATTGTTATAGGTGCTCCTCCGAGATCAGCTGCTCCTCCAAGGCCAACATCTACTGCATTCACAGTACAGTCTAACACCGGGCCAGCATCAAATACACGCGCAACATAGCATAATGCACCAAGAGCACAATACAATATCATAGAGCATCTTGGGAACATGCCAGCCCAAATATCTATCTTGGATTTGCTCCGCACATCACCCATCCATCAGGAGATCCTGGACAAAGCTCTAAAAGAAGGCCATGTCCCCACGGACATTAACACAACTTAGTTTGAAACTCTTGTGGGACACCTATCAGCAGCATGTGCCTTATCCTTCAAAGAATCTGATATACCAGATGTCGCTCCTGACCATACTCTTCCTCTCCGCATTGCTGTCATGGTCAGAGATTTCACCATCAAACGAGTTCTGGTAGATAATGGCTCAGCCCTCAATTTTTGCACATTAAAATTCATCAAGAAGATCGGGTTCATGGAGGCTGACATACAGCATGAGATGATCACTATCAAAGCATATGACAACTTGGAGTGTACCTCTGAAGGTACTATCACCTTGCCTATCCAGCTAGGCCCAGCAACACAAGATACTATCTGCCACGTTGTTGATCTTGACCTACCATTCAATATCCTCCTCGGTCATCCATGGATCCATTCCATTAAGGCCGTACCATCTACTTACCATCAGTGCATCAAGTTTCCACATCAAGGCACTGAGGTTACCATCCACGCTGACACTAACCCCTTCGCATACTGCCTTGCGATGGAAGCATCTTTCCCTCATTCTACTCATTGTCCTGGAACCGATATTGGTACTTCTATTGCTAGCTCATCCCGATCCCATCGCGATCCAGAGACCATCCTCTCTTCCACCTTATCATCTGTCAAGATCAACAACCAGGGTTGTGGCGAATACAGCCTTAGTGATGCATTTGCTATAGGGGCTCTTCCACATGATCCACATACTCAAGGGCGCCCAAGTTGTCAAAACAAGCCTGTTGAGGAACATTATAAGCTCAAGCAAATTGGAAACATGACTTTTGAGTCTCATGGTACCATCAACAGCAAAGAAATGGATCCAGATATTAACAAATGGTTATACAAAGATCCCCCATCACGTGACACCCAACTTCTTGAGTACTTCAAAGAGAAATATCCAATCCCCTACAAAAATGTCACAGAACACTATAACTATCAAGGTGGTGGTCTAGGACCACAAGAGGACGGAAATTTGTTTCCTATCATACCATCCCAGAATCCAGAACAGCAAGGACTTGGCTTTAATACCCCTCGCCTGCTTGAACAAGAGCCCAATACCACAACTGCGGGCACTAACATGACCAACGTGAACTTTTTAAATAGCCAGGATGACCTCGTGGAAATCGAAGACATCCCCAAAGAGAAAGACATCCGATCCTACGATGATATCTTTGCCAACGACACCCTCCTGGGGACTTCTATTCTCCAACAACTCTCCATTAACCTCATAGATCTTCCCCTCACAAACCTCGACCTCATAGATTGGGACCAACCAAGCATCGCACACATCGATGAGTTCCAAAGCGCACAAGCACTCCCAGAATTCATGGGGGCATCAGGTCTAGCAAGCAATCAAGATCCAACATCAACCTCTGTCTATCAGCTTCACCCAGAAGGATATTTTGGGGAAGAGGCAAGCTTTAGTCACAAAAATGAAATAGCAAAAGAACATCATGAGTCTTTATGTGAAAACCCCCTTGGGGCACATTCTGATTCCAAAATAGTAAAAATAAAGGGCATATCTTCTAGTGAAAACCTAGCAATTCAGGCGCTAGAAGATGAAGCCTTGCCTCTTCCCCCTATCCAAGATTATAGACCAGAGCAGTCGCCGATCATCATAGAAGAGACCAAGCCAATCAACTTGGGAACAAAAGAATGTCCAAGGATCACTCACATTGTAGTCAACCTAACAGAAAGAGAAGAAATCGCTCTCAGTGCCTTGCTCAAGGAATCCATCATCAACTTTGCATGGTCATACGCCCACATGCCTGGGCTTGATCCAAACCTTGTTGTTCATCATCTATCAGTAGATCCAAACGTCAAGCCAGTGAAGCAGAAGCTAAGGAAAATGCATCCAAAGGTAGCATTGCTCGTCAAAGTAGAGCTTGAGAAGCTCCTCCAAGCTAAGATCATCAGAGCAATAGATTATTCAGAATGGATCTCTAACATGGTGCCAGTCACAAAGCCTTCTGGCGACATCAGAATCTGTACTGATTTCAGGGACTTGAACAAGGCATGCCCTAAGGATGACTTCTGATTGCCAAACATAGACATGCTTGTAGACCTCACAGCGGGTCACGAAATGCTATCACTCATGGATGGATTTTCAGGCTACAATGAGATTCATATAGCAGAAGCAGATCAACATAAAATAGCATTCACAACCCCATGGGGTACCTTTTGCTACAACATGATGCCATTTGGGCTAAAGCATGTAGAGGCCACATATCAGAGAGCAATGACAGCGATCTTCCATGACATGATCCACAAGATCCTTGAAGACTATGTGGATGATATCCTTGCAAAATCCAAAACAAGGGATGAACACCTCAACATCCTAGAACGTGTGTTTGATCATCTGAATCATTATGGCTTAAAGCTTAATCCTAAGAAATGTGTCTTTGGTGTTACATCTGGCAAGCTTCTAGGCTTCATCATCTCTAGACGAGGCATAGAGATTGATCCTAAAAAGGTAAAAGCAATAACGGAGATGCCTCCGCCAAGAAATCTCAAACAGCTCAAAGCCTACAGGGCAAGCTTCAATCAGTTCGGCGGTTCATCTCGCAACTAGCAGACAAGTGCCAACCATTCTCACATCTCTTATGCAAAGACACCAACTTCAAGTGGGATCCCATATGTCAAAGAAGCTTTGATAAGCTCAAGGAGTATCTAGCTAACGCTCTGATCTTTGTACCACCAGTTCCAGGATGCCCACTCATCCTTTACATCTCAACAACAGCTACAACACTAGGGGCACTCCTAGCACAGCATGATGATGAAAATATAGAACGAGCTATCTACTACATCAGTCGCACTCTTGTGGGCTATGAGCTTAACTATTCACCCATGGAGAAAGCATGCCTAGCAGTGGTCTTTGCCACTCAAAAACTTAGACATTACATGCTTAGCCACACAATCAAGCTCATATCAAAGGTGGACCCTCTTAAGTATCTGTTATAAAGGACAGCCCTCACAGGCCGTATGGCAAAATGGGTCATGTTACTCAGCGAATTTGACATTCAGTATGTAGATCGCAAAGCAATCAAAGGGCAAGTCATTGCCGATCAACTAGCAGAAGCACCACTGGTGGATGCCTATCCACTAATCATGGAATTCCCCGATGAACATTTATGCATGATTGAAGAGCAGCCCATGTGGAAACTATACTTTGATGGTTCCAACACATCCCATAACTCTGGGGCAGGAATCCTATTCATCACACCTCAAGGTGACTATATTCCAAAATCATTCAAGTTGGGATTCCCCTGTACCAACAACATTACAGAATATGAGGCACTCATCTTAGGTCTCAAAATAGCTATCCAATGGAACATCATAGAATTACAAGTATTTGGAGATTCACAGCTCATTATCAAGCAAGTCCTTGATGAGTATTAGACAAAGGACGACAAATTGCTACCCTACAAGCAACTGGTGGATAAACTGAAAGAGCATTTCCTACATCTACAATTCAATCAGATCCCAAGGCTTCATAACAAAGCAGCAGATGCAATGGCAACCATCGGATCCTTATTGGAAATACCACGAGACGCATCACAGTATGAATTTCTAGTCGAGCAGCTACATTCACCAGCTTATGAGAATGTCGATGCAGACATGGTGTGTGTCTTGGTTGGTCCTCAATCCCCATGGTACCATGAAATCCATGCATATCTAAAAAATGGTATCATATCTCCCCATCTCACTAATAACCAATGCCAAAACCTTATTCGTAGAGCTTCCCACTACACTCTTGTAGCCAACACCCTATATCGTCGCGGGTATCATAATGTCCTATCTAGATGTTTAGATTCAAACGAGGCCATCCTAGCCTTACAAGAAGTTCACGCTGGAATTTGCAGTGCCCACACGAGTGGCATGGTTCTAGCAAAGCAGCTGCTTAGAGTTGGATATTATTGGTCAACAATGGAACATGATGCGTGTGAATTTGTCAAGAAATGTCTCCCATGTCAACAGCATGCCAATTTGATACATGCACCAGCACAGGATCTACAGCCTATTGCACCACCGTGGCCTTTTTCATGTTGGGGCCTCGACCTCGTTGGCTTGATCACCCCCCTCTCTTCGGATGGACACAAGTATATCATAACAGCCACAGAGTACTTTACCAAATGGGTTGAAGTGATTCCGCTCACCCTTACTACTGGCATCCAAATATCCAAGTTCATCCTCTATCATATCATTTGTCACTTCGGCATACCATCTACCATCTTCACAGACCATGGCACACCTTTTGAAAACCAGCATGTGGCTGATCTGTGTGCCAGACTCCACATCCATCACCGTTTCTCCAGTCCATATTTCCCTCAAGGAAATGGCCAAGCTGAGGCAACTAACAAAACTATCTTGAAAATCCTCAAGAAGGTTGTCAATGACTCTGGTCGTGACTGGCACCTCCAAATTAATCCTGCCCTTTGGGCCTATCATACTTTTTATCGCACTCCCATAGGCACCATCCCATACTCCCTTGTATATGGTGCTGAAGCCATTCTGCCGATCGAGGTTGAGCTCCCATCATTGCGCGTCTCCATGAAGAACTATACAACTGATGAAGATTATCGTGTGGCCCGGCTCACACAGCTAGATCTGCTAGATGAAAAGAGACAGCAAGCTTACGATCACCTGGTTGCATACCAGAATCGACTCAAAAGGAGTTATAACAAAAAGGTTCATCCTAGACAATTCCAAGTCGGTGACATGGTTCTTAAAGAAAATCAGAAGGTCCAAGCAAATCGTGAAAAGAAAGGCAAGTTTGAGCCTACTTGGTTGGGCCCCTATGTTGTCACCGCATCCTTTGGCTTGGGAGCCTATCAGCTATCAACACCAGAAGGTGAGCCCTTGAATGATCCTATCAACATCATCCATCTGAAGAGGTTCTATGCCTGAACCTGATCCTGCATATATCAAAAAATCCAAAAATATTCAAAAAAGCAAAAAAAAAAAAAAAACAAAAGAAAAAAAAAGCAAAAAAGTAAAAAGTGAAAGAAGAAAAGAGAAAGAGAAAATAATCGTCCAAACGGTGAAAACTTGGCAATTCAAGCGCCTTGGACAAGTATGTTGGTGAAAACCTGGCAAACAGGCACCAACATAGTAAACTGAGCTATTTATCTATTCAGTTGTCCTTTCAACTACCGTCCTCTTCCTCCATCCATAACAAATCTCCCAGCAGTTCCATCTCCCCTATTTTCCAAGCATTCATCTTCCATCTTCCTCCAACCCATCTGCAATCCATATCCTATTCCAAAGCTTTGTACCATATCTTGTACCATATCCTTTTCCCTTTCCTGTACAGCACATTCCTCCTTGTATTTATCCTTCTTGTCTCCGTCCTAGTGAGAGTCCTGCTGAGTGTGATCTTCCTATCCCCAATCCTGAGCTTCTGTACATATCCCTTGTGCATATCGTTCCTCCTTGTTGTACATAGCCTTTGTCCATCCTGCAGCAGCATTTGATCAAATATCTTGTCCCATCCCCAGCCTCAGAAAACTTCTAGCCCCACTCGGGCCTTGTGCTTCAGCAACATCAATTGTCGACTTATCCTTGCTCATCCTGATTATTCCTTGAACTTCAGCTTTTGCCAGTGAACAACTACACTTATTCTCTCACCAACTCATGGGTCCTTGAGGATATATCGTTCCTCCAGTCTGACCTAATCTTCCATCTTGGTCCTTGAGGATATATTGTTCCTCCTGTCCGACCAATCTTCCCACCATCAATCAAACCTAATCTCTCTCCTTGGCAAAGGATGTCTTTTTTGGAGTTATCATTTTGATCTTGGGTTTTGTCCTTTTGATCTTGTTAATCTTTTTGGCTTCTCATTATCCCACCAGGGTCACCACGATTCATTATATCATGGTGTGCTGCGTGTGCGGATAATCTGGGGCAAGGTCTTTTGATCTTTCGCTTCTGCCTATGAGTCAGTTGTGTGTTTGTGGTTCCTTCAGCATCGGTTTCACCATGTCGCCTCTGCGCTTCATGTGTGATGTTGGGGCAACCCTGTGTGTTTGTTTAGCGTCAGTCCTCGTCAGTCCTCTGCGACATTGTTGACAGGCCTCATGATCCCAGTATCCTTGGTAGGTCTCTAACATAGCTATATTAAATCTAGGTTGTGCACTCCCGTTTGCACTTGGAGCTATCTTGTCCCTTGCATTTATCATATAGATTAATCTTGCATCTTTGCATATAGCTGCATCTTGCATCTTGCATTTCCATCTCATCTTGCATATCATCCATATTTGTTCTTAGAAGTGAGGTTATTTATCTCCCCTTTCTTCCTAGGCCCTTCCTTCCTCGTCCCGCCGGGCACACTCTGTCCCATGGCGTAATCCCTCTTTCTCCTTGTCCCACTGGGCACATCTTCCATGATTTTGTCCCACCGGGGCATGTATCCCCTTTCTTCTAGTCCACCCAGGCGTCATACCCTCTTTTTCTGATTCTAGCCTCGGCATCTTGTTTTCTTATCTTTGATGCCATGCCACTTGCGGCATCGCATCAAAGAGGGGCAAAATGTAGACACCGAAAAAATCTTTCAGAAAATAAATTATTTTTATTTTCTGAAAATCCTTGATGACATCATCATTTATTAAATAATTATTTATTTAATTAATTTATTTATTTTTATAGCATTAAATCCCTCTCTGTTAATTAAAAATCTTTAATTAAGGAATCTAGCCTAAAAATGTCATTTGGACATTATCCCTAATTTATTAATTATTTAATTAATAAATTGACCAAAAAACTTCAAAAATAAATTAATTTATTTTTAATTTATTTTTTATCCCAAACTTGGCCAATTTCCTTAAGACCACTAACCTCTTCCAAAATCTTCTAATCCCTTCTTAATTTTGATTAAAAGGCTAATCCCATCTTTTCTAACCCTAATCCCAAGGTTAAATATTTAATTAAGGTTAAATATTTAATTTTCATATTTATTGAAAATATTTTAATAAATATTCCTAAAACTTAAGCTTTTGGAATGAATAACTTTTATTCCATGAAACTAAGGAGAAATCTAGACTCTTCTAGAATCTTCTCAAATCCACCCTCTTCACCCATCCTAATCCTTTTTTTTGTCCTAATCTAATCCTAATCCTACCCTTAAACCTTTGTGCAATCCTAACCAAGCTTAAGACTTTCCTAAACCAAAGCAAAGTCTTTCCTTCCAAATATCTCAACCACAAAGCATTTATTGCTTCCCCAAAGTCTTCAAAGCCTCTTAAAGCCCATTCATTGCTCTTACAAGTATTTATTTGGAGAGTTATGAGCTTGGAGCCCCCTTTGTTGACTCCTCTTTGCCCTTCCCTTCATCCACTCACCTTGTGACATGTGTCACCTCCTGATTGGCTGAGAACTAGCACAATCCATGTGCTTCCCTTTGAGTGAATCTTGGCCTCTCTTAAGGATTTCAATCCTGGCCATTCATTCCTCCTACCCCAAGACCTTCCCTTTTCCTATAAATAGCCTCACTTCTTTGAGCAAACAATCCTCTCTCATCCTTCAACTCTCAAACTCAATAGCAAAGTTATAATGCCATTTTCATTCTAGCATAAGCATAAACTCATCATTTTAGATCATTTTCAAGCTTAAATCACATCTAAATTAGCTTAATTGGATTAACATAGATTCATTTCTTGTTTAATCAATCTTAGTTCATCATTTAACTTTGCATATTTGTGTGTTCTTGAGGCCTTTGAGGCAAAATAGGTTCCTCATACCTATTTTGTGTCATTTTGGGTCTTCTTGATCCTAAAATCATCTATCTTGCATGCTCCAAGTGCTTGAGTTTGCACACCCACATCTATTTATATCCAAGCATATCAAACGGTGCATGGGCGCATCCATTTTAGGCTTAAACTGAAGTGGCTTTGATTTTAGTTTGTTTACCATTAAATTTGATTTGATTATATATATGTATCTCTCTCTCTCTCTCTCTCTCTCTCTCTCTCTCTCTCTCTCTCTCTCTCTCTCTCTCTCTATCTATCTATATATATATATATATATTGTTGGCAAGTTGGCTATACTATTGTATATGACTTGGTATAGTGTTGTCATTATGGCAACAAAGTCATATAGTAGTTTGGAGTCAGGGTACTCGATGAGAAGATCAGAAATCAACTAAGTATTGAAGACTAGACAGTATACAGAGTACCTGTGTATGCACCCTAAAATGGTCTCCTAGACTTTGGGCCCCCATTTAGCAATTTATCAAATCCCTGAATCAATATTTTCAAAAATCAGCATTTTATCAATTATATCAATTTCTTTGATCAAATCCTTTTTATCGTTTTCGATTATTTTGCTTGGGCTAACCATTTCATCCTAAGTCTTTATTTATTTAAAAGGAATATTTTCTCGCCTTTTAATAAATAAAAAGCCCCCACTTTTCCTCTTATCCTAAGTTGCACAAATAAAGCATTATTCTTATTTTATAAAAAGGAGAAAAGCACTTTTTGTCTCATATGGACACAAAAGTCAACTCTTATTTTCCCATTGGAGGATATTTTTGCACATGTATTGCTCCTCTTTGATGCTCCACCATTGAGTAAGTCTTTTGCCTCTTAATCTCCATGGTCCATTTCTCCTCATCTCCTATAAAAGAAGAGCTCTCTTCCTCATTTGCATATCATTCACTTTTATGCTAATTTTATGCTGCAAGTTTTTTAGGTCATTTGGAGCTCTTTGAAGACTTTCTTGCATCCAAGCTTTGAAGAAATTGTTGTTGCATCACATCTTGGCTTTCTTCATTGCTTCATAGTTTAGTTTTCATTCTTGCATAGTAGCTTCATATTTCATGCTTTCATAGTTTAGATGTTCTTTCATGCTTTAGAATAACTCATCTAGTTTAATAGGAAGGATTGTAACACTTTCTATTTTCATTTCATAGTTTAGCTTGTACTTTCATTTCCATAGCTTAGCTTGCATCTCTCATTTCTAACTTGCATATTCATCTTAATCTAGCTTGCATTGTATTTCATTTGATTCTTGGAGATATTGGCACTCTTGCCCTTGTCTTCACTTGAATCTCTCATTGTGTGGTTGACTAGCAAGGTCATTAGCTTAATAGCTCTAGCTGAGAGCAATTTTAAAATCTTGCAACTCCATACATAGAGAGCTATGGATCGATTTTTGAGACCTCATTCTTGAGCGTTCTTGATTGTAAGGATTCATAGAAGTGCACTACTTTTGTGTGTACATTTCTAGCGCCCACCGTGGGGCAGAGTAGATTAGCTTTGTCCTTTAGATTTTGCATTTTTGTAATATTTTCAGTGATTTTTGGACATTATTCATCTTCTCTAGGTTTTCTATCTTAGTGTATCATGCAATAATTCTAGGAATATCGCACGATAGTTCTCTGTATACACAAGTGATACTTCGCCCATCGGAAGTATCGCCCGTCTATTTCAGAAAATGTCGCCTAGTCTCAGATGAAGTATTGCCTGGGTATAGAGCAGAGTATCGCTCAGACTAATATTATTGGCCCAGTACACTAAGAAGTGTCGCGTGATAACTCTAGTGTCTACAGTCTATTTTTGTACCCGACAGTGAGCCTTTTTGAGGTTTTTTGGCCGAATCTTGATTTAGTTAGCTTGTTGTTTCGATTTCCTGCACTTAGACAGAATTAATTTGCATAGTTGTACTTAGTTTCTTGCACCTTCATTTGGATTTTGGATTTAAAAAGAGCCTCTCATGTGTTTGGTTTGAATGTTTACTTGCTTTCATAGGCACATCTCTTTTATGCTCTTAATGGTGAATGAAAGAACATAGATCTATTTTTACAAGTTTGTGTAAGTGAATGCTTCTTGGTTTCCAATATCAAATATCTCATTGAGTGATTGGGGGCATGGATTCATTCCTTTTTTACATAGGGAGTTAAATGCACCACTTTGTGGACTCACTCTATGTTTTCTTGGAAAGTTAAATATTCTATTGATTCAACCCTTTTTCATTTGTGAGTAGTATTGATAAGCAACTTTAGAGTACTTTTGATTGATCTTGTTAGCTAAATTGAGTTGTTGGACTCGCTTATTTCTAATCGCCCCTCATTTCCACCATTTGGATGCAAGGTCAGCATTCATACATAGGGGGAGGGGTCTACTTGAAAAGAGCGTTAAGTGTTCCACAAAGTTTCCCCCTTTTTATGCTTTCTTGATCTCATTAGTTTTCTAAGGTGTGGACTCACCTTGAGATTGTGTGAGGAGTTAAATGTTCCACTTTTTTTGGACTCACTTCACACTCACTTGAAGAGTACTTTTGATTGATCTTGTTGGCTACATTAGGTTGTTGGACTCGCTTATTTCTAATCGCCCCTCATTTCCACCCTTTGGATGCAAGGTTAGCATTCATACATAGGGGAGGGGTCTACTTGAAAAGAGCGTTAAGTGTTCCACAAAGTTCTCCCTTTTATGCTTTCTTGATCTCATTAGTTTTCTAAGGTGTTGAATTGCTTTGAGTTTGTGTGAAGAGTTAAATGTTCCACTTTTTGGACTCACTTCACATTTACTTGGCGAGTTAAGTGTTCCACCTTTAGTGCTTTAAATAATTTTGATAGTGGATTGCTTAGAGCTAATTGGATTTTGGATTGTTCTAACCTTGTTGGCTTAACAAGTTGTGGTTGTAGGTGCATTTTCTTGAAATATTTTGCTAAAAAAATGCATGTCAAAGCTTCAAATGCACAATGGCTACTAACGGTTTTTGTAGGGCTGCCCAAAGCATAAAAACCCAAATCAAGTGCTTGTTTAATTTCTTTCTTTATTGAGTGTGGCATATACTAGTTGTTTCATTTCATAGGCACTTAATATTTTGTTGTAGGAATTCTTGGGTGATAGGAGAAGTATGCTCTTCACCCTTGTGGTGAACCAAAAAATCTTAACCCATCTTTGGATTTTGAAAGCAAGAGGGTAATTGAATCTTTGCTTGGTGTGTTTGGGAGAAGGCTTTGAGATAAAGGAGTATGTTCTTTACCCTTGTGGTGAAACAAAATCCTTGAACCTCATAAGTTGATCCATTTTTTTTTAGATTGTTAGAATCCTTTAGCGGGCCTGCTCTTGAGCAATCAAGAGGAACGACCCAAGTGGGGACAAGCTTATTACTGGCTATTCTCACCCACTATAAACTCAAGGCTATCAAAGACACAAAACCTTGCTAGACATAGTGCTTGTCTTCGCTTGATGTGAGTACTTGTGTGATTGTGACCATGAAGAAAGTATTGAGCAAGAATGCTTAAGGTACTCTTGAGGCTGCGAGGTCCCAGTCCTTTATGAGGAGCAAGAGGGGTACTACGAATGAAAGCCCTTATTAAGAACCATAGTTAGAGGCCACCCCATTTTGTCTCTTAGCTTCTTGGTGCAAGGATTGATCCAAGTGGAATAACTCGGATCACCCCAAGATTACTCACCATATGTGTTCCTTTGGTTGTGTCTTTGGACTTCCATGACAAAGCCAATATCTATTGTGGGCAACCACTTTGTGTGAGGCAAGGGAGCATCAAGTGTGGGCCAAGTTGTTAAGTATTGAGCCTTAACTTTCTAGGATAGGTATTGCTTGAAGTGTCTTCAATTGTGTAATACCAGTGTTAACGTTCTTGAACATCCAAACAATCAGTAATATTCCTAGGGTGCTTTTCTATTTTGATATCACAAAGTGTTTATCTTGGCAAGGTTGTTTTTGCCCTTGTTTCAAGTGTTTTAAGACATGTTTGATCCCTTACTATTTGCAAACCTGTCGAATTTCTACTGATATTGTGATTGAGATCAAAAACATCAACCCTCACTAAATTTTTTGATCAAATAGACCTGAAAATGCACATTTCACACAATTCTGGTCAAGTGTCATGCAAACTAGCAATAGTATCGCCTGCTTTGAGAAGAAATATCGTGCGATAGTTCATTTCCTTTGGTTTATCACCCAACCTGCGTGGAGTCTATTGCCTAGTTATTGCGAGATCTATCACCCGGTGAAAGGTGAAATATCACCTCAGTGAGAAGTATTGCCTGGTTAGCCTAGAAAGTGTCACCTGAGAATTTTCTACTATATACCTGGTTTTAGTCATTTCATAGTTGCTTTTAGTTGGCTAGGTCTTTAGGAAGGCAACTTATCCTACCGCTGGAAGCTTGTCTTTACTCTGAATTTCTGTTTTAGCCCTCTAGGGATAGTATCATTCGATTTACAAAGTCACCTTGGGAAGAATTGTCAAGTTTGAAGATTATTCCTATTGAGAAAGTATATCTCTAGAGTTGTTAGTAACATTCTTGGAGAATTCTAGTACTCTTTTTATCCAAATCATTTCCATTCAAATTCAATTTTAATTATACAATTTGGCTAAGTCCATCCTCCTAGTTCAAATGTGCAAGGATATTGATCCTTTGATTTAAGAACCTCTTTGACAGTGTTGGTAATGCCTTTTTGTAATTTCTATCTTACCATCTCTTTTTGGACATTAGAGAACTTTAATTATCTGAGTTTGGTGTTGACACTTTGAGAGGTCACCTTATCATCAAGACTCATTTTCTTTCATGTCAGTTACAACAAGCTACCAAGTGAATCAAGGAAAATGACCCCCAGTTGTCTTTAATCAATTACCCTTAGTTAAGACTCGTCAACAACGAAAGGGAAGAGAACCCATTTTTGATTGATCCCCTAAGAGTGAGTCTGAGATTTGTTTTGACCCAAAGAGTAATCCTAATGAATTGAGTTCCTTTTTAGCACCTTTTTCATCAAATATGGACATGATTTATACCTTCACTAGACAACAAAGAGAAGCTCAATGAATCAAACTCTTAATGACATGTTCCAATGACATAGGGGTAACACGATGTCTGTTGGGTCTTCTTCTGATAGTCCACCAGGATCACCTCTGATCAACACAAGGTATCTAGATGCTCATCAATGAGCTGAAAGACATCATAGGCAAGCTCACTCAGATGCATGGTCACAACATGAAGACCAAAACAATGAATCTGGTGATGCTCATATTAATGCGGCTAATGTATCCAGACATTCAAGACAACCTTCTCCACTTAGAGACACCTCACGATACACAAGTGATAGGTTGAAGTGCATTGAGAGAGAAAAGAAAGCCTTCTTGGATGAACAAGTTTCTAAGGAAGAAAGGTTCAAACAATTGGAGGATGAGGAATGATCTTTGCTAGACATAAGGAGAAGAGCCACACAAGAAGAACAACATAGGCTCCTAGCACAACAACTCCATAATCAATTCAAAAATAGGGGTACCAACAGTGGAACCAACTCTCCACCATCTACTCCCTCACCAAGTCCAAGAAGAAGGTCAAGGACCCCATCAAGATCACCTAGTCCTAGAGGAAGAAGGACTTCTCAGTATAACCATCGTAGGAGACAATCATCTCCTAGACATTCAAGACAACCCTCCCAATGAGATCATCATGGCTCTCAACATGGAGGAAGTAATGCCAACTTTGACACTATTGATTTCATGACAATGCAACAAGAACTATCCTTCCAACAATATGTGGAGCAAAATAAGGATCGGTTCTTGGAAAGTCTAATCAATAAGGGTGCAAAAGTCCCATACAACTTTGATGTGGACCAAAAGATTAAGAAGAAAAACCCTTCAACTGATGAGGTGATTAAGCAGATGCAAAAGACTATGGAAAAAATGATGGCTCCTAAGAGTTCCTTCAACTTGG
This sequence comes from Chamaecyparis obtusa, assembly GCA_027943335.1. NCBI lineage: Eukaryota > Viridiplantae > Streptophyta > Pinopsida > Cupressales > Cupressaceae > Chamaecyparis > Chamaecyparis obtusa. The sequence goes on from BSBK01004043.1 coordinate 104,465, forward strand.
ATTCCATATGTCCTAATCCCACTGAAAAGAGTGTGGTTATGGTAGATTTTCCTAGAAAGGTTGAAATCCCCACATATGACAAATATGATGGTAGTGGTGACCCCCATGACCATGTATGATAGTTCTATATCATGAGCTTTGAATTTCATCATGAGGACTCCTACCTTATGATATTATTCCCAAGGAGCCTTAAAGGTCAAGCTATTGAGTGGTTTACTAATATTACTCCTCCTGTCAAAACTTTTAAAGAACTTGTTCAAATATTTGTGCAACATTTTGCATATAATTTATCAAGGTCAGTCACCACGCTTGATTTGTGTAAATTGAAATAGAATCAAGGGGAACCCTTTGTGACATCTTTACAAAGGTGGAGATGCTTACACTCCAAATATTCTAGGACCATCCCTAAGGAAGAAAAGATTGATATAATTGTGAGTAATCTAGTGCCAGAATTAAGATATGAAGTTAGAAAAATGGTCTTTAACTCTTTTGACACTATGGTAGAAACTGCATGTCGCATCGAGGATGTTCTAAAAGAACAAGGTATTTTGGTCAAACAGAGTAACAACAATAATGGCCAAAATAATAACAACAATAATAAGGATAAAAAGAACTCATATTGGAACAAAAATAAGCATGTAGCCAATGACGGAGTTTTTGACTCTTCACAACCTAAGGAATAAGGAGTTCTTAATTTATCTAACGCATTTCAAGCTATGAAGTTGTAGATATCCTTAGACCAACAAGAGCACAAGCCCAAGTATTACGATAAATCTAAGTCAGGAAAGAGGCAATTCACTAAGCTTGGAGACTCTTATGCAGATATTTTTAAGACCTTGATTGGTCATAATTTGGCACAACCTCAGGATCCTTCAAAGTTTCACATATCAGATCCTAAACCTTATTGGTGGAATAAGAAGGCTTACTGTGTATACCATAATGGGATTGGACATGACATTGAAGGTTGTTTTAAACTCAAACATCTTGTTCAAGACCTTATTGAGAATGGGAAACTAAAAGTTGATGGATTGACCACAAACACAGACCATAAGGCCTTTAAGGAGCCCTTGCCTAAGTATGAGAAGGGGGAGACTTCTACAAACAAGAATGGAAAGGCCGCAATCAATTATACCTATATAGCTGCAAAAAATGTCATTAATATGCTTGAGGTTGTGGACACTGATGTCAACATGATGAGAGAGAATGATCCCTATGACTATGATGTAAGCTCACCTCCAATATTTGATGAAGGACCCGTTGTTGTGCTTAGAGGTCCTTAATCTTGAAGGTCATCTCAACCTCACAATGCTATTATTAGGGGTCAGTCCCAAGGTCCTATTATCATTAGAGGTCCTAATTCTAGTAAATCTAAGCAACCAGTGTCCAAAAGTGTTCCTCACAAATCTGTGGTTGGTCCTGATATGAGTTACAAGCTTGTTGATCAGTTACAGTGAATGCCAACACAGATTTCCATTTTTGAGCTCTTAGAATTGTCTCCTAGACACAAGCGTGTCCTTGAGGATGCTTTGCATGCAGCAAATTTCCCTAATAATATAGATGTCGACCAATTCCAGAACATGGTCAACCACCTTACTAGCCCACATTACCTTACATTGAAGAAGATGATAAAGCCTTGAGCCATTCACACAATCTTGCCCTTCACATTGAGGTCATGATCCATAAAACCCATGTTAGGTGTGTGTTGATAGATGGGGGTGTTGGGCTCAATATTTATTCTTTAAGTCTTTCGAAAAACCTGGGTTACTCAGAGCATGCCATTGATACTAGGAAGAAAATTACTATCAAAGCCTATGATGAGGCTGAGAGAAGTTCTAAGGGATTAGATGTTCTTCTAGTCAAAATTGGTCCTGTTGAAAAGGACATTTTGTTTCAAATCATTGATGCTAGTCCTCTAGCATACAACATCCTACTAGGTAGACCATGGATTCATGACATGCAGGCAGTACCGTCTACCTATCACCAATGTGTCAAGTTTCCATACAATGGCATAGAAGTCTACATACCAGGTGATAGTACCTTATCTGTTAATACCATTTCAGTAGGGGCCCATGTTCCCTTAAATAGAGAAGCAAATAATTTTGGAGCAGCTCTTGAGCAATGTAAGGATAAATTCAAGTCCATAGACCTTGGTATGGGAAGATATCAAATTGACTCTTTTACAAAATTACCAATTTGACCTATGTCCTATGGTAAACCATCACAAGAGATGTGTCCCTTGTCCTTAGCCATGACTCTATTTGATACTTTTGTAGAGTCTTCAGTACCTATTCAGGATTAGAAAGAAGAGGTGGCTATTAGAGATTAGATATACAGAGAAGAAAAGTACCTACATAATGAAAATTTTTCTCCATCTCCTAAGACTTATGGGAGAGGATACACGTTGGTCACCAACATGAGTTACCCAGGTCATGGTCCTCTTAGTTACCGGCTAGATGCCAGGGCTGAACCACTCAACCATGCTCTTTTTGGTCATAGGACTAAGTCAACGGCTAGCCTGGGGTTTGATAATGGAAAGAAAAAAAGTGGTCCTATCCTAGCTGCGATGGATAATGATAGTGACTCAGATTATACACCTAATCTCTGAAACCAACAAGACATGATTGATGATTGGGTGCCTTTCACCAATCTCCTTTGAGGAGATTTAGATGATTTAGAGTTGAAAATATAGACACCAGAGAAGGTGATACCCTTCACAATCTCGAAGCTTCTACATCAAGGCATCCCAAGCCTTCTTGGTGTAAACATCCCAGCAAAGATTCAGAAACAAATTCACATGAGTTTGAGTGGGACTCTCTTTTAGATGGTATAGTTGATTTGGACATGGATGTTGTCCATACCTATAGTACTCAACCCGATGTGACCAACGAACCTAGTGTAGGACTAGAGGATTGGACTCCTCGAACTGCCTTAGTGGACGACACTTCATTTGGTAGGATGAGTCCTAATTTGGGTATCTTAGAAGGAGACTTGACAGATCCTAACTATGTGATCACCAAGGATAATGCCTTTCATATCAATAATGTTGAACCAGTCATTGACCTACCCCTTGTAAACCATCATTTGATTGATTGGTCACAACTTTGTCAAGAGCCTCAGCTCCTCACTTTTCACAATGACTACGAAACAACTTGCTACCTGAATGCTCTTGAACCCATAGTCTCTTCCACCAGTGAACCTACAACAAGTATGATGGAGCTGGATATTAAGTACCTTAGTCAAAAAATAAAAGAAAAGAAAAAAAAGAGAAATGGTTCTGATGGCGAAAACCACTATGTGGCGGTGTCAAAACTAAAAAAAGTAAAAAGAAAGGACGTATCCGAAGGTGAAAACCTCTTTGAGGCACCTAAGGATGGGGTACTTAATAACCTACTAAGTTATTTCCAAGATAGGTCATCAGTTCTTATTGAGCCTACACAACCAGTAAATTTGAATATGGAAGAGGCTCCACAGGTGATTCATCTAGCTCAGTCTCTGTTAGTGCAAGAAAAAGAGGCATACACAAAATTCTTACAAAAGAAGAAAATCAATTTTGCTTGGACATATGCAGACATGCCAGGGCTTGACACTAATCTCATTATGCATCACTTATCTATAGCTCCAGGAATTAAAATAGTAAAATAGAAGTTGAGGAAAATGCATCCTCACATAGCTCTCCTTGTTAAGGCTGAATTAGAAAAGCTCTTAGGGGCAGGATTTATTAGAGCTATCGACTATGCTGAGTGGATCTCAAATATTTTTCCAGTTTCAAAGCATGATGGGTCCATTCATGTATGCACAGACTTCAAAGATCTTAACAAAGCTTGCCCAAAGGATGACTTTCCACTCCCTAACATAAACATGATAGTGGATATGACTGCGGGGTATGAGGTATACTCTTTAATGGATGGTTTTTCCAGTTATAACCAAATAAAAATAGCTCCTGAGGATCAAGAAAAAATAGCCTTCACATGTGCATGGGGAACCTATTGTTGGAATGTCATGACATTTGGCTTAGAAAATGCAGGAGCCACATACCAAAGAGCTATGACACAATATTCCATGATATGATGCATAAAAACATGGAGGATTATGTGGATGATACCTTGGCCAAGTCTAAGGAAAGGGATACATACCTAGAAGATTTGGAAGTAATTCAAGATCGAATGGGATAGTTTTAGTTAAGATTGAATCTAAAAAAGTGTGCCTTTGGGGTTACCTCAAGTAAAATTCTAGGATTTATAATTTCAGCCAAAGGAATAGAGGTGGATCCCGAAAAGGTTCAAGCTATACTAGATATGTCACCTCCTAAGAACATTAGTCAGATGAGAAGTCTTCAAGGAGGAATCCAATCCATATGAAGGTTTATTTCACAGCTTGCAGATAAAGCACAACCATTCAACAAGACATTGCATAAGGGAACCACATGTGCCTGGAATGAGGATTGCCAAAAGAGCCTAGATCAAATAAAGCAATACTTGGCTAATCCTCTAATTTTAATGCCTTCTATCCTAGGAAAACTATTAATTTTGTACGTCTCAGCAATAGAATCTTCCTTGGGGGCATTGTTGGCTCAACTTGATGATACTGGGAAAAAAAGAGCCATCTACTACATTAGCCATACTATAGTATCTTATGAGATCAATTATAATAGTATTGAAAAGTCTTGTCTTGCGGTAGTGTTTGCTTCCCAAAAGTTGCGACACTACATGCTTGCCCATACTATACATCTCATGGCAAAAATTGATCCTCTTAAGTATTTTCTTAGTAAGGCTGCTCTCATAGGTAGACTCGCTAAGTGGATGATGGTTTTGTCATAATTTGATATAGAGTACATCGAGCGTAAGGCTATAAAGGGGCAAGCTATTGCAGATCAACTCGTTGATTTTCCAGTCAAGGATAGCATGCCTATTCAAGTAAAGTTCCCAGATGAGCACATAATGTACATGACCACATGTACTTGGAAAATGTTCTTTGATGGTTCAAATATGAAAAATGGATCAAGAGCTAGATTATTGTTTATTTCTCCTCATGGGTGAAACATACCTAAGTCTTATAAACTTTTGTTCCCATGCACAAATAATATTGCAAAATATGAAGCTCTAACCAATGGACTTAAGATGGCTATTGAGTGGAATATAATAGAGTTACATGTCTTTGGGGATTCACAATTGATAATCAACCAAGTAAATGAAGAATACCAAACTAAAGATGATAAGTTGATCCCTTACAAAAAGATGGTTGATTCATTACAATGTTATTTCACATTTGTGACATTTCAACAAGTCCCTAGAGCCGAAAAGAAGGTTGTAGATGCTATGGCTACATTAGCTTCACTCCTTCAGTTGGAACAACATGAATCAAGATTTGAATTCCTAGTGGAAGAGCTACACCATCCCATCTTTGACTCCTCTGAAAGCCACATCATTTGTACCTTGGTCACTCATGAGTCTTCCAGTTATTGTGCTATCTATTCATATCTTCATGATGGCATCATTCTCGAATCCTTTAAACACTCTGAAAGAAGAAACCTTGTCCGTAATGCCTCTCACCATACCTTTATCTCTGGTGATCTGTATAGCAGGGGTTTAGATGGGACACTTCTTAGGTGCTTGGAAAAGGATGAGTCCAACCAAGCGTTAGTTGACATCCATGAGGTCATTTTTGTAGGACATTCCAATTGTCTTACCATGGCCCAAAGGTTGCTTAGGGTGGGGTATTATTGGCCCACAATGCAGATAGATGCTATAGCTTTTTCCAAGTCTTGTGAAAAGTGTCAGAAACATGGAAACCTGATTCATGCTCTAGGTAGGGAGCTTATTCCTTCTATTTCTCATTGGCCATTTCGGCGCTGGGCCTTTGACCTTGTTGGGAAGATTCATCCCACCTCATCAGGTGGACATAAATTCATTATTACTACTACTAACTACTTTACCAAATGGGTAGAAGCCATTCCATTATCTGTTGCTTCAAGAAAGACAATCTCATTGTTCATATTGAATCACATCATTTATCAATTTGGGATACCTTCTGAGATAATCACTGAGAATAGAGGTCAATTCAAAAACAAGGACCTTACACACCTTTGCAAGAAATTCAAGATAAAAAAACATTGGTCCTCCATTTACTTCCCACAAGGAAATGGACAAGCAGAGGCTTCTAATAAGACCATTCTTAAGATTCTCCATAGAACAGTTCACAAGAATGGTCGAGACTGGCACTTACAGATCAATCCAGCCTTATGGGCCTACAGAACGAGTATTTTTACTCCAACAGGGGCTACTCCTTTTTCCCTCACTTATGGTGCTGACGTGGTACCTTTAGAAGTTGAGATTCCCTCACTTAGAGTCTCTCTCAAAGGTTTGATTACAGATGAAGATTATTGTGCCATGAGATTGCAAGAATTGGAACTTCTTGATGAGAAATGTAGAACATCTTTTGATCACATGAGAGTCTACCAAAAGCGTATGTCCAAAGTATTCAACAAAAAGGTTCTCCCTGGAGAATTTCAAGTAGGAGATCTTGTCTTGCATGAGAATCCTAAGAACCAACAACATTGAGAACAAAAGGGAAAATTTGAACCTAATTGGCTTGGACCATACATTATTACTATTGCTTTTGGGACAGGTGCTTACTTGCTATCTGATGAATAGGGGGAACAGATCCCTAATCCTATTAATGTTTTGCACCTCAAGAAGTTCTATCCATGATGCCTATTTTGTCTGGGGGAATCCTTTGTACATATTTATGGATCCTAAAAAAATAAAAAAAAATTCATATATGATGTTTAAAAAATCCTAAAAAGCATATAAAGTCCTTAAAAAAGACAAAAAAAAAATTTTAAAATGCAAAAAATAATTAAAAAATAGAAAAAGTGCCTTGGTGAAAACCTGGAAACAGGTGCCTTGGTAGCAAAAGTACAAAAAAATTAAAAAACATCAAAAAAATCTCCAAGTGGTGAAAACCTAGAAATAGGTGCTACTTGAGGTCTTTGTACCCTTGTCTCTTAGCATCCATCCTTGACACTTAGCCATTCTCCATCATGCCTTGACCTTATTTGACTTGGTTTGGAATTGGTCTTTATTTTTATCTAGGGGGCATACCTATTAGCATAAGTCCTTTAGGTGCGTTTGTCTCTTGGGGCATTTCAAAAGCAAGTGTTTTTCAACACCACCTGAAATAGTGTTTTTCAACACTACCCTAGCATCGAGTGTTTCTCCACACTTATCAAGATGTCTTACCCACCAGTCTAAGTATGATGCGATATCACTCATTAGCAAATTTGATACTCAAAGTTTGACTCTATGACCAACACACACGCACTTAAACAATCAACTCAATGGAGATATGTTGACTTTATTTTTCTTTGTGTGCTATCTATGAGGATTTATTTGCTGAGTGGTCTCTCCCTGAGAAGTTTTCGATGATGCATAGATAGAAGACTAAGGGTATGAGAACATGTTTTATTTATTTATCTTCTTGTGGGTATATTTCATTGATCCTAATTATCATAAGAATTTATGTTGGTCTTACTTGACAGTAGGGATTGACAAGGTATTATCCTTGATTGTTTCATGAGTGCATGCTTATAGCTATCTTGACCTTCTTGTGTTCTGAGGCAAGCATAATCTCGCTATAGTAAACTTAGGTAATCTCACTACACTAGTCATCTTGACCTACATGTCTTTGGTGCCTAGGTGGGATTCCCACATTTCTATCTGATATAGATCATATTCATATACCCATAGTCATACCAGTGAGTATTGTATGATCTTACGATGCTACCAATAACACTTGATGATGATAATTAGATGTCTATAAGTCTTTTGACCTTGCAAGTCAACCACTTTTCATAGTAGCTTGCATTTTTAGGTTCATGATAGTTTAGCCTTGCACTTTGCATATGGAGAGAGCTCTCCTTTTCATCTTATGTGGACCTGTCAGTCAACTATGCTCATTTCCCCTTTTCTCGATCATATATATCGCTCCTTATCTTTCATCATGACCTATTCCTATCATCACAAGGGGTTAATCATATCATCATATCTATATCTCAAAAAATGTCATTTTCAGAAACATGAGTCTATATCATACACATGAGAATCAACCATACATCTATGAAAGAGAATATGCATGAGCATTTAAAACATACATTTTGAGAAAAATGACAAGATAATACATAAACTGATACATCCATCACAAGTGAGACATAAACACAAGATATATCAAACATCCAGTAATCTCATATATAAATCAATGTCATCATACAACATACAATATGAGATCCCAAAATTTGGATCACAAGTCTCAGGATATGTCTAAAAACATCTAAACCTAAGCCCTAAACCTAGGTCTGACTCTCCCCATCATGTGGTGGTGGTGGAGGTGGTGTTGCTGCCCTATCTAGCACCATATCTAATCTACCTACCCTCTAAGAGTAAGATGGTGCTCTTTGTCCCTTGAGTATAGCCTATAGGTGGAGTCCATGATAATAAGCAGCTCATGCTGACTCTCTTTGGATCTTTGTTGCATCAGCCTGTGTCACCTGCTCCTGACATGCTATCTCTACCCTGAGATTAGTGATCTTCTAATCTCTCTCTGCCCTCAAGTTAGCTAGCTTCTGGTCTCTCACTACTATGGTGATGTGTAGCTGCTACATCTCCATCTCTAGAGCCTACATCCTAGCTCTTAGGTCATCCCCTCCTGCAGGTTGATTTTGTTGTACCTCTACTTGTCAGTGAGCTGGTCTCACCTCATCCCTAGGGGTCACCAATCTCTGTCCCCGTGGCCATTTCTGGCCACCTGATCTTGATCCCTCCCCCCTCTCCCTCTCCCTCTCCCTCCATCCCCTCCATCTCCTCCATCTCCCCCATCATCCCCATCCCCACCCTGAGTTGCTACTGAAGCATCAGGTACTATGAAACAAGGGAATGGTGCCCTCTACCGCTCAGTCCTATATGCTACATTAGATCCTACATCAACCATATCGGGAAGGTACTCCCAAGGCTCCCTCCTGATGCCATCTATCTTTGCCATGGCTAGCTAATAGTCTAACATGGGTAGCCATCCATGTCCATCCTCGTCCCTAGCCCTGGCATAAGTAGTGGTCTTTGTCGAGACCAGCTACTGCCATCTAAACTATCACCATACCTGAGTGATGCAAAATCTCTCGACTATCTCTACATGTCATCCTACTAATGGCTAGCTACACAGCATGTAGCTCATCTCATCCTCTGCATCCCCCCAGCCCTCAACCTCCTTGTATGGCCTCCATGTGAAGCAAGTCATCTCATCTAAAACCCGTCGATAATATGTCACATCCCCAATATGGGCATGTGATATGAATCCTGCATACCTGTATATATAGGGATATCTCTACTCTCTTGACTAAACCCTAGGATGCACCACAACGATGTGCTCCCAAGCCCACACCTATGTTAGGATGGCACCACAAGCCCATGTCCAACCATCCCTGTAGACAATCTCGTGCAACTCATGATACATCTCTGCAAGTATGGCAGGTCCCCATGCCATGTGCTAAGGTCTGCCTACCAAGTCAACTAGTAGTTTGCCCCATCCAAGAGGGAATCCCTTCTAACTACAATCATTCATTAGGGCCTGTGAGATGATAGACACAATAATGCACGGCACTGGGAAGTCTCTACCAAAATCATCAATCAGTCACTCCCAGCTGACATGTTTGTCAATGATAGTGACATCCTGAAACATGCCCTCGATAGCATGTCAGCCCTCAGTGGTGTCCTAATCATAGTACACCTATGCCAGCAAAAAATCATGTTAGTTTTTCATCATATGGGAACATTATATTTAAACAATTATATCTTAAAGCATGATTTTACTCACCGGCTCTCCATGGCATGGTACTCAGAGAATCTGATAGATTTCCTCTAGTGTGATGGATGCCTCTTCTATGGGTAGGTGGAAGGTGTTGTGCTCACTGTGCCATCTCTTAGCAAGAACAGTCAACAACCCATGATCAGCTCGGATATATGAGAAATGCACCAAATATCCAAATCCCATTGCTCTCAAGTCAGCCTTGTCTAGATCATCAAGATCTCGGATGCACTTTAGTCCCACCACCTTCGGCACTCTGATGAGTAGCACTAGAAAGTGCTCCTACAAACCATTAAACCAAGCCAGATGTCAGTACATATCATGATGAATGTCTAAAAATTAGTACAAGACATATACAATGTAAACTTGTCTAGACCCATGTCATTTTTTGCTCAAAAATACTTAAAAATATCAAATTTCTAACTTGGGTGATACTGCTTTTGGAATGAGTATCATGCAATACTTCTCCTTATAGTAGTGCGATATACCTTTGATTGTGTGATACTTCACCAGGTATTGCATGATAGTTCACTAGTTATCGTGTGATACTCGTGTCTATGTGCATACGATACATCTGGGACCCGCGAAGTATTGCACAATGCTTCTCTCTAAAGGGCATGATACTTCTAAACTATCACACAATATATCACCTAGTTCTTGAAAATTGAAATTTGAAAATTCTTGAAAAAATGTGCTAAATATATTAAATGCTCATTAAAGACTCAAAAAAGTGAAGTTTTTCTGAAAACTCACCGGGGCAGCATAGTGTGGAGGCCGGTTGTGCAACCGACCGTGCTCAAACCAATGCCTATGGATGGGAATCACTACTTACTAGGCCATTTTCTCTCTCTAAGCTCTCAAAATTCTCAAAATGGCTAAATGACAAATGATTTTGAAAATGACACTTTTGCCCCTTATATAGCATTTTGACTTTTTGACCTAATTTTCAAAATACCTCAGAATTGTGCAAAAATTGCACCCCTAGCTAACTTCAATGTCCTAGATCTAGTTTTAGACTCCAAATCAAAATCTGAGTTCATCTTGATAGTCAAAATCACATTTCAAAATTTCACCCTCATCTACGCAGTTGGCTGACCATTTGAGGCTTGATCCTTTGATCTTTGTTGGGGCATCTTCATTTCTTCATCCTCATCTTTTTCAAACTCCTATTCTATCATTCATTTTCACTCACTTCATTTCTCTAAGGTTTGACTTAATTTTTATCCTGTATCTTTCCCAGTCAAACCTAGTCAACCTCGGGCATGTCTTCACTACTTGATGGTTATCCTATTGTCTTATTCTTCGACTATTATTTCTAGTGCTTTGATCAAGTTTATCAATTTCTTGTTCTCTTCTACCTAATTTTGATTTTGATTTAGAGGGGGTAGTACCTATCAACTTTAATCTTTGATTCAGTTTTATCATTCATCTCAGCTTGAGATTCTTATTTTTAGACTTGATTATCACCTAGCAGTGACGATGGTGATTTTGTCTTTCAATTTTTATCTCCTATTTTTCAAACTTGATTATTGCCTAGCAATGACAGTGATAGTTTTGTCTAAGGCTTGATTTGCACCTAGCAGCGACAGTGTTGGTCTTGTCTTTCAGCTTTTGCTTATTTTTGTCTTGATGTGTTCCCAAAATGAACACACATCTGGGTTGTTTTGTGATCCCAAATCGATCTCACATTTCAGCTTCTTTGACTGCATGTGTTCCCAAAATGATCACACATTAGTCAAAGAGGGGCAAATGTATGCACCCTAAAATGGTCGCCTAGACTTTGGGCCCCCATTTAGCAATTTATCAAATCCCTGAATCAATATTTTCAAAAATCAGCATTTTATCAATTATATCAATTTCCTTGATCAAATCCTTTTTATCATTTTTGATTATTTGCCTTGGGCTAACCATTTTATCCTAAGTATTTATTTATTTAAAAGGAATATTTTCTCCCCTTTTAATAAATTAAAAAACCCCACTTTTCCTCTTATCCTAAGTTGCACAAATAAAACATTATTCTTATTTTATAAAAAGGAGAAAAGAACTTTTTGTCTCATATGGACACAAAAGTCAACTCTTATTTTCCCATTGGAGGATATTTGTGCACATGGATTGCTCCTCTTTGATGCTCCACCATTGATTAAGTCTTTTGCCTCTTAATCTCCATGGTCCATTTCTCCTCATCTCCTATAAAAGAAGAGCTCTCTTCCTCATTTGCATATCATTCACTTTTATGCTAATTTTATGTTGCAGGTTTTCTAGGTCATTTGGAGCTCTTTGAAGACTTTCTTGCATCCAAGCTTTGAAGAAATTGTTGTTGCATCACATCTTGGCTTTCTTCATTGCTTCATAGTTTAGTTTTCATTCTTGCATAGTAGCTTCATATTTCATGCTTTCATAGTTTAGATTTTCTTTCATGCTTTAGAATAACTCATCTAGTTTAATAAGAAGGATTGTAACACTTGCTATTTCCATTTCATAGTTTAGCTTGTACTTTCATTTCCATAGCGTAGCTTGCATCTCTCATTTCTAACTTGCATATTCATCTTAATCTAGCTTGCATTGCATTTCATTTGATTCTTGGATATATTGATACTCTTGCCCTAGTCTTCACTTGAATCTCTCATTGTGTGGTTGACTAGAAAGGTCATTAGCTTAATAGCTCTAGCTGAGAGAAATTTTACAATCTTGCAACTCCATACATAGAGAGCCATGGATCAATTTTTGACACCTCATTCTTGAGCGTTCTTGATTGTAAGGATTCATAGAAGTGCACTACTTTTGTGTGTACAACCTGAAGCTTAGAGCATCAGTGCATGTGCGTACGATCGATTTATGGTGTGTAACCTAGAAGTTAAGTTGGTTAGACTATATTCATACTTAGTCTATGAGCCCATAATCAGATATGCAAGTATGAGAAAGATACAGACAATTAAAGTTACACAGCCAGTGTGTGCCAGAGAAGAAGAGAGTAAGCTACTAACTGTTAGCATTTTGAGTTAGGGTTATATTCTAATGATGTAAAGGCTATGTGCCTATTGTAATTAGGTTGATGACATATAAATATGTTTAATTGTAAACATGCTTGAGCCAATTCATTTGGAAGTTTTGTATGTAATAGGTTTAAGGGCCAACCTAGTTGTTTGTTTTGTATGGGCATATAAATATGAGATGCACCCATTGTAATTGAGATAGAAGTTGATGTAGTGTTGTGATAAGAAGAGAAGAAGTGTGCAAAGAGACTCTAAGATGTATTAGATCTTTTCAAGAGGTCAAAGCATCAGCGCGTCAAAGGGACTGATCAGATAAGCAGTGTCATAGTGACAGTTCATCCAGTAGATATAGTGTGTATCTAAGATCAGAAGGTTGTAGCCTTCACCACTTGAGTAGTGAGCTCTAGGATAGTGTGTCCATACCCCTAACAAGGTTCATTTTAAAAGACTCCTAATAGGTTCTGACCCTTGACAAGGTCTACTGTACTAAACATATTGTTAAGAAACTCCTAATAGGGTTAAGGATCTTCTAACAAGGATCATAATACACTAGTGTAGAATATTAGTGGGTGTCAATTCCCACCGGGGTTTTTACCTATTTGGGTTTCCCCGTAACCATATTGGTGTTATGTGTTGATTTCATGTTTCATGTTTATGTGGATGTTCATTTCAGTACTTAAGCATTTAAGTTCAGTTTAAAGATTAAGTGAAAAGACAAAATACAGTGAACACTGATTCAGCCCCCCCTCTCAGTGTTCCCATTCCTAACAATTGGTATTAGAGCTCTGGTCCTCAGTAAAGAAGTTTAACCACTTGAGGAGATCATGGACAAAGTAGAAATGAAACATTTGAAAATAAATTTGGAAGCTTATCTTGAAGGCCTGGACAAATCTAAAAGGGAAACTAAAGAACTAAAAGAAAAAATTAGTGATGCTCAATTAGTCATCAAAAGGATAAGAAAGGAATTGAAAGAATGCTCTACCAGTGATCTAGGGACAATGATCAAGAATCTAAATGAAGAAAATACATCCTAGAAAGAATAGCTTGAAGAATTTGATGATAAGCTGATGAAAAATCAAGAAGTCTATAATGAACAGGTCAAAGAGAACCTTCAACTGAATGAAGAATTGGGGCAAGAAAACATGGAAATCTTGGAGCTAAGGAACAACAAAGAAATCTTGGAATTTGAATTGAAAGATGCTAAGAATCACATTGATAAATTACACACCAATTTTGATTTGATAGAATCTCAGTTGTATGCAAGAAGAGCTAAAGGAGATACTAGCTACATTGGATATAATGAAGCACAAAATCAGATTGACAACATGTGAGCAAGAATGAAAGCACCAGAAGGCACCTTAGATGCTAAGGAGACTAGAAGTCAGACTAAGGATCATATTGAACCACCTAAGAATGAGCGCAAACTAGTAGACCATACTTGTTATGCATGTAACAAGCATGGACATATAGCAAGGAACTACACAGATGTAAGACCTTTCAATGGTTACTGTTATTCATGCAATAAATTTGGTCATAGACCTATGAATTGCATGAAAAGTTCAAAGAATGGGACTTGGTATAATAAAAGAAATTAGATTTAGTCAAATGTAAGTTCTCAGATTGTTACATGTTAGATATGTAACTATAATGGTCACTCAACTAGACAATGCAAAATGGCATCTCATGTCAATGCACCGAGGAATATAAGGCCTCCAGTCATTTGTCACTCTTGTAACAAGGCTAGACACATCTCAAAGTTTTGCAGATCAAGGACACAAGGTCGGGAAAGCCCTAAAAGGCCCGAAGAACTAGTTTTGGATCCTAAAGGAGAAGTTAATTTTTTGAAAGCTTCAGAGGATGTGAGCTTGATTTGGTCAGAAACAAAAAGGTCAAGATTGATGAGTATGTATTGGGTGCATCCATAGTGGATGCACCCTCTACATCTAGATGAATGGCCCTCAGGGTCATAGGGGGAGCTAATTTAGCTCTAGACCCCTACACAGTTGGTATACTCACTCTCAGAGTATGCACCTTTGGACTTAAGCTTTTGGAGACTAGAGGAACCTTCGTGCAAGAGCGCACTAGCTAATTGTTTCCAGAATAAAAGATAGGAATTTCCTAGTGATAGCGTAGTTTACATGACAAGCATTAATGGTAGAATTTCTACTTTAAAGTACATAGAAGATATAAGATCTCTCATTGCATTCATATTGAGAGAGATTGGAGAGTAGAAGATCCCTAGCAGTTGATTGAGAAGAATTACAGCTTGATTCAACAAGTGACTTGTTGTGCAATTAATCGGTTGTGGAAACCCTAGTTCGTCGCGCTAATTTGGAATCTCTTGGAAACCTTTCAGAAAGTGTTATACAAGTAATTGATGGCTACTCCTATAGTATTTGATGTTGTAGAGAATAAAAGATATGTATTTAAGAGGCATCCATTTCAATCAAACTAGATGACCTAGAAGGGTCATTCTCCCGCACACCTATGGGTGTTATGCATGTTGAGTACATTAGGGCATACATCTACTGTAAGAAAGAACTAGTAGGATTGGACAGATTAAGGGCACACATGGAAACTATGTTAAAGCTAGAAAAAAACTTCATGGATGAGTATGCATGGTGGGATAATCACCCTATAGTGGAGTATGCTATGGCATATGAGTTCTATGAATCAGAATGGATCAAGATTCTTTTGAGCAGGATTCATGATGACCTATTTTGGATAGGAGAAGTGTCAATCAAAATTATCAGTGACCTATTTCATGAGATGACAGGCCTCCCAAGGATAGGATCCATCCTTCCAGTGGGAAAAGATGTGAGAAATATTGTTGAACAAACTTGCAAATCAAGGAGTGATAGTCACGGAATGACCATAGAGCCTATTGAGCAAGATGACATCAAATTGATGTCCATGATACTTGGATACATATTCCAACACACCAATAGGGTAAACAGTGTGTCTATTGCCACAATTCTTATAGCCATAAGAATTGTAAATGAGAATGGAGTGTTCAATCTGTGTGAAATATTACATGCACAACTAATTGACAACATCAAGGCAATCAAGCATGAAAAGACCAAGATATTCAAATTTGGGTCTTTGATAATTTATATGCACTTCCATATTGTTGGAAAGGTGTCAGATTCATACCTTGATAGGACTATTCCTACTATGCCACAAATATCCTTCAAGGCATCTATTGAGAGCAATCTAAGAGACTACATGACATTGGAGTTGAAAACATTTAGGGCTAAGATGTAGATGAGGTACAGAATTCTAGAAAAGATAGTTGAAAAGTACAAGGATACTATTTGTTTTATGGTTGAGACTGACACAACCTGCATGGAGGTTTTTGAACCAAGGACAAAGTGGATTCATCCACTTGGATATGAATTTGATGAACAAGTCTTAGAAGCATATGCTCAAGTATTTCTTTCAGCCCCTACGGACCTCAATGAGCCAAGATGGGGAACCTATGAAGAGAAAATAAAAGAAGTTGATGTAGTCTTGAATAGTGCAGCAACTAAAAGAAAGGTTGCCAAGGTTACCTCAAAAATCTTGAGAATTCATGGAGTGTCTCAAGAAGACCTTGAAAAAGAAAGGGAACAAAATATTTCTTTGGAATTAGAGACCGGAGATGCAGCAAAGGCAGAATCAGATGATCCTAAGTTGAAGAAGGTGAAGATAGAAAAATTTGATGAACAAAAGGGTAAAACTAATGTTACTCCTTCTGCACCCAAGGAAACCATTGACCTTACTGCTCCTCCTGAGTATAAGGCAATGCCTAAAAGGAAGAAAGAGATTAACATTGGTCATCCATCCTTGAGAGTAACCAGGAATAGAAGAAATAGTCAAGCACCTCCTGAAGTAAGTTTCAAACCTAGTTTGAGTGTGTTAAGAACAAGAATCATTGATGAAGGTAGAATTGATCAAGTGGGAAAGTTTTATGAGAAATACAGGTGAGAAAGACAAATCAGAGATACATGGAATGATAGTCAAACATATGTTGAAGTTTGAAAGATAGTCTTGGAACTAAAGACCATGATTCTTGATAATGTGTGGAACATCCTAGAATTCCAAAAGAGACAGTCCATTGAAGAAGATCTAAGGATAAGAGAGAAGATTTTAGATGAAACCCTTCCTATATGTGAGATAGAAGAGAAAAATTTATTGTTAGATCTGGTGAAGCCTCACCTAAGGACCAAGACAAGAACATTGAATATAATAGATAAAAACTTTGAGAAGGTCTTTATGAATAGGAACATGTATCCCCCTACTGTGCCCATATCTGAAGTACCCTCAAAAGAATTCAAGATGGCAGAGCCCATTAATGCATTAGTGACAGGTCCTCAGGACTCAACGCCTACAGTTGAAACAAAAATAGAGACAGATAAGTCTGCACCCATGATAGAGTCACTAATGGATAGCACCATTATCATTGATAATGTAGAGATAGCCATGGCAGCCACTGACACTGAGTTGGACAAGTTTGAAGAGGTATTTGTAAGCACTCAATAGGTAGAAAAATTATGCAGTAACACTACTCCTACTCATCAAGAAGAAATATTGATTGAGGATATAACAAATGAGAAAGAAGAAGAAAAGAAAGAAGAAGAAAAGAAAGAAGAAGAAAAAGAAAAGAAGCTTAAAAAAAAGGAAGAAGACGAGGTAAAAGGAAGTGAGAAAAAATATGAAACATCAATTGAACTAATCAAGGTAAAACAAGAAGTGATCGATAGCACTCACATCACTCCCTCAGCAGCATTGTTGTCAAGTTTGACACCTAACACAACTAGTTTGGATTCATGGGTAGAAGAAGACCCGATTAAGTTCAACATATTAGCTATGGAAAAGGCCAAGGAGAAACAAGTGATGAAGAATCCCCTCCTTGCAGAGTCAGTGAACATCCTGAATAGTTTGTTACCAGCAGACAAGAAAGTGTCCAAGGTACACTTCGTTGATGATGTTAGCTCAGTGATTTCATAGTTCAAGAATAGTTTCTCTAGCTTGGAAGAATATGCATCCTTAGTTGCAGAAGATAAGTACTTGAAGAAGAGATTAATTGAATTGGTTAGCAACTATGCACTTAAACTAAGCTCACTAAAGTCTTTTCAAGTATCTTTGAAGGAGTTTGCAGCAAGAGGTAGAAAAATCATTGTTGACTGTATGAACCAGGACAAGCTAACTAGTGATCTATACAAGAAGATTCAAGAGGCTGAAGCTATGATAGAGAACATATGGAAATTAGTGGAAGATCCATCAGTTGATGTGAACATGTGTAATAATGTCTACCAAGGATAGTTAGACAAGATTGAGAACCTAAAAAAAAAAATGACCAAGATAAGGGCTAGGTAGACTCAACTAAGAAATTCTCTTGCACCCTCATTAGACATACTTAATTAGAATATCAAGGAGATCAATGCCACCATGCTAACATATGATCAAGGTCCTAGCATAGATTTGGAGAAGATGGAGAATCTACAGTATGCATTATGCACCATCTACAAATTGTAAATTCTTTGATCAAATTTTGGAAGGAGATCCAAAATCTGCAGATAGCATATCTAGATGTTCTCTCACAATAAGTTTTTGTACATATAGTTTTGAAGCACCTTTGTCATTACTATCAAAGTGGGAGTATGTGTATAATATAGGTTATAGATATGTATAAGGAGATATAAGATAGAAATTATGTATAAGGGAGATATAAGATAAAAATGTTTTGTATTAAGGAACCGTTAGCAACTTGGCCATATTCCTTTGTTGCCATCAATGAAAAAGGGGGAGATTTTTGGAAAGTTGGCTATAATGGTGTATATGACTTGGTATAGTGTTTTCATTATGTCAACAAATTCATATAGTAGTTTGGAGTTAGCACACTTGATGAGAAGATCAAAAATCAGCTAAGTATTGAAGACTGGATAGTATACAGAGTACCTGAAGCTCAAAGCATCAGTGCACATGCATACGACTGAGTTATGGTGTGCAACCTAGAAGTTAAGTTGGTTAGACTATATTCATGCTTATTCTATGAGTGCATAATCAAATATACAAGTATGAGAAAGATACAGACAGTTAAAGTTACACAACCAGTGTGTTAAAGAGAAGAACAAAGTAAGCAGTTGACTATTAGCATTTTGAGTTGCAGTTATATTCTAATGATGTAAAGGCTATGCACCTATTGTAATTAGGTTTCTGACATATACATATGTTTGATTGTAAACACACTTAAGCCAATTCATTTAGAAGCATTGTATGCAATAGGTTTAAGGGCCGACCTAGTTTTTTTTTTGTATGCACATATAAATATGATATGCACCCATTGTAATTGAGATAGAAGTTGATATAGAGTTGTGATAAGAAGAGTAGAAATGTGCAAAGAGACTATAAGATGTATTATAGATTTTCAAAAGGTCAAAGAATCAGTGCATCAAATGAACTGATCAGACAAGCAGTGTCACAGTGACAGTTCATCCAACAGATATAGTGTGTATCTGAGATCAAAAGGTTGTAGCCTTCACCACTTGAGTAGTGAGCTCTAGGATAGTGCATCCACACCCCTAAAAAGGTTCATTGTAAAAGACTCTTAACAGGGTCCAACCCTTGACAAGGTCTACTATACTAAACATATTGTAAAGCAACTCCTAACAAGGTTAAGGATCTTCTAACAAGGATCATAATACACTAGTGCAAAATATTAGTGGGTGTCAATTCCAATCAGGGTTTTTACCTATTTGGGTTTCCCCGTAACCATATTGGTGTTATGCATTGATTTCATGTTTCATGTCTATGTGGATGTTCATTTCAGTACTTAAGCATTTAAGTTCAGTTTAAAGATTAAGTGAAAAGACAAAATACAGTGAACACTGATTCACCCTCCCCCCCTCTCAGTGCTCCCATTCCTAACATATATATATATATATATATATATATATATATATATATATATATATATATATATATATATATATATATATATATATATATTATAGATATATATACAAATTATATATATGTGTGTGTGTGTGTACATATATATATGTATATACATACATATATACAAATACACATGTGTATATGTGTATATGTGTACACATATACATATATACATACATATACATACACACACACACACACATATATATATATATATATTTGTGTATATATGTCTATATATATAGACATATATACACAAATATATAAATATATATATATATATATATATACACTGAGGTATATGACTATGTTTAGTGTTGTCATTATGGCAACAAAGTCATATGATATTATGGAGTCAGTGCAACCAGTTAGAACATCAAAATTTGGCTAAGTATGGAAGGTTGGACAGTCAACAGAGCACCAAGTGAATAGAGCATCAGTGCATGTGTGTATGACCAAGTCATGGCATGCAGCCTTGAAGATAAGCTTTTTGGTATGTATTCATGCTAAGTCTAAGAGCGCATGATCAAGTAAGTCAGTATGATGAAGATACAGCTAGTTGAAGAGTCACAGGCAGTGAATGAAAGAACAAAATAGAGAATGGAGCTGACTCTTTGTATTTTGGTTAGCGATCATAATATTATTTTGTAAAGGCTATGCACCTATTGTATTTAGGTCATAGACATGTTAATATGATCATATGTAAACACACCTGAGCCAATTCATTTGGAAGCATTGTATGTAATTAGTTATAGGCTGACTTAATGAATATTTTGTATGCGCATATATATAAGACATATGCCCTTGTAATTAAGTATGGTATGATATAGAAAGTGGATTGGAGTAGAGAAAAAGTATGTGAAGAGTAGTTAGAATGTCGTAGTGTTTTACAAGAGGCTAAAGCATTGGTGCACAAAAGGAACTGATTAGACAAGAAGTGTCACAACAATAGTTCACCTTGCAGATATAGTGTGTATCTGAGATCCAAAAGGTTGTAGCCTTCACCCCTTTGAGTAGTGTGCTCCTGGAAAATGTGTCCTCACCCCTAATAGGGTTAATTGTAAAAGACTCCTAAAAGAGTCTGACCCTTGACCAAGTCACTGTACTAAAAGCATTGTAAAGATCAACTCTTAATAGGGTTGCAAGATCTTCTAATAGGGATCATAATACACTAGTTCAGTTGTTAGTCATGTCAATTTTCAACAAGTTTTTTACCTATTTGGGTTTCCCCGTAATCATATTTGGTGTCATGTGTTATGATTGTTTATCTTAGTTGCAATGATATTCATTTTAGTACTTAAGAAATTAAGTTAAGTTTCAAGATATCAAAAAAAAATTAATATACAGAACACTAATTCACCCCCCCCCCTCTCAATGTTCCCAATCCTAACAATTGGTATCAGAGCTCTGGTCCTCTATGTTAGAATAACTGAGAGGGGGGTGAATCAGTTAGCCAGTTGAAGAGTCACAGACAGTGAATGAAAGAATAGAATAGAGCATGGAGCTGACTCTTTGTATTTTGGTTAGCGATCATAATATTTTTTTGTAAAGGCTATGCACCTATTGTATTTAGGTCATAGACATGTTAATATGATCATATGTAAACACACCTGAGCCAATTCATTTGGAAGCATTGTATGTAATTAGTTATAGGCTGACTTAATGAATATTTTTGTATGCGTATATAAATAAGACATACACCCTTGTAATTAAGTATGGTATGAGATAGAAAGTTGATTGGAGCAAAGAAAAAGTATGTGAAGATCAATTAGAATGTTGTAGTGTTTTACAAGAGGCTAAAGCATCGGTGCACAAAAGGAACTGATCAGACAAGAAGTGTCACAACAATAGTTCACCTTGCAGATATAGTGTGTATCTGAGATCCAAAAGGTTGTAGCCTTCACCCCTTTGAGTAGTGTGCTCCCGGATAGTGTGTCCTCACCCCTGATGGGGTTAATTGTAAAAGACTCCTAACAAAGTCTAACCCTTGACCAAGTCACTGTTCTAAAAGCATTGTAAAGATCAACTCTTAACAGGGTTGCAACATCTTCTAACAAGGATCATAATACACTAGTTTAGTTCTTAGTCATGTCAATTTCCAATGGGGTTTTTACTTATTTGGGTTTCCCCGTAATCATATTTTGTGTCATGTGTTATGGTTGTTTATCTTAATTGCAATGATAATCATTTCAGTACTTAAGAAATTAAGTTAAATTTCAAGATATCAAAAAAAAAAATTAATATATAGAACACTGATTCACCCCCCCGCCCTCTCAGTGTTCCCAATCCTAACAATTGGTATTAGAGCTCTGGTCCTTTGTGTTAGAATAACTGAGAGGGGGGTGAATTAGTTATCTAGTGTATGAAAACAAAATGTATAATTCAAAACTATTTCTTCAATTTCTGCTTGTTGATAAACAATAAAAATTTCACTGTCTGTGCTTTTACGAATTACCAGTCTAATACTATAACAATTTACTGATCAAATCTGACATGTAACATGTAAATTATGATAACAAACAAATATCACAATCAACACATAACACAAGAGATTTAACATGGAAACCCTGTAAAGGGAAAAACCACATGGGACTACCAACCCAAAATTGTTCACTCTTCTGGAGTGAGGTTGGTTAAGACCCAACCCTGTTAAAGGTTTACAAAAAAATCATCAGGTGTGACCTTGTTAGAGGATTTTAAACTAGAAGTTATCATCCAACCAGCATTCACTATGGGGTTGATAGGATAAAAATATTCATTCTATGAATGATACATCATAAGAATTTCAGAGTCCACTCAGTTAAGAGATTTTGACTGTATACAATGGTTAAATATGTAACAGTAAATGACCTATCTTAATACAACTTCAATTGTAGATTACAGATCAATATTTAGTCCATACAAATCCTTCTAATCAATATTTCACTTCAGATTCAATACTGTATCAACTTACTCTCCATCAATAATTGCTCTTTGTAGCTCGGTAATTGTTCTGCAGCTCGGTTCTTACTAACTAGTATGATCAAAATGCATGAAAACCTTGTTCACATGATATTCCTATAGTTTCTTCTACTTCTAGAATTTTTCATAAAGAAATTATGTTCTCTTAGATAGATGAATAAATCATTTTCTTCTCCACCATCAGATTTTGTCGCTTAACCACATTCATAGATTTTTTCGCTTCAAACTTTCTTGGTACTTGTGTCAATAATACATTTGATTTTCATCCTTTAGATCTTTCTTGAATTTTGTCAGTCGTCGATCTGTGTAACAAACATTATTTGTTACCTCGATGTTATACTCTTGCCAGCTCATCAATCTTATTGGCTAAACTAATAATTTAATTCATTATGTTCCACTCGGTTAACAAAGAAATGCATCAGTGAATACTACTCAGTTAATTTTGCGATCAGTATACACTACACTCCATCGGTGTATAATAGAAATGCTTCATTTACCGACAACACTTCTTTGTGTCTTTCAATTCTATACTTCATCATAGATGAATGCAACATAATAAAGTCAATATCATCAAGTCATAGACTCATCAACAAGTTACTCAATGTGTTCCTTATCCTCATCTGTCATGTACATCTTTCCTCATGTATATTTCTCTATTCTTCATCTTTTCCACCTTTCTTTAGATGTCTCAGTATAGTAACTTACAAGATAAGTGTTGTCAAAATAGTTGACATCAATGAAAACATAATACTGATTTAATCATATTACATATCTAATCAGCAACTCCTCAGTGATCTTTAATCACAGATTCCAAATTAGTTGTAGTTCAACACTCTGTAGATAAGTTTAACCACTTGAGGAGATCATGGACAAGGGAGAAATGAAACATCTAAAAAAGAATCTTGAAGTAACTCTTGAAGACCTTGACAGATCTAAAAAAGAAATTGAAGAACTGAAAGAAAAGGTTAGTGATTCTCATGCAGTCATCAAAAAATTGAGAAAAGACTTGAAAGACTATACCACAAGTGATCTAGGAAAAATGGTTAAAAAGCTAAATGAGGAAAACACATCTCTAAAAGATTAGACTGAAGAATTGGATGAAAATTTATTTAATAATCAAGAATCCTATGAAGAACAGGTCAAAGAAAACAAGCAGTTGGATGAAGAACTAAGGCAAGCAAACATGAAAATCTTGGAGTTAGAAAACATCAAGAAGCAAGTGGAATCTTAATTGACTAAAGAAAAGAATCATATTGACAAATTGCACACAAGAAAGGATCTAATAGAGTCACAGTTGTATGCACAAAAGATTAAAGGAGACACCAGCGGTATTGGATTCAATGAAGCACAAAATCAGATCAATGACATGTGAGCAAGAAAGAAAGCATCAAAATAATCTACATAAGCTAAGAAGGAAAGAAATCATACAGAAGCTAAAGTTGAACCATCTAAGGATGAGCGCAAGCCAATAAACAAAACTTGTTATGCTTGTAATAAGCATGGTCACATAGAAAGAGATTGTAAAGAGGTAAGACCTTTCAATGGTTACTGTTATTCATGCAATAATTTTGGTCATAGAGCTATGAATTGTAGATCAAATCAAAGAAATCAGAATCAACAAAATTGGAGAAGTCATCCATAGCAGAATGTAAGAAATTCTCAGAACATTACATGTCAGATATGCAATTATGTTGGTCACACAGATAGACAATGTAGTATGGTAACCCACATGAATGCGCTGAGGAATATTAGGCCTCCAGTCATTTTTCACTCATGCAACAAAGATGGATAAATCTAAAAGTTCTGTATAACAAAAGTGCAAAGATAGGAAAGCCCTAAAAATTATGAAGGATCAATACTGGATGAAGCAGGAGAAGTCATGTTTGTGAAAGCTACAGAAGATGAGAGCATGATTTGGATAGAAGTAAAGAAGGATAAAGATGATGAGTATGTATTGGATGCATCCACAATGGATGCACTCTCTACTTCTAGATAAATCAACCTCATGGTCATAGGGGGAGCTAAATTAGCTCTAGACCCTTGCGCGACTCGTATACTCACTCTCAGAGTTGCGCCTTAGACTCTGATGATTATACTTTGAGTCTTTGATTTGGATATTTTGCATTATGATGATTAGAACTATATGTTTACATTCATGTTTATGGGTGATGATATTCTTATCATATGATTTAGATACACTCATTTATGATTAATGTTTAATGTTTATTAATCATTTATCTTTATATGTTTATGAGGAAGTAGAGCTAACCCAAGGATTTGAATCTAACCATTACTATCTATGATGTCTCATGTTTCATATGTGATTGATGTGTTTCATGACTTGGGACGAGGTCGTAGTTACTCACATAGTTGAGGTCCACATGATGTATTGATCCTGGTCATATGTTTGCATATGTCTTATTATGTATCTATGCACATGTATCTCTTCTTGGTGATGTAGGCTTGTAGGTACCGGGCATCATCTCCACCTAGCTTCATAGGTCTGAGTGATCCCTCAAAATCCTTGATTGTTATTGTTGTTCGGAGATGGTCCATAGTTCACACACGGGAAAACCCTATAGTTTTGATTATTTTGCCTAATCTCTTGGTTTGGTTTTGGGTTGCTTTCAGTTCCCTATTTTATATCTTTGATATTGGTCTCATTTATTTAGTTATGAGATATGTAGGATAATGATGTTATTTTCTCTTTCTATGTGTTAATCATATATACAAAGTATGCATATATGGGTGCACACATATATGCATACATGTATATATTCATTTATTGATGTGTTTGTAATTATGTTCCTATGAGAGTATTAGTTATAATCATGATTCTATTTATTTTGATGTATAATGTGGCTTTAGATAAAAATAATAAATATAATATAAAAGTAAATAAAACTAATTACCTACTCCTATATTTACTCCTACTTTATAGACTCTCTCTCTCTCTCTCTCTCTCTCTCTCTCTCTCTCTCTCTCTCTCTCTCTTGTATGTCTTGTTACTATAGAGGGTGGGAGTGGAACTCGAGACCTATAGTTTGTAAGGGGTCCCAAGTTTCCATTGGGTCGGTGACTTCCTTGAGAAGCATACCCATATATGTTTTATTTATATAAGAGTTAATTGCTATTAATTATAAAAATAATAATAATAATGAAACTAGTTATTTTCATGGATGGTAAATATGTTTGGTAAATTATATTACCTTAGTTAAGTAACTTAGTAAATTTATTCTTAAAATTAAATTTTCTATTGTCTTCCTTTAATTAAGGGAACATAAATCTAAAAATATTATTAATATTATTTATCCCTTCATGGGAATAGATCTACTAATTATATTTATCCTAAACTATTAACTAATAGATAGTTAGATAGTTGCACCAGTTATTTTCCCGTGCAACTACTCCCTTCAATCTATTTATAGGAGAGATTCCTGTGTGAGAGGGGAGTTGAGATAGGAAATTGGATTTTAGGAGAGGAATTAATTTTTGGATAGAATAAGAAAGCTATAGTTTTGAGAAGAGAGAATTTATTATTCTCTGAGAGGTTCATGAATTAGATTGCCTCCTGAAGAGGTTGGATTTTGTTTACAGAAGGAGGAGTCTGAAGAAGTGATTGAATTGGGCTGAGACCACTTGGATCTTCCTCTTCCCCAACAATTTTTTATTTTCAACACTCCAGGTAAGATCTATCCAGGAGATGATCCTTCTATTTGTTTACTTGTCCACATTGCTATTGTTTTCTTCTATGTGTTTTCTATTTAAAAGAGAAATTATGCTGTTATACTGTGTGAGAAATCATTTCTATGTTGATTTTGATAATTTAATAATTTTTCTATGCGTCTTATTGTTAATTTGTGTAATTTAATAATCTAATTTTATTCAGCACTATTTCTTTATTTTTTGGATATTATAATGAATTACCTTTTGGATTAAATAAGTGAGTTTTTTTGCAAAGAAATCTACTCACATTTGGTTATGATATTCTAAAAATTAATTCCAGATTTCTCTTCTTCACATCCTCCCCTTTCTGAAACATATTTAAGTTTTTAATTTGGTTAACGTATGAGAAAGTTATAGCTATTTTAAGTCAGTGTTATTTTATTAAAATTTATAAGCAGCTAGACATTCATTTATGATGAAGGGTGCTCCCCTTAATACCACAAACACATAACAGAAATAGAGAAACAACAACAATAATATGCAAGAACAGAAAATTGGCTTCTTATTATCTCCACAAATGTGGAATTACAAACTTTCAGAATTACAATATGCAAAGCCACATGGGCATTACTTACAATATTCTGTAGGACAAAGCCTCGAACTATTACCCAGAACTATTCTGAACTGCCTAAGACAATAATACAGTCTTCCTTATATAGGCAATTTTCACCGCCTGGGAAGGTTCCAGAATTTTTAGCCAATAAGGCCGACCAAACTTAGAATTATTTTATTTTACATTTTATTACATCATAGTCGGCTCAAGATAACCTTTGAAACCCGAACAGAAATTTTGAAGAAAATTATTTTTTGCCATTTCAGGTGGCCCAACTTCCGAAGACCATAAGTCATCACCCGTTGACCCGCTCGGCTATTATAACCACATTTCAGAAATGCCACGAAGCGCTCTACAGGCTTGACCGGCGCAAGCGCCTGTCACCCCAATTCTCGACCTCATCCGGGGCCTCTAAAGCCTTCAAAACTGAGTTCAAAGTTTCTGTACCCTGCTGGCAATACCGAAAATCTTCAATATCTTCCAATATACACTTGATCTGGCAATGAAACTTTACTGGCAGACTTATATGACCAAAATGAACCTCCAAGAAAGAAATCAGATTATTCTGAGCACATACAAAAATTACCAAAAATAGTAACTTTCCATAAATAGCAGCTCTGCACAAAATAGCCCTTATTGAAAATAAAAACATAAATATTTTTGGGTGATGCAAGATTGCTCTTACACCCAGGATGCTCCTGCATCAGACACCCAGGGTAATTTGAGAAGTGACCCTGTCACGACTCAAGTGTGTAGAGGAAAACCAAGACGGTTAACCTCCTCCTTTGTTAGCCATGATGAATCTTCAACAGGCCGTCCTTTCCACTTGACCAGATATTCTTCATATGTCCTATTCCTTGTGCTTCTGCCAACACGACTATCCAGTATATCGTCAATCTCCTTAGTGTCTGAACTAGTTGCTGGAATACTCCACTGTGTTGCTGTGATCTCATCTTCAACACCTCCTTCATGATACTCTGTCAAATCTGAAATGTTAAACACTGGTGAAATATTCAGCTCACTAGGCAATTCTACCTCATATGCATTTCCTGAATCATGCTTCTTCAATATCTTACATGGCCCAAACTTCTTCATTTTCAACTTGTTATATGTACCAACTGGAAACCGCTCCTTCCGCAAATGAACCATGACTTCATCACCAACCTGAAATTTCTTATACCTCCTTTTCTCATCTGCCTTAGCCTTATACTGTGCGTTCATCTTGGTAATATGCTTCCTCACCTCCCCATGGATGTTCTTCAAATGTTCTGCAAAATCTTCAGCCTCAGCACTACTTATTTCTCCTTTATCTATCTTTCTCAACTCAGATGCATTTCTTGGACTACTTCCATATATAATCTGGAATGGTGATTTACCAGTGCTCCTATTGACAGAATTATTGTATGCAAATTCTGCTTGTGGTAAAATCAAATCCCATCCTATTGGCTTATCCCCAACCAAACATCTCAGCAAATTTCCCAAACTCCTATTCACCACCTCTGTCTGTCCATCAGTCTGTGGGTGATGTGATGAACTGAACTTCAAATTTGTCTTCAACTTCTTCCACAATGTTCGCCAGAAATATCCAACAAACTTAGTGTCCCGATCTGAAACTATGGTCTTTGGCAAACCATGAAGTCTCACTACTTCTCTGAAAAATAATTCTGCTACATGAACAGCATCATTAGTCTTCTTGCAGAGAATGAAATGTGCCATCTTCAAAAATCTGTCAACCACTACAAAAATTGAATCATGTCCCCGCTGAGTCCTCAGTAAACCAAGAACAAAGTCCATGCTGATATCCTCCCAAGGCTTCTCTGGTACGGGTAATGGCTGATACAACCCTGTATTCTGCTTCACTCCTTTCGCCATCTGACATACTCTGCAACTTTGTACAAACTTCTTCACATCTTGCTGGAACTGTGGCCAATAGTAATTCTCACTAACCAAAGAAAGGGTTTTGTCACGACCAAAATGTCCAGCCAATCCTCCGCTATGCTTCTCCTTGATGAGATTCTCCCTCATAGAACTTCGTGGAATGCACAATTGACTCCCTTTGAATAGCATATCATCCTGGATGATGAAATCCAGCCATTTCGTCCTGTCTAGAGTAACAGGTTCTGTACAAGCTTTCCAAGCTTCACCAAAATCAGGATCCTCTGGATACAAATTCTTGAGTTCCTTGAACCCAACCACTTCAATCTGCATTTCTGTCAGCAATAGTTGCCTTCTGCTAAGAGCATCTACAACCCTATTAGACTTTCCACTCCTGTGTTTCAAAACAAATGTATAACTCTGCAAAAACTCAACCCATTTCAAATGCCTCTGATTCAACTTTCCTTGACTATTCAAATATTGCAAAGCTTGATGATCAGTATACAAAACAAACTCCTTAGGAAGCAGATAATGTCTCCACTTCTTTAATGCCTGAACTATAGCATAAAATTCTTGATCATAAATAGAATATTTCCTCTTGGCATCATTTAACTTCTCACTGAAATACGCAACAGGTTTACCTTCTTGGCTCATGACAGCTCCTATTGCAGTACCACTAGCATCACAATCTACTTGAAACACCTTATTAAAAACTGGAAGTGCTAAAACAGGTTGTTCTGTAACTTTTTGTTTCAATAATTGAAAACTCTTTTCTGCCCCATTAGTCCACTTAAACTCTTTTCTATCCCCTCTCATTGTTTCAGTCAAGGGTCCACAAATACTGCTAAAATTTCTGATAAACTTTCTGTAAAAGCTAGCTAGACCATGAAAAGATCTTACCTCAGTAGCACTCCTTGGAGTAGGCCATTCAAGAATAGCCTGTACCTTCTCTAGGTCCATTTTCAGACCTTCTGCTGAAACTACAAATCCCAAATACACTAACTCTTTCTTCACAAAACTGCACTTCTTCAAATTAATCAACAATTTCTCTTCTCTCAACTTCTCAAATACCATACAAATATGCATCATATGCTCCTCCAATGTCTTACTAAAGATCAAAATATCATCTAGGTAAACAATGACAAACTTACCCAGAAATTCTTTCAGAACCTCATTCATAAGCCGCATGAAAGTGCTCGGTGCATTGGTTAGCCCAAAAGGCATGACTAACCACTCATATAGTCCTTCCTTTGTTTTGAAGGCAATCTTCCATTCATCTCTTTCTCTGATCCGAATCTGATGATATCCACTTTTCAGATCTATCTTTGAGAAATACACAGCTCCACTCAAACAGTCCATAATATCATCCATTCGTGGCAATGGAAACCTGTACTTGATTGTGATCTTGTTTATTGCCCTAGAATCTGTACACATCCTCCACTCTCCATTCTTCTTTGGTACTAATACCACTGGTACAACATAGGGACTCAGACTCTCTCGAATCAACCTGTTCTGTAACAGTTCATGTACTTGTCTGTTCAACTCCTCACTTTCTGCAGGTGTCATTCTATGTGCTGCCTTATTCGGCAAACTCGCTCCTGGGATCAAGTCCATCTGATGACTGATCTTCCTGACTGGTGGTAATCCATCAGGCACGTTATCGGATACAATATCCTAAAACTCATTCAA
Organism: Chamaecyparis obtusa; assembly: GCA_027943335.1. Classification (NCBI taxonomy): domain Eukaryota; kingdom Viridiplantae; phylum Streptophyta; class Pinopsida; order Cupressales; family Cupressaceae; genus Chamaecyparis; species Chamaecyparis obtusa. The sequence goes on from BSBK01004043.1 coordinate 135,053, forward strand.
CAAATCTGCAACTTCTACAGGAACATCTTCTACTTCCTCTTTACCAGCTTTTGGAATTAAAGCAAAACATACATGCTCATGTCTCATACCATCTAAGAAATTTCTTCCATCAACAAAAGTTATCCTTGCATTACCACATACCTTTTCTTCGGTCTCCTTCAATGGCTTTAGCTTATGCCGCACTCCATCCTTTGTCAGGGAATAGGTATTCGCATGACCATCATGTACAGCACATCTGTCAAACTGCCACGGTCTACCTAACAACATATGACATGCATCCATAGAGATGATATCACATAGTACCTCATCTTGGTACCCGCTGATCTTGAACTTTACCAGGCACTGTTCACTGACCATGACCTTGTGGTCATCCTGCACCCAGGCAATCCGATATGGATGTGGGTGTTTCTGTCTCTTGAGCTTCAACTTTGTCACCATCTCTTCTGACACCAAATTGTCAGTGCTTCCACTATCAATAATCACATCACAACATTTACCTTCGCACTTGCACCTGGTGCGAAACAGGCTCCTTCTTTTCTCAGGTTCATTCTCACCACTCAACAGGACTCTTCTGTTAATCAACGTTTCTCCTCTTTCAGCATCTTCAGAATTTGATGATCTGGCATCTTCATCTACATGTGCAACTCTGGCCTAGCCTTCATTTCTCCTGTCTGTTCTGCCCTGGCGCTGAGGACATTCAAATGCCCTATGACCTTCTTCTCCACAGTGAAAACATGTTCCACGGAAGCCACCTCTTCCAGATCCTTTTCCTCTTCCTCTTCCTCTCTGATCTCTATTATTCTGATCCTGGAAGCGATTAGAATTATTTCCTCGCTGATTTTGACTGCTACTGGCCTCATCCTTCTTTTTCGGATCTTCATTTCGACCACCATATGATCGTCCACCAGACCGTCCACCGCGACCTCTTCCGTTTTGTCTGCTCTCAAACTTCTTGTTCAACTTTTCCTCTACTTTTAGGGCAAACTGGTATGCCTCTTCAATACTGTTCATTCGAACCAGATTCAGCTCCTCCTGAATGCTTGGCCTTAACCCATTAAGGTATCGGGCAACTTTCTCCTTATCAGCTTCTGCATGGCCTGTTCTGATGAGAAGTCGATAGAACTCCTCTGTATACTCCTGAACAGATCTTCCTACTTGCTTCAAACTTTGCATTTTCTTCAGTAGGTCAAGCTCATAATCAACAGGAATGAACTGTCACTTTAATTTATCCACCATCCGATCCTATCTTGTGATTTTATCTTTCCCTCTTCTATTTCGCTCTAATTGAATTTCTTGCCACCAGATCTTCGCATGACCTTTCAATCTGGCCTTCACAAATTTGACGCTATCAGGATCGTCAACATCTTCATACTCAAAATATTCCTCACATTCATTGATCCAGTCAATCAATTCCTCTGGGTTAAGATTTCCAGAAAATGTAGGAACCTCAATCTTAGGTCTTTTCCCAATCTTGGAAATGGCCCGAAAAAGTCTTTCTTCCTCCTGGTTCACAATTTCAACTTCTCCTTCTTGATATTCTTCTTCGGCTTCATCCTCACTTTCATCTCTGACATTAAGATTCATTCCTCTGCGAATCTCTTCTTGCAATGCTCGCACTTGTCTCTGTAGCTCTCTAACCTCAGGTGTCACAGCACCAGCTCTTCCGCCACGTTCTCTTCGTGGAGGCATTTTCGTGATGCGCGCTGAAACCCTAACCACAGTCCTGGTGCAAACTGCCTCACAGTCGGTGATCTTTTTACACACTCAAGAAAACCTGCTCTGATACCACTTGATGAAGGGTGCTCCCCTTAATACCACAAACACATAACAGAAATAGAGAAACAACAACAATAATATGCAAGAATAGAAAATTGGCTTCTTATTATCTCCACAAATGTGGAATTACAAACTTTCAGAATTACAATATGCAAAGCCACATGGGCATTACTTACAATATTTTGTAGGACAAAGTCTCGAACTATTACCCAGAACTATTCTGAACTGCCTAAGACAATAATACAGCCTTCCTTATATAGGCAATTTTCACCGCCTGGGAAGGTTCCAGAATTTTTAGCCAATAAGGCCGACCAAACTTAGAATTATTTTATTTTACATTTTATTACATCATAGTCGGCTCAAGATAACCTTTGAAACCCGAACAGAAATTTTGAAGAAAATTATTTTTCGCCATTTCAGGTGGCCCAACTTCCGAAGACCATAAGTCATCACCCGTTGACCCGCTCGGCTATTATAACCCCATTTCGGAAATGCCACGAAGCGCTCTACAGGCTTGACCAACATAAGTGTCTGTCACCCCAATTCTCGACCTCATCCGGGGCCTCTAAAGCCTTCAAAACTGAGTTCAAAGTTTCTGTACCCTGCTGGCAATACCGAAAATCTTCAATATCTTCCAATATACACTTGATCTGGCAATGAAACTTTACTGGCAGACTTATATGACCAAAATGAACCTCCAAGAAAGAAATCAGATCATTCTGAGCACATACAAAAATTACCAAAAATAGTAACTTTCCATAAATAGCAGCTCTGCACAAAATAGCCCTTATTGAAAATAAAAACATAAATATTTTTGGGTGATGCAAGATTGCTCTTACACCCAGGATGCTCCTGCATCAATTTAGTAGAGTTTCAAATGTAGTTGTCTATAAATTGTTAGATTTTTTTTTGGATTCTCATGACTAGGGCATTTTATACATTTTATCCCCCCTCTAGAATCATATTAAAATCTTGAAGTTGGCTAGGGTTCATAGAAATTATACATAATTAACTTTGTCTGTTAGAAATTTGTATATATAAAAATTACCACAAATTGTAATAGAGTATGAATATTTAGAAAACATAGTTATTTTGTTTAATATAAATTAACACTAGTTTAAAATAAATATTATCTTTTGGATACTTAAAAATGACTCAGCATAATAAGAAGGTGCTGGAATATTTATATATGTAATAGCGGTATTGGTTGATTTTGAGTTTTATTTCTTTAAGTGAAATAAATCTTTTCTTTCTATTAATAAGAATTAGAGATAGTTATAAAATTATTATTTTATTTATATGATCAACAATTTTCAAATTAAAACAATGAGGAAATCCTATGTCTTGAGGCTTTGCTTATCTTATAAGTTTAGAAAGATAATCTTTTAAGTCATCTCTTAAAAATATGAAAGTTATTGGAAGATAATCTCTTAGGTAATGACTTGTGCTAATAAATTGATTCCAACTTAAAGCTATTAATTTTTAACTATTTTAATTTTGTAACTAATGTCCACATATTGTTTACTATATAGTTTAAAGAATATTCATTGCATGAATATGGTAAATAATCCATTTAGTACACTTGTTATATTATAACAGATATTTATTTGTCATTCATTTCTCAAGGCCTTATAGAATAGTCATATTTATTGAATTATTATTTTGATAGAGTTGCTAAGTTCACACTATTATAAAAAAAAACTAATAATAATTATTACCAGTGGTGAATCTTGTAAAGATGTTGATTTTATTTTTAATTATATAAGAAATGATTATTAGAATTATAATAAAAGGGTTGGACAAACATCCCTTGTATCTTACTTGTTCATCCTATAAGTTATGATTTAGGATTGGTACTTTATAAACTAGATACATAATAAAAGAAAATGATATATATTATTTTATAATAGCATGATTTTAACTCTACTTTGAGTTGTGGAATTAGTATCATTTTATGGATTAAGTATATGATTTTATTTAGGTTCCACCTAAGTGGGTGGCAGCCGATGGAAAAATTGTCTAGGGAATAGGGCCTTAGAAAGGGTTGTGTACCCACTTTCTTGATTTTATAAATAGATAGTCTAGAATGGGGAGAGTCGAACTACGAAGTCTGTGAGCATGAATGTAGGCAAGGCCATCAATGATGAGCCCCCGAGGCTTAGGTCTAGTCCTTTAGGGTTTGTCTTTAAGTTTCTAATGCAATGATTTCACTTCTTCTTAATAATGATTCTCATAGCTAAGCTATCAATAAAACATTTATTTGTGATAGAATATATCTAATGTTTACATCTAGTTGTTTAGACATGTGTGTAGTTATAGGTGTTGGACATGGTGGTCATCATGTAAAAGAAAGTTAGCAATATTTAGGTATGCACGAATAATAATTTGTTAATTGAGTAGGACAAGTAGTATGATCTCTTTATTCCCTTCACTTTTAGTAACATTAAAAATCAAATTAGATTATGTTCTGCTACTTTATTGAAAAAATTATATATTGTTTATGACTTAATAAGTATAATGTCCTTGAGCCAAGGGTTCCTTGGTGGGGCATTACATCTAGTATCAGAGCCCTAGGTTGCAACATTGGGAACTCTGGGACTCATAGCTCACTTATTGTTTAGTGTTTTACATAGCTTTCTTTTTATTTTATCATTGTATTGGTAAGATAGGATCTCATATATAAGAACCACATTCTTGGTATTCATGCTACAAAAGTATGCATGTTCTTCCTTGATTAAGTTTTCTCAAAAAAAATACTTATGTTTTCATTCTAGAATTAGTTAATGAGTCTCCTAAGTACTTTCATAAATAGTGGATGTCTTTCTTAATAAGGGAATATTAATTAATCCCTCATACTTTGGTGTCACCTTCTTGTTTTATTCCTAGAAAGACTCAAATTAGCATTACAAGTTATTTTGTACCATAAGTGTTGACAGTAGCCAACCATATCTCCTCTAAAACTTGTCATCACAAGAGCTTGTTATAGCGATTATAGGTTGTTGGATTGACTTGAAAAGGCTTAACACATTATTCTATTTTAAATATCATAATAGCTATGTGAGATCAATGAATCTAGTTAATGATGTTACCATGGTAGTTCTTCTTATTATAGATTCAAATGATAAAGTTACTGCATACGTATTATAGGTTATTGTAAGGACTAAAATATTGTGTCTCTCTTTCATTTTCCCTATTTTAGAATAGAATTGAAAAATAAATCCTTGTACAAAACATGAATTTAGGACCTTATTAATTATGTTTCAACATTAAAATTCTTGGGTAATCCTTTTGGTCATGTTGTTGTTGAAGAATTATAAATAGTGTGGAACATCTGCTAAATTAACATTGTGAGTATTTCTCTGTGGATTTATATGCAAATGATAATGTGACATCATGCATGATTGATTTTGTTTTTATAACACCTAAATGTTTACATGAATTACATTAGGGTTATTTGATAATAATAACCACAAATTAAAAATAAATATCTCTTCTGTATTCATGATGAATGACCATCAAATGATGTTATCTATATAAAGTAAAAATCTGATTTAATTTGTTGATTTTGAAAATTCTTGGCTAAAAGACCTAAGGTCCATTTGTGACTATAAGCCTATGTAGGGATTAACCATAGAGCTGAAATTAGGAGTTTTTCATAATGAAAGGAAAATGTGTTCTTTTGGTACAATTATTCAAGGAATAGGTAGGGTTGATGTAATATTTTCTTGACTATGTTTTTGAAATTGTTTGTTCTTGACTTGGTGAATAGGTAATATTTAGATGAAATATGAATGCTATGGTAAGTCTAGTAATGATGCGATTATCCTCCCCAAATTATAATATTAGGCAATTGAGAATTCAATGTATTTCCTTATTAGTATTGAATTCATTATGTTCGTGAAAACTAGTGTCTTGAAATGTCTATATGGTGTGTTGTGTCCTTATTGGAGGGATTTCTCATGTGTAATGGAAGTACCTAGATAATTCATTTATTTTAAAAGATGACACATGGTCTACTCTTGGTGTCCTTGATTGGGTGGAAAGTTCATGTCCATATTGGTTTATAATTATTAGTTGTGAATTTCTTATATCTGACTAATAAATGTGTGTAATGCAGGTTTATTGTTTCCTTTCCGTAATTAAGACATATGTGTGTTGATTCAATGATTATTGAAGAAAAGGGTGATGTAATGTATCATTTCTCTTTATGCCCTATTTTATATAAGTTTAAGTCCTCTTATAGATATATGTTATATTATGTGAAAGGCGGATATTGATATGTGTAAATTGGATATCGGTCTATGCCAGTGAGGACGTAGAATGTAATTAAGTATGTTATTGGCTTTTTGTACCATGTAGAAAATGATATATATTGTGAAAAAGGAAAAATTGGAATAAATGGATAATATATGATTTTATTGTGTACTTCCTTGTAAATGTGATAAAACCAGTGCCAGTGCTTATGTTGGGTGTTATGTATAACCAGTAATTAATTGAGTTCCATGGAGTGGTGCAATATAAGTGCCATCCACAAAAGTTATGTTTTGGATAAGGGTATGGGAGAACCATACCACTCATTTGTTGCCTTCTTGTTTGTCACCCTACTGAGTGCCAACCCATGAGTGTTGGTAATTTAGTATGTGGAGTGGTAGTAGTAGCACCATTTCCTTGGGTATTTAGGTGGCGTACGTATAATGGCTGCATGAAGTGACCTTAGCTTCCACTACTCGATGGAAAAGAGTAAACTATGCTTCCCATTATGATGAACCTAAACATTTGGTTCATAAGTGTTTATCCTAATTTCCATAGTTCTTGAGCACAATACCAATACAAGATATGAACCTCTATGAGGAGATATATGATTTATGGATATCTACATTTCTATGTGGTCCAGCATGTGGAGGGAGATTCTGTTAGCCCATTTTGTGATTGATACTGTATTTGCACATGTTCCAACATGATGCAATGAATATGATGCCATGCCCCACTATTGTTTCGATATAGTGTGAGGTGATGATGCCATGTTGCTGATGGTAGCGAGCTAAGCTCGAGAACATGATGCCACGTACATGAGTACATGAAGGTGCAGTATATGTATGTATTTTGTGTCCTAATTGATGCAGAGTATATTGGTGATGCTTGCATGCTTGTAGAGGGGAACCCATGGATGATTGGTTTGTAGATGCGGTAGGCATATGGGTGGGCCCAAGCCATGTATACCTCTAGCTATGACAATGATCGATGAGAGACATCATTATGCAGGGTGTGTCTTGTGTGTGCCTACTCCACAAGGAACACTACCATGCGACATATGACCAGAGTGTGCTTACTCCACTTGGTGTATGGTCATGCCGGGTGGCTTGGCATGCGTATTCTACACCATCTAATTTTAGGGGTGTTGCCGAGGTGAACCCCCTATGCCATGTGGGTAGTGTTTCCCAGGCCCAACCACATGATGGGCTATTGCGATAGCTAGACATTGTTCCCTCCTTCCTCGTGAGGTGACTAGATATAGTCACACAGTGATGTGATGTGTAATTTATGATGATTTTATTTTATCTTCAATTGTGTAGACCAACAATTTTCTTATATTTTTCTATAATAGTTTAGCCTCTTTATTCTCTTGACTTCTAGTAACATTAAATAAATCAAATTAGATTATGTTATGCTACTTTATTGAAAAAATTATATATTGTGTATGACTTAATAAGTATAATGTCCTTGAGCCAAGGGTTCCTTGGAGGGGCATTACACAAAGTATCCTAATGAGCCAAGATGGGGAACATATGAGGAAAAGACAAGACAGGTAGATGGAGTCTTAAACAGTGCAGGGACCAAGAGGAAAGTCTCTAAAATCACATTTGAGATACTTAAGATTCATGGTGTTAGTCAAGCTTTAGCCTAGATAAAGCTAGAGAATCTAAGATAGCTATGAAAATTGAGAGCTCATCAACTGCTGAATCCAAATCAGAGAAGATAGATGACCCTAAGATGAAGAAAGTAAAAATTGAGAAATCTGATGATCCAAAGGATGATATCACTCCTGCACCCACATATACAATTGACATGGAGTCCACTGAAGGATATTCTAAACCAAGTAAGATTCCCAAGAGGAAGAAGAAAAAAGCTACAAGCCACCCATCAAAAAGAGCTACAAGAAGCCGAGGAAAAAAATTACAACCACCTCCTAAGGCCGTAGGATTCCTACCAAATTTGTAAGTATGGAGATCAAGGATATTAGATGAAGGAAGGATTGATCAGGTAGCCAAGTTTTATGATAGATATTATGAGATTGACAAGTCTGAGATCCATGATATGTTTTTGATTAAGTAAAATAGGTTTTATAGGGTGCCTGAAACCCACAACATAGTTTAAAAGTAGAAGAAATGAGATTAGTACAGAGCTAAAGCATTAAAAAACAAAGGGACAGGCCATAGAAAGGCCAACCAAGAAACAACCACAAAAAAGGAAAGACAAAATAAAGAAAAAAGAGGCAGGCACCAGAAGTCAGGTTAAGCCAGGCTCCTAAGCGTGACAACAACATTGCATTCGAGAACCTCCATCATCTTTGCTACCTCTTTAAATTTTTTAATATCTTGGGGTCCATGGGAGCCATCATCCTCCCTATTTTTCTTTGTTATGGCTTTGGTTCTTTTTCCTAGACCCTCACTGGGCTTCTTCTTCTCTTCCTCCATAGTCCTCTAATCAACCCTGTTGTCCTTCTTTTCTTCCATTTTGTTGATTAACAGCTTAATGTGGTCATTGGACTCCTTAAGAATGTTATAGTTTTTCTCAGCAATACCCTTTAGGGTGTCCTCTAAACTGATCATTTTAGATTCTAGGTGCTCAACCCTAGCCTCCAGGCTTAGCTTTCACTCGGTGGTTTTGTGATCCTTGTCATGAGTACTCTAATTTTTTTCTTTAAGGTCTTCAATTTCATGGTAGAGCCATTTAAAGGACTTGTACTGATCCAACATACTATTCTTAGTATTGTTGAGGAAATCCATCTCCATTTCCCTAGCCTTATCGTTGAGAACCACCAGAGCAGGGTCAGTCAGCTCCTTCTTATGGATTTTTCCTTCGGTATCCTCCTGAATTTTAGGGTAAACAACCTCCCTTATGATCCCCATGTGCACTATATTGATATTGAAGCTCCTCCAAACCTTTTTCCCTTTTCTGGAATCTTGACTCTGATATTCCCCTCTAGACTTATCTTCTGAGGTCTCAAGCATAATGGGAGACTGGGTAGAGGGATTTCCCTGTTCTTCTTTGGGGTCCTTAGAAATGGGGTCTTGAGCCTCTTTATTTGTTCCTAATGGGGGCTAAATAGGTGGGGAGTTATCATCGTTGATCATGAGGTCAATAGAGAGATGACCCAAGCAATCCCTCATAGTGGTGAGATTTTCCCCTTTGACCTATTCTGGCATTTTTGTGGCTTCCTTGTTTGGGTTTCCCTCCTCATCATCAATATTCATGTCTTCCTCATTGTCATTATATTCCTCATCCAATTTTGTCTCCTTTCTGTCCTTCTTTTTCAGAGATTTTTTTATTTTGACTGAGCTCAAGGGTCTCTTCTTGGATGAGGACCCCCTTTTCAAATTTTTCTACTCTTCTTCCTCGCTATCCTTAGAATGATATGTTGATCAAACATATGATCAAGTTTAAGAAGACTGTTCTGGAACTAAAGACATTCATTCCAGATAAAGTTTGGGAAATTTTGGATACTTTGAAAAGACAAGCTAGTGAAGAAGACTTTAGAATAAGAGAAAAGACACTAGATGATAACCTACCAATGTGCTCAGTTGAAGAAAATTCTTTGCTAATGGAATTGGTAAAGCCGCACCTTAGAAAAAAGATGAGAACTTTTCACATCATGAATAAGGATTATGAGTTGATAGCCAATGAGACTAAAAAAGACTTTGAGAAGGTATTTATGGAACAATGCATGCATCCATTATCTGTAACCACAACCCAAGTACCCTCTAAGAAAGTAAAGATAGTTGAAGACCCCAAATGCACCTATGATAGGTCCACAAGATTCTGTGCCTATGCCTGAAGACAAGAAAGAAACCATTGTGATTGATAACATAGAAATATCAATGGCAACAATAGATAAGGACTTGATAAGATTGAGGAAGCATTTTTAAGTATAGAAGAAGATGAAAATATATGTGGTGATAATTCACCTATGTAGCACCAAGAAGTGCAGATTGAAGACATAACTGGATGGTAAGATGAAGAGGAAAAGGAAGAAGAAAAAGAGAAAGAGGATGAAGAGAAGAAAGATGAACCTGTGATTGCAAAGACTGAGGTAATTATGTCATTCAAAGTTCACTCCTTACCCCAAAACCCTCAATATCATTGTTGTCAAGTTTGACTCCTAACACTACAAGCCTAGACTCATGGGGAGAAGAAGACTTGATTAAGATCAATGTACTTGCAATGGAGAAGGAAAAAGAAAAATAGGTTATGAGGAATCCATTGTTTGTTGATTCAGTCAACATTTTGAACAGCTTATTGCTTGCAGACAAAAAAGTGTCAAGCATACACTCAGTAGATGATGTCAGCTCCATTATGACAAGTTTCAAAGAAAAATTTTCTAGCCCTAAGAATCAACATCCAAGGTTGTAGAAGAAAAGTATCTTAAGAAAAGTTTGAATGAACTAGCAAAAAACTTCACACTTGACCTCAGCTCACTGAAGGTTGGTCAAGCTTCATTGAAAGAGATTGTAGCTAAAGGAAGGAAAATCATAGCAGATTGTATGAACCAAGACAAACTGACTACAGACATTTACAAGAAAATTCAAGAAGCAGAAGCTATGATAGATGCAATAAGGAAATGAGTGGAAGATCCCTCCAGAGATGTAAATATGTGTAAAATTTTTTACCAAGGACAATTGGATAAGATAGAGAAAGCATAAAAATAAATGTCTAAGATAAGGGAAAGGAAAACTCAGCTAAGAAATGCTCTTGCGCCCTCATTGGATGTGTTAAATTAGAATATCAAGGATATCAAAGCCACTATGGTGACATATGAACAAGGTCTGAGTTTAGATTTGGAGAAGATGGAGAAGTTTACATATGATTTGTGCACCCATCTCCAGGCTATAAATGTACTAACAATGTTTTGACAGCAAGAGATCTAGTACTTAAAGATAGCATATCCGAATGTACTCACCTTGTAAGTACTTGTAGATACATTATTTTGTGCACCTTTATCATTAATGTCAAAGGGGGAGTAGATTATATAATAGAAGGGATAATATGGAGCTATGTATATGATGTAAAGGGGAGTAGAGAATTTAGTAGAAAGGAGATATAAGTTAGAGTATATGTTAGAAAATTTTGTATAAGGATACAGTTAGTAACTTTGCCATATTCCTTTGTTGCCATTAATGACAAAGGGGGAGATTGTTAGAAAGTTGACTATACTGATGTATATGACTATGTTTAGTGTTTTCATTATGGCAACAAAGTCATATGATATCATGGAGTCAGGACAACCAGTTAGAACATTAGAATTTGGTTAAGTATGGAAGACTGGACAATTAGCAGAGCACCAGGTGAACAGAGCATTAGCGCACGTGTGTATGACCAAGTTATGGGATGCACCCTTGAAGATAAGCTTGTTGGTATGTAGTCATGATAAGTCTAAGAGCACATGACTAGATAAGTCAGTATGATGAAGATACAACCATTTGAAGAGTCACAGATAGTGAGCGACAGAACAGAACAGAGCATGGAGCTGACTCTTTGTATTTTGGTTAGTGATCATAATATTATTTTGTAAAGGCTATGCGCCTATTGTATTTAGGTCATAGACATGTTAATATGATCATATTTAAATACACCTAAGCCAATTTATTTGGAAGTGTTGTATGTAATTAGTTATAGGCCGACTGAATGAATAGTTTTGTATGCACATATAAATAAGACACGTGCCCTTGTAATTAAGTATGGTATGAGATAGAAAGTTGATTGGAGTAGAGAAGAAGTATGTGAAGAGCAGTTAGAATGTTGTAGCTCTTTACAAGAGGCTAATGCATCATCACACAAAAGGAACTGATCAGACAAGCAGTGTCACAACAACAGTTCACCTTATAGGTATAGTGTGTATCTGAGATCTAGAAGGTTGTAGCCTTCACCCTTTTGAGTAGTGTGCTCTTGGATAGTGTTTCCTCACCCCTAATAGGGTTAATTGTAAAAGAATGCTAACAAGGTCTAACCCTTGACCAAGTCACTGTACTAAAAGCATTGTAAAGATCAACTCTTAACAAGGTTGCAAGATATTCTAATAGGGATCATAATACACTAGTGCAGTTCTTAGTGGGTGTCAATTCCCACCAAGGTTTTTACTTATTTGGGTTTCCCCATAATCATATTTGGTGTCATGTGTTATGATTTTTTATCTTACTTGTATTGGTATTCATTTCAGTTCTTAAGTAATTAAGTTAAGTTTCAAGATATTAGAAAAAAGTATTAATATACAGAACACTGATTCACCCCCCTCTCAGTGTTCCCAATCCTAACAATATATAAATATTGTTGGATACAATTGTCTGAAGGACATTGTTGGATTAGCTATGCATTGTCTTTAATGTGACACAAATGTCATATCAATTATCATTCTCAGTGTCTACCGAGTTCAGTCGGTCAGCTAAGCGGTTCTCAGTGTCTACCGAGTTCAGTCGGTCAGCTAAGCAGTTCTCAGTATCTACCGAGTTCAGTCGGTCAGCTAAGTAGTTGTCAGTATCTACTAAGCTCAGTCAATTGGCTAGGTGGGTTTTAGTGTCTACCGAGTTCTCTCAGGTGTCGAAAGGAAACATGACAGGGTAACAGTGTTAATCAAGCGTCCTCGGTTATCAAAGGAAAATTAGTGGTTACCGAGCTCTCTCGGTCTCCGAAGGATGTTGTAGAATTTGCTGTGGTTACCAAGTTCACTTGGTCACCGAAGGAAATCTTTTTAGGATTAATGTTTACTGAGAAAGGTCGGCCCTTCAAAGAATTTTCTTATTACAGTTTGTTTATCCAAGCCGACTGTTATAATAATTATTAGTGTCGACTTGACAATCTAAATGTTAATGAAATGGCATATATATATAGAAGGTCAAGTGGTGAATAAAAGAGATACAGCATGCAGAAATCATTTTGAAGAAAGGTATGTGTGAATTTTGAAGGATGGTCAGATATCCCTAAGGATTAGCAAAGATTTATTTGATCAGTAAGGATCTAGTGAAGCAGAACAAAGATCTATATTCAGTAATTCAGTTGTAGGTCATTCATTGTTACTCTCTTGCAATTGTAGCAGTGATATCATTATCTCTTAATCGAGTTGGTTTAACAACCATTTTGTAAATCCTCTAACAAGGTGATAGTTCTATTGAATTGTTTCAAGACCTCTTACAAGGCCACTCCTAGCAGGGTGATTAAATCCTCTAACAAGGTCCACACCTAACAGTGTGTTTTGTAACCTTTTACCAGGTTGGCTTCTAATCGGGCATCACTTCAAAAGAGTGAAAAATACTAACTAGTTACATTGGTGGTTTTTCCCATATTGGGTTTCCATGGTAAATCTGGTGTCTCTTGTGTTCATGTTATTTTCTTTATTCATGTAAGTTAATCAGTGATGATTGCTTAAGAATAGTTTTAATTATTACACACTTCAAGGATCAAGTTTCAGCATTTCTCTGTATATTTACCGAGTGGCACAGTAAATAATTTGTTAAGATATTTAAGGGATCAGTGGTAATATTTTTGTGGTTAACTGATTCACCCCCCCCCTTCCTCTCAGTTACTGCATCTATATTTCCAACAATTGGTATCAGAGCTTTTGGTGCTTGTAGGAAGGGTTTCAAGGACCTAAGCTAAAGATCAAGATGTCTTACAAAAGAGAAATTCCAAGGCTTAACAGAAATAACTTTTCAGCATGGCAAGGTCTCATGAGACTACATCTAGATTCCATTGGTGATTCAAGATGCAAATATATTGATCAAGAATATACAATTCCTACTGGCACATTAATTGATGAAGACATTGCAGAGAAGAAGAACCATAACACTATGATGATAGACATTGCATCAGCTCTTAGCTATGAAGAATTTGATGAAATCAAAGACTGCACAACTGCTCGTGAAATGTGGAACAAGCTGAAGAAAATCTATGGTGGTGATGACAATGTGAAGAGAGCCAAAGCAGAGAACCTAAGAGGATAGTTTGATCAGATGAAAATGAGAGAAGAAGAAAACATTGCAAAATATGTTTAAAGGATCAAGACAAGTGTTAGTGCAATCAGAGCTTTTGGAGGAAAAAATTGATGATGAAACTGTTATAAGTAAGGTTCTTAGAACATTACTTCCTATTTATGCAATAAGAGTTTCTGCTATTCAAGAAAGAAGATGTGAAGAAAAATCACAATATAACTTTGGATGCCTTAGTTGGAAGATTGACAGCCTTTGAACTGGATAACTATGACAACTATGTTCCAACTTCTAAAAACATTGAATCATCTTTTGAGGCCAAACTTTCACTCAAGAAAGGGAAGAAAATCCAATCAAAAAGTGAAGAAGAATCAGAGGAAAGTTCTGATAGTGATCTTGAAGTTATTGAAGCATTACTTGCAAAGAAGTATTCAAGAGGCAGAGGAAAATACAAAGGTAAAACTCCCTTAATCTATTTTTCATGTGAAGAAATTGGTCATATTGCAGCTAGGTGTCCAAACAAGCAAAGCAAAGATGAGAAGAAAAATTACAAGTACAATGGCAAGAAAAATTTCAAATCATTCAAGGATAAAGGTAAGAAAACATGTTTTTTACCTAAAGATTCGGATGATAGTGAAGAAGAAATTGTTTTGATTGCTGTAAAAGATGAATCTGATAATGATGAAGATGAGATGGCACTTATCTCTCATATAAGAAAAGAATGATACATGGATTATAGACAATGGATGTTTACATCATATGACTGGTGACAGGACCAAGTTTGAACACTTTGAAAACTTTGATGGTGGTAATGTAAGGTTTGGAAACAATGAACCCTGTTGTATAAAAGGAAAGGGATGAATTTCATTAACCAAATAACTTATATGTGATAATTCATATTGGTCGAAGGACTAAAGCATAATCTTCTAAGTGTAGCACAGCTAATCAACATTGGATTCAAGGTTGAATTCATGAATGGAAAAGCAAGACTGTTGGATGACAAAGGAAAACTGATAGGATCAGGCAAACAAACCAAAGGTAACCTATTTTATCTTGATCTTGGTGATTACTCATATTTTATTACTCAAATTGAAGAAAGTTGGTTATGGCACAAAAGGTTATGTCATGTAAATTTTGACAACATGATGAAAATAAGCAAATTCAAGAAAGTAAGAGGTATTCCTACTCTGAAGAAACCTGATGTTGGTCTATGCAAGAATTGTCAAATTGGTAAAATGGGAAAGTCTAGTTTTAAAAGTAAAAACTATCAGTCTAAAGATATTTTGAAAATTGTGCATACTGATTTATGTGGACCTATTGGAATTGAGAGCTATACCAAAGAAAAAAAATTTATTCTCTTTGTTGATGATCACTCTAGAATGATGACTGTTATGTATTTAAGAGAAAAATCTAAAGCATTTGAGAAGTTCAAATGGTATTTAGCAAGAGTAGAAAAGGAAACAGGAAAAAGAATAAAATGCTTGAGATCAGACAGAGGTGGTGAATTCATCTCCCATGAATTCAATAATTTTTGCATTGAAAGAGGAATCAAAAGACAGGTATCAGCCCCGAGAACTCCTGAGTAGAATGGAATAGCTGAAAGAAGGAACAGATCTATCATGGACTATGCAAGGACTCTAATGATTGAAAAGAACATTGCTATGAAATACTGGAAGGAAGCTATCAGCACTGCAGTTCATACCTTGAACTCAGTACAGCTGAGAAAAGACACATTCAAGACTCTGTATGAGCTATGGTATGGCTACAAACCAAATGTAAGTTACCTAAAAGTATTTGGTAGTAAATGTTACATCTTAAAAGAATCTAGAAAAGGAAAATTTGATGTAAAAAGTGATGAAGGAATATTTTTGGGATATTCTTGCAAAAGTAAGGCATATAGATGTCTAAATTTGTCTACTTACAAAATCATAGAAAGTGCACATGTGAGAATTGATGAGTTTGTAGAAAAGACTAAAGAAGAAAGCAAAAAGGAACCAGAGGACTACAGAAAATTTGTTTACATTGAACCTGATACATTGTCAGACACATATAAGGAGACTACATCTACTGAGCTCAGTACAGTAACTGAGTCACAAGAAGAAGTTCAAACCGAGTCACAAGTATTGAGTCTCAGTCTGAAGCTACCGAGCAAGTATCTACCGAGCCTGAGCAATCTAAACCTGAAGATGAAGAAGATGACAATGTAACTCATTTAGGAAGGAAGGAACCTATATTAGCCAAATACGTCAGAAAGCATCATAAACCAGATCAGATTATTGAAAACAAATCAGATGGTACTATGACAAGAAGTAAACTAAAAGGTACATGTTTATTTGCTGATTTTGAACCTAAAAATGTCAAAGATGCATTGGAAAATGAAGGTTGGATTGAGGCTATGAATGAAGAAATAGAGAAAATAGAGAAAAATAAGACATGGACTCTTGTACCTAGGCCTAAAGATAAAAATGTAATTGGGACAAAATGGGTATTTAGAAATAAGTTGAATGAAGATGGTCAAGTATCAAGAAACAAAGCAAGATTGGTATGTAAAGGATATTCTCAAGAAGAAGGAATAGATTATGGAGAGACTTTTGGCTCTTGTTGCAAGATTAGAAGGTGTGAGGACTTTACTTGCATATGCAGCACATAAAGGATTTAAGGTATATCAGATGGATATAAAATCTACTTTTCTCAATGGTATTCTTGAGGAAGAAGTCTACATTGAGAAACCTAAAGGTTTTATTGATCCAGACAAAAGGGATATGGTCTGCAAATTACACAAAGAGTTGTATGGTCTGAAACAAGCTCCTAGAGCATGGTATGAAAGATTACATAACTATCTTACTCAGATTGATTTCAAAAGAGCTAATGACAACAGTAATTTATACATCAAAGAAGGATTAGATAACAAAATTATTTTGGCAGAAATATTTGTGGATGATACTGTGTTTATAGGAATGATGATCAGTGCAAAGAATTTTCAGAGCATATGAACAAAAAATTTGAAATATCTATGTTTGGTCAGATAAAATTCTTTGTTGGACTTCAGATTCAGTAGAACAAAAATGGTATCTACATTACTCAGTCTAAATATATCAGGGAAATACTTAGAAATTTGGTATGGAAGATTCAAAAGCGGTTGGTACAACCCATGTGTACTGGACTGAAGCTTACCAAAGATGATGATTCAAAAGAAATAGATCAGACCTTATATAGATCAATGATTGGAAAATTATAGTATGTAGTACACACAAGGCCTGATATTGCCTTAGCAGTTGGTATAGTGGCAAGATTCTCGGCTAAACCTAGAGAAAATCACATGATGGCAATCAAAAGAATCTTGAGGTATTTAAGGGGAACTGAAGATTATGGCTTGTGGTATAAATTTTGAGGCAATCTAGATTTAAAAGTGTTTACTGATGCTGATTGGGTAGGAAATATTGATGACAGAAAGAGTACAAGTGGTGGAGCATTC
>BSBK01004043.1:157500-330000 GCA_027943335.1 Chamaecyparis obtusa
AAAACATTTATGACACTAATCTTCACTTCAACTATACAAAAGGTTATTTTTATATTTTGAAGAAACTTGAGTTTTGATGGAGAAATGAGTTGCAGAAGTGATAAGTTCTGCAAATTTCTAATTTTTGCTTCTTTGGTTGCCACATGGGATGCCACATAGGTGGTTTTCGCCAAACCGGGTTCAACTGAAACTATGACTGACCAAACATAGTCATATTAGTGATAGAGTCCTTAAACCTTATATAAAACATAAATTTTATGAATAAAAAAATTGTTTGATACTTGCAAAATAATAACTATTTTTTTAAATAAAATCATTGATTAGAAGTTCTTTATTATTAGTTTTTTTGTGTCCGAAAGACAATTACGAAGGACAATCATCAAGAAGGTATGTTTTTTCTTGCAAGATATTTTATAAACTTTATTTTTTCCATTTTTTGTTTTATTTAATTTTTTTAATTGAAGCATTATTTTATTTGGTTTTTCTAAATTAAAGCATTATTAAATATTTAGTTTTTTAATTTAAAGCATTATTTTATTTTATTTTTTAACTTAAAGCATTGTTTCATTTGGTTTATTAAGTAAAAAATTATTCAATTAGTAATTGATTTATGAAATTATAAATATAGTTTATAGTTTTTATTACGTATATGGTTTTCTATATGTAGGTGAATCGAAGCTTTCAATTCAATGGGGAATAAAAGGAACAAAACAAGAAATTATGATCGAATAAGAGTTGACAAAATAAAAGGTCATACAAAACATAATGAAGATCAACATGTTAAGTTAAGGAAGAACCTATTGATATTGAAGAAGATGCAATTTAAGTAGTGGAACAAATTGGTAGTTCTCAACATGGAAATATATCATTTGACATGGGGAATTTGATGGAGATGAATGAGGATACACTTTTCAGTCAAGTTTCATCTGAACACATGGTATTTGAAAGCACAATGAAATTACATTGTAAAAATTTTTGGGATGAATATTTTGAAAATAAAATCATTTTTGGAAGAGAAAAGTTATTTGCCAGGTTATTTAGGAAAATTATTTGCTAGGTTATTTAGAAAAATTATTGTAATAAAAATACCCATGTGACTATAGCATGACTTTTTTATGAATATTATAATGTCGTTTCATTGAAGATAATAAAAAGTAAGTATTTATGTTTTTGCAATTGTTCAGTTCTTACAGTTTTCTATTTCCCTATTGGGTAAAACTACAAATCTATGTCACACTTTTATAAACGAAAAAGGTCAACAACACACAAAATGTTCAAATTTAACGACATAAAAGTTACATTTGTGTTTAGAATTTGAAGATAATGTAAACTCATGAAATGTGTAAAACTGTATGAAGTCTATGTCTAAAACAAATTGAAATTTTAAAAAAAAAGAATTGTTATAGTTTTTTAGTTTTTGAAGTCCATTTTTTAATTGCTAAAAAATGATGAAAATATTAGGTCTAGTTCCTGCAAAAAATGTATATGCAAATAATATTTTTTTCTTCTAGTTTTAAATTATTTTATAGATGGCATATATAGCTAGTGCATAAAAAATTAAATATTGGTTTTCAATCTATATTTTTTCAGTTATGACTACTCAAAGTCAAACTTATCTGAAATTGACAGTTTTTGGTTCCCACCAAATTTTCCCTATCAAATATACACCATTTAGAAAACAAATTTCATATTCTTAAAGTTGACTCTCTCCACTAGTGTTAAATATAAATTTTAAATTTTTTTGTTATGATTTACTATTTTTTTATTTTTTTTTGAAGCAACATCTTCTCAAATGTTAAAATACCTACTTCTAGTGTTTTAAAATTTTAATTTATTATCTATAATCTAAATATTATAAAACATTTATGACAATAATCTTCATTTCAACTCTACAAAAGGGTATTTTTATATTTTGAAGAAACTTGAGTTTTGACGGAGAAATGAATTGCAGAAGTGATAAGTTCTGCAAATTTCTAATTTTTGCTTGTTTGGTTGCCACATGGGATGTTGCATAGGCAATTTTCGCCAAACCGGGTTCAGTCGAAACTATGACTGACCAAACACATTCGTATTAGCGACCGAGTCCTTAAACCTTATATAAAAACAAAAATTTTATGAATAAAAAAATATTAAAAAATTGTTTGATACTTGCGAAATAATAACTTTAAAAAAAAAAAAATCATTGATTGGAAGTTCTTTATTATTATTTTTTTTGTGTTCGACAGACAATTACGAAGGACAATCATCAAGAAGGTATGTTTTTTCTTGCAAGATAATTTATAAACTTTATTTTTTCTATTTTTTGTTTTATTTAATTTTTTTAATTGAAACATTATTTTATTTGGTTTTCCTAAATTAAAGCATTTTTTTATTTAGAAATTATAAATATTTTTTATAGTTTTTAATTGCGTATATGGTTTTTTGTATGCAGGTGAATCGAAGCTTTCAATTCAATGGGGAATAAAAGGAACAAAATAATAAATTGTGATCGAATAAGAGTTGAAAAAATAAAAGGTCATACAAAACCTAATGAAGATCAACATGTTAAGTTAAGGAAGAACCTATTGATATTGAAGAAGATGCAATTCAAGTAGTGGAACAAATTGGTAGTGCTCAACATGGAAATATATCATTTGACATGGGAAATTTGATGGAGATGAATGAGGATACACTTTTCAGTCAAGTTTCATCTGAACACATGGTATCTGAAAGCATAATTAAATTAGATTGTGTATGTTAGGAATGGGAACACTGAGAGGGGGGGGAGGTGAATCAGTGTTCGCTTAATTTAATCTTTTTTCTTTACTTCTTAAACTTGACATGAGTTCTTAATTAGTGAAATGACCATTAAGATAAATAAGAAACATGAACTCAACACATAACACCAATGTGGTTACACGGAAACCCAAATAGGTAAAAACCCCATTGGAAATTGACACCCACTAATAATCTGTACTAGTGTTTTATGATCCTTGTTAGAAATCCTTAACCCTGTTAAGAGTTGATTTACAATGTATTTAGTACAGTGACCTGGTCAAGGGTCAGACCATGTTAGGATTCTTTTATAATAAACCTGTTAGGGGTGTGGACACACTGTCCTAGAGCTCAGTGCTCAAGTGGTGAAGGCTACAACCTTCTGATCTCAGATACGCACTATATCTGCTGGATGAACTGGCACTGTGACACTGCTTGTCTGATCAGTTCCTTTGATGTGCTAATGCTTTGACCTCTTGCAAAGATCTAATACATCTTAACAATCCTTCACATACTTTTTTTATTCTTATTTCAACTCTCTATCAACTTCCATGCTTCATTACAATGGTGCATCCAATATTTATATGCACATACAAAATAATTAACTAGGTCGGCCCTTTAACCGATTGCACACAATGCTTCCAATTGAATTAGCTCAAGCGTGTTTACAAACAAACATAATTATATGTCTACAACCTAATTACAATAGGTGCATAGTGCTTAGACAATAATAATATAACCGCTAACCAAAATACCAATAGTTAGCTGCTTGCATTGTTCTTCTCTAGCATTCACTGTCTGCACAACTTGAACTTTTTGTGTCTTCCTCATACTGAATCTTCTGATCATTTACTCTTAGACTTAGCATGAATATCATCTTACCAACTTAACTTCTAGGGCACATACCATAATTCTATTATATGCATGTGCACTGATGCTCTGACCTTTAGGTACTCTATATACTATCCAGTCTTCAACACTTAGCCAATTTTTTATATTCTTATCATAAGCGTTGACTCCACAACATCATATGACTTTGTTGCCATAATGAAAATACTATATTAAGTCATATACACTAGTATAGTCAACTTTCCAAAAATCTCCCCCTTTGTCATTGATGGAAACAAAGGAATATGGAAAAATTACTAATTGTCCCTTGATACAAAAAACACTTAATCATACTCTATCTTATATCTCCCTTACGTCATCTTACTATATATTTTATTTACATAGCTATAGCTCCATATTCTATACATACTCGCCCTTTGACATTAATGACAAAGGTGTTACAAAACTAAATCTATACAAGTACTTACACTGATAGTACATCTGGGTATACAATCTATAAATTTTGGATCTCTTGCTTCCAAAATCCAATCAATGCATTGATTGTTTGGAGATGGGCACATAAGGAATATTGTAGTTTCTCCATCTTCTCAAAATTTGAACTAGGACCTTGATCATATGTCACCATGGTGGCATCGATCTCCTTGATATTTTGATTTAACACATCTAGGGAGGGCACAAGAGCATTTCCAAGCTGAGTCTGCCTAGCCCTTATCTTTGACATCTCCTTTTCTATCTTCTCAATTTTGTCAATCTGTCCCTAATATACATTGTTACACATGTTTAAATTAGTAGAGGGATCTTCTACTGACTTCCTCACTTTATCAATCATGGCCTCTACCTCTTGGATCTTCTTGTAGTGATCGGTTGTCAACTTATCTTGATCCATACAGTCAGCAATAATTTTCCTTCATTTTGCTACAAACTCTTTCAAGGTTGCTTGTCCAACTTTGAGTGAACTGAGGTCTAGTGAGAAGTTGCTGACCAACTCATTTAGTCTTTTCTTCATATACTTCTCCTCTGCAACTAATGATGTTTATTCTTCCAAGTTAGAGAAATTACTCATGAAGTGTGAAAGAATTGCACTTACATCATAAACAGATTGTACCTTGGACACTTTATTATCTATTGGTAACAAGTTGTTCAGGAAATTTACTGATTCTACAAGGAGGGGATTCCTCATTACTTGTTTCTCCTTGGCCTTCTCCATAGCTAAGGCACTAAACTTGATCAAGCCTTCTTCTCCCCATGAGTCCAAACTAGTTGTGTAAGGTGTCAAGCTTGACAACAATGATGCTGAGGGAGTGATAGGAGTGTTATCCATCACTTCTTGCTTTACTTTTCTTAGCATTTCAACTGATGGTTCATTTCCTTTTACCTCTTCTTCTCCTTTTTTGTCTCTTTCTCTTTTTCTTTTTCTATCTCAGGTGAATTACTGCCGCATAGTGTTTCAGCCTCTTGTGTGCTTGTTAGAATAACTGAGAGGGGGTGAATCAGTTATCTAGTGTCCCAATTCCAAAATGTATAATCCAAAAATAAATACTTAAAACTTCTGATACTCAATAACTTAAAATACTGTATTGTCTATGCTTTTACCGATTACCAGTCTAAAACATATAGTAATTACCGATCAAATCAAATATGAAACATGCAAATATGACATCAAAAAAACATCACAATCAACACATAACACAAGAGATTTAATGTGGAAACCTTGTGAAGGGAAAAACCATCTGGGACCGATAGCCCAAAAATATTCACTCTTCTTAAGTGAGGTCGGTGAAGACCCAACCCTGTTAAAGGTTACAAACACACTTTTAGGTGTGACCTTGTTAGAGGATTTAAGACCAACCATTATCATCCAACTAGCAATCACTCTGGGGTTGATAGGATAACAATGTTCATTCTATGAATGATACATAAAAGACTTTCTTAGTCCACTCGGTTAAGAGATTTGACTGTGTACAATGGTTAAAATGTAATAGTAGGTGATCTACCTTAATACAACTTCAATTGTAGATGTACAAATCAATGTTAAGCTCATTCAATCCTCTGATCATTAAATCAATTCTATTCCAATCAATGTTCAGTAACTTACTGTCGCTCGGTAATAGCTTCCTATCGCTCAGTAAAAACTCTGTAGTTTGGTTCTCACTAACCAGTTTGATCAGGAATGCATGAAAACTTGTTCACATGATAACTATATAGTCTCCTCCTTCTGGAATTACCCATTCACTATGAAATCTCCAGTCTCTTATATAGACAAGTAAGTTGTTTTCTTCTGCTCCATCAGATTTTGCCGCTTAATCATCTTCGTTGATTTTTCCACTTAAACATACCTCAACTGATGTGTCAATAACATGTTTTATTCTCATCCTTTAGTTGTTCCTAGATTTTGTTAGCCATCAATCTATGTAACAAACATTATTTGTTGCCTCTAAATCATACACTTTCCAGCTCATTAATCTTGTCGGCTAAGCTAGTCATTTAGTTCCTTTGTTCTTCTCAGTTAACAAATAAATGTGTTGGTCAACACAAGTTCAATTTACACTGTGCTTGGTATACACTACATTTCGTCGATGTATACTAAAATGCTTCATCAACTAACAACACTTATTTGTGTCTTTCATCTCTTTTCTTCATCATAGATGAATGAAACATAATCAAGTCAATATCATAAGGTCATAGAATCATCATCAAGTTACTCAATGTATTCGTTATCCTCATCTTTCATATCCATCTTGCTTATGTAGATATTTATGTACTTCATCTCTTACACTCCTTTACTGCAGATGTTTTGGTATAGTAACTTACAAGATAAGTGTTATGAAACTAGTTGACATCAATGACAACATAATACTGATTTAATCATATGTCATATATAACTCAAAACTCAGTGATCTCTAATCACATATTCTTCAATCAGGTTCTAAATCAGTTGTAGTTCATCAATCTCTCCCTTTGGCATTGATGGCAACTCAAGTAATATAAAATATAGCATACACATACCAAACATGTCTTCTAAAACTCTATGAACAAATGTTGTACAAGCTCTCCCTAGCTTAATATGTTTAATCACTACATTACTCAACAACATTACCAATACAACTTTGACATTCTACAAATATGATCATTTCAGCTTTTAGGTTCATGCTTATGTTCTCAGTAACTGATCTTTAATGTTCTTCCTTTCTTCTAGATTATCTCTCCCTCAAATAGTTCTCATCGGTGTATATTGTTTCATATGGTTTATCTCTCCCTTTGACAACAATTCCAAAGAAATAAATAAACACACTTCTCTTTATCAGCCAAGTAACTCTTTATTGTCCAATGCATTCTTTGTATCTCTGTATACTGATATCCCAATCTATTTCAGTTCTCCAAACTTATCACAACCTTAAACACGATCCAAAGTGTGAACTATGCTACATCAACATGAATGATCTTTTGATAAGATTAGGTTGATGCAACATCCAGATCACATTAGTGACCAGTAAACAGGGGATAGACCCCTAGTATAGTCCTTAAGTACTCAAATGTATCCTTTAGTAGAGCTTTTGTAAATATGTATGCAAGTTGTACTTTTGATGTAATAAATTCTAACT
The DNA here is from genome assembly GCA_027943335.1 of Chamaecyparis obtusa. NCBI lineage: Eukaryota > Viridiplantae > Streptophyta > Pinopsida > Cupressales > Cupressaceae > Chamaecyparis > Chamaecyparis obtusa. The sequence continues at coordinate 164,706 of BSBK01004043.1, forward strand.
TAACTTGCTTCTCTTGTACTTGTTCTCTTAAGTAGTGATACTTAATAGATATATGCTTTGTCTTAGAGTGCATCACTGGATTCTTTGAAATGTTAATTGCACTGGTGTTGTCACAGTATATAATCACTATCTCAGTGATTATCTCATTCATGCCTTCCAAAACTTGCTTAATATATGCAATATTTTAATAGTTCGTAGTAGTAGCAACATACTCTACTTTAGCTGTAGACTGAGAAATGCAATCCTACTTCTTACTTGTCCATGTAACAAGTATTTAGCCAAAGAAAAATGCTCCTCTGATGGTACTTTTTCTGTCATCCACATTTCCAGCCCAATTAGCGTCGGTATAGACCTTTAGTTCAAACTTGCCTTCCTTAGAATACCATAATCCATAGTCTATTATTTTCTTCAAATATCTTAAGATTCTCTTTGTAGAAATCATGTGTGATTCTCTAGGGTTTTTAGAAAATCTAGCAACAATTCCCATAGCATGTGCTATATCTGGTCTACTGTGAACTACATACATTAACTTACCAATCATAGATCGGTACAGTGTCTGGTTTACCTCTATAGTTTCATCTTCCTTAGTCATTTTTCATCCAGTAGCCATTGGTCTTCCCACAAGTTTAGCATCTTCCATGCCAAATGTCTTCAATATTTCCTTGATATATTTGGATTGTGTGATGAATATCCCATCATTCTACTGAATCACTTGTAGTCCTAGAAAGAACTTAATCTCTCCAAACATAGACATTTCAAACTCTTTTCTCATCTCATCAGCAAAAGATTTACATATCTTATCTTGACCTCCAAAAATAATATCATCCACAAATATCTCAGCAATAAGAATAGTGTCATCAGTATCTCCTTTCATATATACATTGTTGTTCTCACTAGTTCTAACAAATCCAATACTTAACAAATAAGTATGCAACCTCTCATACCAAGCTCTCATTGCTTGCTTCAAACCATAAAAATCTTTATGTAATCTGTATACCATATCTTTGTTGTCTGGATCAATGAACCCTTCTGGTTTTTCTATGTAGACTTCTTCTTCAAGCATTCCATTCAGAAATGTTGACTTAACATCCATTTGATAAACTTTGAATTTATTGTGTGTAGCATATGCAAGTAGCATTCTAAATCCTTCTAATCTAGCAACAGGTGCAAATGTTTCACCATAATCAATTCCTTCCTCCTGTGCATATCCCTTGCATACCAATACAACTTTGTTCCTTGTTACATCACCATTTTCATTTAGCTTGTTCCTGAATATCCACTTAGTATCGATAAAATTCTTATCTTTAGGTCTAGGTACTAAGGTCCAAGTTTTGTTCTTCTCTATTTTCTCTATTTCCTCTTTCATTGCATTAACCCATTCATCATTTTCTAATGCAACTTTTACATTCTTCGTTTCATAATCACAAACTAGACATGTATCTTGTCTTGTCTTACTCCTTGTTTGAATGCTAGCATGTTTGTCTCCAATAATTTGTGTCTCGGGATGATGTCTCCTAAAAAATCTTGCCAGTACTCTGTCTCTTCTTTCTTTTTCATCCTATGCAGGTTCATTTTCTTACTCGGTAGGTCCATCCTACCGTTGGTTTATCTTTCCTATTTTTTTGTATTGTTTTCCTGTTGACCGGTTATCACAGGCTACGACTTCGGTAGATACTCTAGGTGTTTAATGTAAGTAAATATACCATATTCTTTTGGTTCCTTTGTACTTTCCTCTACATTATTTTCATCAAACTCATCAACTTGAACATTAATACTTTCAATCATTTTATTAGTAGTTTTATTTAGACACTTATATTCTTTGATTTTACTAGAATATCCTATAAATATCCCATTATCACCTTTTGAGTCAAACTTCCCATTTCTCTCATCTTTTAGAATAAAACATTTTCTTCCAAAAATACTAAAATAACTTACAACAAGTTTGTGCCCAAACCACAACTCATAGGGTCTCTTGTTAGTGTCCTTTAGTTGCACTCGGTTTAAAACATAAACAATTGTACTGACAACTTCCCTCTAGTATGTCTAAGCAATATTCTTTTGTAGCATCAGTGTTCTTGCATAGTCAACTATTTACATGTTCCTTCTTTCAGCAATCCCATTCTGCTGAGGTGTCCTCGGTGCAGAGGCCTGTCTTTTAATACCATGCTCATTACAGAAATTAATAAATTCACCTCCTCTATCAGATCTTAGGCATTTAAATTCTTTACCAGCCTATTTTCCTACCTTTTCTTTATACCACTTAAACATCTTAAATGCTTCATATTTTTCTTTCAAGAACATAACAATCATCAATCTAGTATAGTCGTCAACAAAAAGAATAAAGTATCTATCACCATAATAACTTTGAGTTCTCATAGGATGACACAGGTCGGTATGAACCAACTCAAGTATCTTATTTGTTGAATAATCCTTTCTTTTGATACTAGATTTAGTCATCTTACCTTTTTGACATTCATGACACATAACATGATCATGTTTTGACAAGTTAGGCAGACCTCTAACTCTTTTCCTTTTACTGATCTTAATCATGTTATCAAAATTCACATGGCATAACCTTTTATGCCACAACCAAGCATCTTCATTTTTCATCATCAAGCAAGAAGATTCATCAGTATCAAGATAAAATAGATTACCTCTTGATTGTGCACCAGTTCCAACTAATCTTCCACCATCATTAAATATTTTCACTTTCCTACTCTCAAAAGAAACTTGGTGACCTGAATTGTTCAGTTGTACCACACTTAACAAGTTATAGTTCATTCCACCTACCCAATAAGAATTTTCACATTTTATCCTATCATTTATCATCAAAGATCCTTTACCTCTTACCATATAGGGTGTGTCATTACCCATCTTAATAGATCCTCCATTGTATTCTTCAAGTTGATCAAATTTCTCTTCATCACCAGTCATGTGATGTGTACAACCACTGTCTATGATCCATGTATTATTTTTGTTAACTTTAGAGATCAATGCTATTTCTACATGTTTTTCTTCTTCCTTTGAGTCATCTTTCATAGCAACAAATACAACTTCTGCATCATCATCAGAATCAAATTCAGATTCATTATCTTCAGCTATGTAACATACCTTTTTGCCTTTATCATTACTATCTCGGTTATCTCTATTGTGTCGGTAGCCTCTGTTGACTCTTCTCCCATAGCTTCCTTCAAATCTGTCTTTGGTTCTTTCATCATCTTTCTTATGTGGACATCTAGCAGCGATGTGGCCAACCTCCTTACAATTAAATCATGCCAAAGGTAGCTTACCTCTATACCTTCCTTTACCTTTGGGTAATATTCTGGCCATAAGAGCTTCAAGTTCATCAAGCTCATCATCGGTATTGCTATCACTATCATCATTCTTATTATTCCTGCTAGACTTACCAATCTTCAAAGAAGACATGAAAGTGGATTCCACAGACGGAACAACACTATTTTCAAAGTTATTCAATTCAAAGGTTGTAATTTTACCAATCAGATTATCAAGTGTAAGGACATTACCAGCTACAGACCTTGTTTCATGAATAGCAGATATTATGATTGCGTAAACTAGCAATAAGGTTCTAAGGACTTTTCTTACCACTGTCTCTTCACTAATAACTCCATCAGATTCTCTAATAGCATGTACTACCTCTTTCAGTCTATTTTTGTATTGCACAATATTCTCACCTTCCTTCATCTTCATATCATTGAATCTTCCCCTTAAGCTTTCTGCTCTGGCTCTTTTGACATTCACATCTCCACTGTAAACTTGAGAAAGTTTATCCCACATGGCTTTTGTAGTAGTGCATCTTTTAATATCTTCAAATTCGGCATTGGTACAAGCAGTGGAAATTTCCATCATAATAACATTGTGTTCATGCATGTCTTTCAATTGATCAAGTGTTAGGGGACTAGCGGTTGGTTCTATATAGCCATTCTCCATCAATTCTAGTGTAGAATTCCCAATTCTAGATATGTGCAACTTCATTCGGCTTTGCCATACTGCAAAGTTCTCTTTGTTCAACTTTGGCACTTCCCTCTTATACATTTTGAGATCTTTGTACTAAAGTCCTTAAAAATCTATTCTAAGCAACCAATGCTCTGATACCAATTATTAGAATAACTAAGAGGGGGGTGAATCAGTTATCCATTGTCCCAATTCCAAAATGTATAATCCAAAAATAAATACTTAAAACTTCTGATACTTAGTAACTTAAAATACTATACTATCTATGCTTTTACCTATTTCCATTCTAAAACATATAGTAGTTACCGATCAAATCAAATATGCAACATGCAAATATGACATCAAACAAACATCACAATCAACACATAACATAAGAGATTTAACTTGGAAACCTTGTGAAGGGAAAAACCACCTGGGACCGGCAACCCAAAAATATTCACTCTTCTTAAGTGAGGTTAGTGAAGACCCAACCCTATTAAAGGTTAGAAACACACTGTTAGGTGTGACCTTGTTAGAGGATTTAAGACCAACCATTATCGTCCAACTAGCAGCCACTTTGGGGTTGACAGGATAACAATGTTCATTCTATGAATGATACATAAAAGACTTTCTTAGTCCACTCGGTTAAGAGATTTGACTATGTACAATGGTTAAAATGTAATAGTAGGTGATCTACCTTAATACAACTTGAATTTCAGATGTATAGATCAATGTTAAGCTCATTCAATCCTCTGATCATTAAATCAATTATGTTCCAATCAATGTTTAGTAACTTACTATCGCTCGGTAATAGCTTCTTGTCACTCGGTAAAAACTTTGTAGTTTGGTTCTCACTAACTAGTTTGATCAAGTATGCATGAAAACTTGTTCACGTGATAATTCTGCAGTCTCCTCCTTCCAAGATTACCCATTCACTATGAAATATCTAGTCTCTTATATAGACAAGTAAACCATTTTCTTTTGCTCCATCAAATTTTGCCGCTTAATCATCTTCATTTATTTTTTTGCTTAAACATACCTCAGCTGATGTGTCAATAACACATTTGATTCTCATCCTTTAGATCTTTCCTAAAAAAATTTAGCCATCTATCTATGTAACAAACATTATTAGCTACCTTGAAATCATACACTTTCCAACTCATCAATCTTGTCGGCTAAGCTATTCATTTAGTTCCTCTGTTCTGCTTAGTTAACAAAGAAATGCATCAGTGAACACAAGTTTGGTTTACACTGTGCTCATTATACACTACACTTCATCAGTGTATACAAAAATGCTTCATCAACTGACAACACTGCTTTGTGTCTTTCAGCTCTTTTCCTCATCATAGATGAATGAAACATAATCAAGTCAATATCATAAGGTCATAGACTCATCATCAAGTTACTCAATGTATTCTTTATCCTCATCTGTCATATCCATCTTCCTTATGTAGATATTTTTGTACTTCATCTCTTTAAGTCCTTTACTATAGATGTTTCGGTATAGTAACTTACAAGATAAGTGCTATAAAACTAGTTGACATTAATGACAACATAATACTAATTTAATCATATGTCATATCTAACCAGCAACTTGGTGATCTCTAATTACAGATTCTTCAATCAGGTTCTAAATCAGTTGTAGTTCATCAGTTCTTACAAAGGCTTCTTCAAACTTGTCCAAGTCCTTATCTGTTGTTGCCATTTCAATTTCAACATTATCAATAATGATGGCACTATCCTTTAGTAACTCTTTCATGGGCACAGACTTATCTGCCTCTATATGTGTTTCAACTACATGCACTAAGTCCTGTGGACCTTTCATAGGTACAGTAGTGGTCTTTTCCACCTTGACTTCCTTTGTAGGCACTTGAGTTGTAGGCACAGTAGGTGAATACATGTGCCTATTCATGAAAACCTTCTCAAATGCTTTCTTTGTTTCCTTAGCAACCAATTCATAGTTCTTATCCATGATATTTAATGTTCTTGTCTTGGTTCTGAGGTGAGGTTTCACCAGATCTAACAGTAAGGTCTTCTCCTCTAAAAAACATACTGGTAAACTCTCATCTAAGATCTTCTCTCTTATTCTCAGATCTTCCTCCATTGCTTGTCTCTTCAAGAAATCTAAATTGTTCCAAACACTGTCTAGAATCATAGTTTTCAATTCTAGCACTATCTTCTTAAACTTAAGGATGTGTTTGACAATCATGCCATGAATCTCTAACTTATCTATTTCAGTGTACTTATCATAAAATTTTCCTATTTGATCAATCTTTCCTTCATCAACAATCATTTTACTCAATACTTGAAGACTAGGTCTGAAACCTACCTCTGGAGGTGCCTAAGTATTCTTCTTGTTTCTTGTTTCTCACGAGGATGGATGGGTTGTGATAATTTCTTTCTTCCTCTTAGGAATTGCCTTATACTCTGGAGGAGAAGTAAGGTCAATTTTTACTATGGGTGTAGGAGGGGCGACATCAGTTTTACCCTTCTGATCATCTGATTTCTCAATTTTCATCTTCTTCATCTTTGGATCCTCAAATTTTGTCTTTGGTGTAGCCGCGCTCTCTATTTCCAAAGCAATATTCTCTTGCCTTGCTTTGTCTAGGTCTTCTTGAGATACTTCATGAATTTTCAAATTCTCTGAAGTAACCTTGGCAAATTTTCTTTTTGTTGTGGCAATGTTCAATACAACATCTACCTCTCTTGTTTTCTCTTCATAAGTCCCCCATCTAGGTTCATTGGGGTCCTTAGGTGCTGATAATAGAATTTGAGCATAAGCCTCTAGAATAGGCTCTTCAACTTCATATCCAAGTGGATGAATCCACTTTGTCCTTGGTTCTACTACTTCCATATAGGTTGTATCAGTCTCTACCATGAAAAAATACTATCCTTGTATTTTTCAACTATCTTTTCAGGTATTCTATACCTCATCTGCATTCTCACTCTAAATGTTTTCAACTCCAATTCCATATAATCGTTAAGGGAACTTTCTATGGATGCCTTAAAGAATATCTATCGCATGGTGGGAATAGACTTGTCTAGATATAAATCAGACACCTTTCCAAGAATATGGAAGTACATATAGATTATTAAAGACCCAAACCTGAATATCTTGGTCTTGTCATACTTGATGGCTCTTATGTTTTCTATTAGCTATGCGCACAAGATTTCACATAGATTAAACTCTCCTTTCTCTCTTACCAGCCTTATTGCTACTATAATGGTGGCCACTGATGCACTATTTACTCTATTGGTGTGCTGGAACCTGTATCCCAGTATCATGGACATCAATTTGATGTCTCTCTCCTCTATAGGCTCTAGTGTCATTCCACACCTATCACTTCTTGATTTGCAAGCCTGTTCTACAAGTTTTCTGACATCCTTGCTAGCTAGAAGAATGGTGCCTGTCCTTGAGAGTCCTGTCATCTCATGAATTAGGTCTCCTATTATCCTACCGACACTTCACCTATCCAAAATAGGTCATCATGGATCTTTCTGAGTAGGATCTTGATCAATTCTGACTCATATAACTCATATGCCATAGCATATTCCACTATAGGATGATTTTCCAGCTGTGCATACTCATCCATGAAGGTTTTATCAGGTTTCATCATTGTTTCTATGTGCGCTCTTATTCTATCCAAACCTATTGGTTCCTTCTTGTAATATATGTATTCCCTGATATCTTCCACATGCATAACACCCATGGGAGTGTAAGGGAATGCACCTTCTAGGTCATCTAGTGTGGATTTGAATGGATACCTTTTAAACACATATCTCTTTTTCTCTACCACATAAAATACAATGGGAGTAGCCATTACTTACTTGTATATCACTTTCCAAATGATCTCAAAGACTTCTAAATCTATGCGACGGATTAGGGATTCTGCAACCGATCAAATACTCTTTTCTAAACACTCGTGAATCAATCTACAATCCTTCACACTCAAATGCTAGGGCTCCTCTTCTTTCCAATCTCTCTGAATTCAAATGCAATGAGACATCTAAAAGATTTTGTGTATTTTAAAGTAAAAATTCTACCATTAATGCTTGTTGTGTAAACCAGACTTTAATTGAAAATCTCCATCTTTTGTTCTGCTATCAATCAAGAAGTGCACTCTTGCACACAACCTCTGTTATTATCCAGAAGGTTAAATCCAAAGGCACATACTATGAGGGTGAGTATACCAGCCGCGCAAGGGTCTAGAGCTAAATTAGCTCCCCCTATGACCCTGAGGTCCATTCATCCAGATGTAGAGGGTGCATCCACTGTGGATGCATCCAATACATTCTCATCAACCTCATCCTTCTTTTCCTTTGACCAAATCAAGATCACATCTTCTAAAGCTTTCACAAACTTGACTTCACCTTCAGTATCTAGTATTGATTCTTCTGGCCTTTTAGGGCTTTCCTGACTTTACGTCCTTGATCTAAAGAACTTTGAGATGTGTCCAACCTTGTTACATGAGTGACAAATAACTGGAGGCCTTACGTTCCTTGGTGCATTGACATGAGTTACCATTTTACACTATCTAGCTGAGTGACCATTATAGTTACATATCTAACATGTAATATTCTAAGAACTTCTTATATTTGGTTGATTCTTATTTTTTTGATTATGTTGATTCTTGTTCTTCTGACTTGTCTTACAATTCATAGCTCTATGACCAAATTTATTTCATGAATAATAGTAACCATTGAAAGGTCTTACCTCTGTACAGTTCCTTGCTATATGTCCATGCTTGTTACATGCATAAAAAGTTTGATATACTGGCTTGCACTCATTCTTGGATGGTTCAACATGATCTTTAGTCTGACTTTTGGTCTCATTATCATCTATGGTGTCTTCTGGTGCTTTCATTCTTGCTCACATGTTGTCAATCTAATTTTGTGCTTCATTGAATCCAATGCCACTGGTATCTCCTTTAAGCTTCTGAACATACAATTGAGATTCAATCAGATCCTTTCTTGTGTGTAATTTATCAATGTGATTCTTAGCCTCTTTCCATTTAGATTCCAAGCTTTCCTTATTGTTTCTTAGCTCCAAGATTTCCACATTTTCTTGCCTCAATTCTTCATTCAGTTGAAGGTTCTCTTTGATATGTTCATCATAAACTTCCTGATTGTTAGTTAGCTTATCATCCAATTCTTCATTTAGTTCTTTCAAGGATGAATTTTCTTCATTCATATTCTTGATCATTATCCCTAAATCACTGGTAGAGCATTCTTTCAAATCCTTTCTTATCATTTTGATAACTACTTGAGCATCACTGACTTTTTCTTTTAGTTCTTCAATTTGATTTTCAGATCTATCCAAGTCTTCAAGAGCAGCTTCAAGATTTCTTTTCAGATGTTTCATTTCTGCTTTGTCCATGATCTCCTCAAGTGGTTAAACTTCTTTGCTAAGGACCAGAGATCTAATACCAATTGTTAGGAATGGGAACACTAAGGGGGGGGGGGGTGTGGGGTGAATCAGTGTTCACTTAATTTAATCTTTTTGCTTTACTTCTTAAAATTGATTTGAGTGCTTAAGTACTAAAATGAACATTAACATAAATAAGAAACATGAACTCAACACATAACACCAATGTGGTTATGGGGAAACCCAAATAGGAAAAAACCCTGGTGGGAATTGACACCCACTAATAATTTGCACTAGTGTTTTATGATCCTTGTTAGAAGATTCTTAACCCTGTTAGGAGTTTCTTTACAATGTATTTAGTATAGTGACCTGGCCAAGGGTCAGACCCTATTAGGAGTCTTTTGCAATAACCTTATTAGGGGTGTGGACACACTGTCCTAGAGCTCATTGCTCAAGTGGTGAAGGCTACAACCTTCTAATCTCAGATACGCTCTATATCTACTGGATGAATTGACACTATGACACTACTTGTCTGATAAGTTCCTTTGATACGTTGATGCTTTGACCTCTTGCAAAGCTCTAATACATCTTAAAAACCCTTTTCATACTTCTGCACTACTTATTTCAACTCTCTATATCCTTCCATGCTTCATTACAATGGCGCATCTAATATTTATATGCGCATACAAAACAATTAACTATGTCAGCCCTTTAACCGATTCAAACACAATGCTTCCAATTGAATTGGCTCAAGCATGTTTACAAAAAAAAAAAATTATACTTCTACAACCAAATTACAATAGGCACATAGCCCTTACACAACAATACTATAACCGCTAACCAAAATACCAACAGTCGGATGCTTGCATTGTTCTTCTCTGGCATTCACTGTCTATGCAACTTGAACTCTTTGTATCTTCCTCATACTAAATATTTTGATCATGCACTCTTAGACTTAGCATGAATATGGTCTTACCAACTTAACTTCTAGGGTGCATACCATAATTCTATCGTATGCATGTGTGTTGATGCTCTAACCTTCAAGTACTCTGTATACTGTCCAGTCTTGAACACTTAGCCAATTTCTAATCTTCTTATCATGAGCGCCGACTCCAAAACATCATATGACTTTGTTTCCATAATGACAACACTATATTAAGTCATATACACCAGTATAGTCAACTTTTCAATAGTGTAGACACCTAAAAATCCATTAGAAAATAAAAGTATTTTTATTTTTTGAAAACCCCTAATGACATCATCATTTATTAATTAGTTATTTATTTAATTAATTAATATATTTTTATGCCATTAAATCCCTTTATTTTAATTAAGCATCTTTAAATAAATAATCCCTCCCGAAAGCATTTCAATCAAATTTGAATGATTTTCCTATCTTTATTGAATCAATGTTCAATAAATGATGTCACAATTCCTAAATAATTTTATATTTATTTTAAACCTCAAAAACCTAGAACCTTCTAGCCTTTCCTAAACCCTTCCAATCTTCCCTAAATCTTTCCTAAACCTACTTAGGAGAAATTATCTACTTTTCCTAAGCTAATCCAAGTCTTCTTTGACTTTTGGTCAAACCCTTCCCTCAATGAGCCTTACACACTCATTTAAGCCTCTTACACACTCTTTAAGGCTTCTTACAACCTCATAAAGAGACTCATGTCTCTTCTTCCACACATGTTCCCCTTGCACACTTTCCTAGTGTTGCTCACACATGTGTGAGCAACCCCTAACCCAAGATAAAGCTTACCATACCCCAAACCATACCCCTTACTCTCCCTCAAACCTTACCGCTAACTCTAACTCATCCTCCTAACCCAAGCCCTTCCCAAATCCTATAAATACCCTCACTTCCTAAGAGAAAAAAACCAATTCATCTTTCATTTCATAGTAATGTTATAATGCTAGTTTAAACCTAGATCTTAAGCTTTTAGCATATAATTGTTAGATTTCATCATTTCCAAGCTTTCTTAACACACATCATAGATTAGCAATAATGGATTAACTTAGTTTCTCTCATTTTTTTTCATAGCTTCTTTATCATATCACATCTATTTTGGATTAAAATCAACTTAGAATAGGCATTCATAGCATAATCTACATTTTGATCCTTTTAGGATCCTTAAGGCCTTAGGGGAAAAATGAGTGTTCTATACCCAGTTTTGTGCCATTATGGTTTTCTTATGGTCCCTAACCTATCCTAATATCTCCTAATCATCATAAGGGATATTCTCCAAGTGCTTCGAGAGCACCACATCCCTAAAATGAGAGAAAATCAAATGGTGACAGGGTGCTCCCGTTTGAGCTCTATCTGAATGACTTTGCAAATAGTTTTCTTTATAAGTTAGGTATATGCTCATAAAATAATGTTTGACATTTATAAACCTTTCAAGAATGATTAGGTTTTCACTGATCACATTTTGGCACACCCGATGGGACCCTACACGCCTTCGAAACTACATTTTTTAAGGTTCTCCACGCAAAAAACTCAAGTTTTCAAAAATCTCATCCTTTTTTAAGTGAATACTTGTATGAATATACTCTCTAGTGTAGTTTTTCATACAATCTATGATCCTAAATCTAACTAGGACCACCCACAACTCGTATGGGAGCTTTTTAGCCATTTTTTGCTTATTTTTGGTTCACTGGCCCTGTTTAGTGGTACTAGGGGGAATCCTTACTTGTACTATGCCTACCCATCACTCATACAAGTAAGAATCATCAGATAACCTTCCCCTATTTACTCCTATGGAAAATAGGGAGGTCTTGTAAGGCTTTAGGCCAAGAAAAAGTTGGTTTCTTGGGGGTTTCTAGGGGTTTTCAGGACCTTTTAACTGCTTGTTTCAAGTTTTTAACACAAAATTTTTAGGCACCCTTGGAAGACATAAAAATAACTAAATACCTAAGTCCCTAAGGATTATCAACTCATTTTATCAATTAGGACTTCAAAGATTTCATTTGGATGCTTTAAATGAACACTAAACACAACTCTTGAGTGCCTAAGAATCAAAGAATCTGCAAATGTTTCCTATTCATTCCTAATCAGTCCTAACCAGCTTAAAAATTTCCCATTTGGTCCTAAAAAAAATCAACATCATCCCTAAGGTCTTTCAATTGGATAAAAAGAGCTTCAAATCATGCAAAACTAGGGCTTTTAGAATATATTCATGCAAAGTAGGTACATTTCATGTTTTGGGAGCATAAAAAGAACATCAAGTTTGCATTGCAAATATAAGTGGTTCCTAATCAACTCAAAAATCATCATAAGTGGTCCTTAATCAAACTCAAATTCATCAAAGAGAGCTAAAAATAACTTCATTTACAATATCTCAAGGTTTTGTTAAAAGTCTCAATGCAAATTAGGAACAAAAATCAATCAAAATCTTTGCTAATCTTTCCAAATTGGTTCTTAAACATTCCTAAAGGTTTGAAAATTTTCCTAAATCAATCCTAAATCTTTTTTATTGATGTGAACAAGTCTCTTGTTGCAAATCTTGAATGTTCCCTAAGTTTTCATGCATCAAACTAAACCTAAGAATCTCATTTTGGGTTTAAAACATACAGACTAACACACAAAAGTATTGAATACAAACCCAAAAGTCCAAAGAAGTCATTTTTACCTTGAGTCCAAATCAAACACAATCTTGAATGATTTAAAAGAGAAAGAAAAGAATCTATATTCCTTCCTCTTTCAAGTTCAGTTCAAACAAAATTGAATCTTGAATGACTTAAATCAAAACAAAGCACACTTCAAAGTTCTAAAGCAACACACAAACTCAATCTTGAATGCCCAAACAAAGAACTTGCAATCGCTCAAAGTTTTACTTTTGAAGAGAAAAAGAAAAAATCAAAATCCTAAACACTTGTGTCTTCATGTTTTCAAAATTCAACACACTTAAATCAAATTGGGAAAATAATTTGCATGTTGTGCATCTAGGAGTTTCCCATTTCTGAAAATCCTTTTTAAAATCAGAAATGCAAAACACTTGAACATAGAAAAGTTCACTTGTTTTACTTTTAGAGAGGCCGGTCCGGGGAGAAAAGCACTTCCTCTCTAGAGAATGACCTCAAATCGGTATCTTCCCCTATCGGTATAGAAATTAAGCACTGAGAAAACTCTTCCTTACATCCCCTCAAGCTCAGGTGATGCGTGTTGATGGTAGCCCGGGGTAGGTGAATAATCCCTACTATTTCGGCATGGTTAACTAGGCTCTTAAGTGATTCATGCGAATACAAACTGATTGGGAGGACTCCACAGAACTATTAAAAACTTGTTAAAATAGAAGCAACCCTATCTACATCTGAAGGTATAAGAATCCTTATGCAAGGACCGATCCAAGGGGTTTATCAGATCACCTTAAGAATACTCACCATATGTATCCCCTTTCAGGGGGTATCAAGCCCTGAGAAAGGATTTTGATACTCACCTCCCTTAGGTAGATCTTCTTGAAGTGATTTGCACAATCAAAGGCTCAGTAAAAACATTTTTTGGAACATACACCTTTTAAAAGCTTTTTTAGATTCAAGAGATTTCCATCTTGTTTGTATCCCACAATGTTGCTTTGTCCCTTGTGAGATTGTTATTTCAAAAGTCTTTTTCAAGTCTGTCCTTTTCCATTGGAAACATTAAACTGATCTACAACTTGATTCGAGATTCTCAAAAAACCTTGCAGAAGAATCCTTTGAAATCAGATACCCAAAAGCATTTTCCCAATCCAATTATCAAAAATCTCCCAATGTTATGTCTGATTTGATCAAACACCCAAAGGCTCAACTTCCCAAATCCCAAGCCTATCAAGAGAATAAAGTTTTAGAGGGAAATCTTAAAAGCCATCAATATTTTTTGCAAGAAACCCAAGCTGAAGAAAAGTATCAAGAAAAGCTTAATAACGTGGGCTATAATGTACAAGTCAAGTAGTTTGCTTACCAATTCTGAGTGAACCATCATTACTTCAATCTTGAAAGAGAAGACTAGTTGGATCCATCGCATGTCCATTCTACCTTTGGATCCAAAATCCTATCTCAATAGGCCTGACTCATCCTATTTTCATCCTTGCATCACCACCAAACCTTAGTTGCCTCTTAGTTGAATTTGTCATCATCTTCCTAGTTACATCTAGGTCATCCTCTTAGAAATAGCATCATTCCATCATCCTTCACCATCATTCCATCAGCAATCCACAAATCAAAATCCCAAAATCCTTGATCCAAATCCAACATCCATCATCCAAGCCAAACCCACCATCTTTGCACCAAATCCAATGATCCAAATCCACAAGCACTTAGTGTTCAAAATCTTCGAGTTGTTTTCAATCCTCATCCTAAATCAAAAATCAGCACCTTTGATAGAGCATTATCTAAAGGAAATCCAACTTGTCCTTGCACAGCCTCATCATCTTGAGCAAGAGATTGGATTGCATTGATAAGAATCTAGTTGACCAAAGATCATTAGTCTATCCTTGGTTAACAAAATCCTATCATTGATCCTCCATCGAGGAAATATCAGCTCATTTGTTGACACTTAGTAATCTACCACTAGCATCCCACCAATCATCTAACAAATCTTGATCCAAATCAGAGTATCCCACCAACCCCCATCATCACCAAACATCTCACCAAATCCATCACCATCTTCTGCCAATATTCCACCATCCTTGATCCAAATCCAAGAATCTCACAAATCCTTGCATTGCATTCTAGAAATCCACCATCCTTAGAAGTTTCTTAGGCTTACATCCATCATTCTTTAGAGTGTTTTAGGAACATATTGCATCCATCTAGCATCTTCATCTCCACTCCACGCCTATCGAGACAAGATCTAGAAAATGAAGGAACATGGATCCTTATCAAGTCCCCAGCTCATTCGATCCCAACATTTCTACCAGCGCGATGGTATCTTATGATCCCCAGATTCAGCAAACTGGTAATGCATGGGATGATGCTAATATCCCCCTGACTTCTTTTGTGATAGAAACATTTATGAATCATCCAGGGAATGCACAAATGATTAGTTCGTTTACTACTTAGAATCAAAGAAACATGTGGGCTAATTTCACACAAGAGGGTACTCCCATTCCGCCATATCTTCAACCTTGCATCCCCATCAACAACATTTGAATCCTAATAGATGTATACACCCCCATCATCCAACAGATCCCTGATCCACTTCTCCACATATCATAAGTAGCTTCACCCATTCCTCATCTTTTGCAAAGCAGTTTCATAGGCCCTACAACACAAGCGACACAATCCACTCTATTTCCTCTCATAGGCGCACCATCATCTTCCATAGCATCTCAATTTATCACCTCTACCCAAAGCTTTTTGCAAAACCAAACGCAACCTCCCACACAAGCCTTTACACAATCAGTTCCACCACCTTCCATGGGCCAAGCAACATCATTGTTTCCCTCATCTTTCCAACAAGCCTCTGCATCTACACCATTTTTTTGGGGGGGACACAATCATCCTTTCCCTTCACTTCACAGGCCTCTGCATCCACACCATTCATTCTGAGAGGGATGCAATCATCCTTCCCCTTCACTTCACAAGCTTCTACACCCATGCCATCATTTCTGGGGGTAACACAATCGTTCTCCTCTTTCTCCCAGCAAACTTCCACATCGACATCACCCTTTTCATGGGGAATGCAAGAATCTTCATTCAGCCCCCAAAAAACATCTACCTAGGCACAAACCCATAAAAAATGCATTCACCAGAGGTATGCCTTCCATGGGTTTTTCAAATCCACCATTCATGTCCCAAATTCCCATCACATCCACCTTTCCAACATCCTCTACATGATAATTCCCACTGCACACTGGTTCTCGATGGGGCCTCACTAAAGAAGAAATGTGGGCCTTTAGAATACCAACCCATTTCACCACATCCATGCTAGCAAACCAACAAGTCACCTTCTCCCAAGTAGCACAAAAACAACCATCTCAACCTCCACTAGCTTCATCCTTTTTCCCATTTACAAACCATTTATTCACACCACCCAATGCTTCTTAGAAAGTTTCACCACCTTAGCAATAGAGTTCATCCCATCTCACAAGCTACCTTTCCCAACCACCTCCTCTTGGCTTCCCTACATTAGTTCCACCCTTAAGCAATGTGGGAATGCATCCATCCTACATCAACCAAGAATAAAGACAAGTTTAAAAAGGGCCATCTTACCAGCAAGCTACATCATTCCACTAGTCTCCTCCATAATAGAAATACTTCCAATCATAGAAACAAATCCCTATCATTCCCCAATAGAAAAAAGCTTCATCCTATCCAGTGCAACAACACCATCCCCCCAACACCAACAAGTGGTCTCATATCCTCCACCGCAGTATACTCCCACACCGCATCAGCAATATCCTCCCTAGCAATCATCACTCCAAAATCCATTCCAATCCACCTATCTCAACGGACAATCTCCATATCCCACTCCATAATATCCACCCCAAAATCATCCTTATTCACCAACACTGCTAGATCCTTTTCAAATGGGATTACCCGCTCCAACGCCAATCAATACTAAGTGGGAAGCAATGAAGAATTCTCTTAAGGAGATCCAAACTGGTACAGAGAATAAAACCTTAAAGTTTGAAGAGGTATGGCCCTACCCATTTGACCGAACAATCGCAACTACTCCTTTCCCTAAGAACTTTGAGACACCAAAGTTTGATATATATCGAGGAAAAGGAGACCTAGTTAATCACATCAAAGAGTTCTACATGGCGTACCAAGAAGTGGCTTATAGTGACAATTATCTTTTGTGCCTATTCCCCAAAATCTTGGGAGGAACTATTGTTGAGTGGTTTTACAAGATACGATGTGGGACCATCACAACTTTTGTTGAGCTCTCTAAGAAGTTCATTTCCCAATATGCCCACAACATTGAGAATGAGTTGACCCTATTAGACCTTTTCAACTCAAAATAGAAAGAAGGAGAAAGCCTACCAGACTACTTGTAATGATGGAAGAACCTCACTACTAGGCTATCATACTAACCACTTGAAAAGCATCTAACCAAGATCTTCATCAATAACCTGCATCCCAAACTAGCCCACTTCGTGAGAATGAACTATATCCAAACGTATTAGGATATCAAAAGAAAAGGGATAGATATTGAAAGAGGTCTCCTAGATGAAGGCACAATCTGTTATTACAAGAACAATTCCCAAAGTAAACCCAACAATGATAAACCTCGTTACTGGAGTTGTAACAAAAACACAGTCACTAATAGAGCTACGAACACCAAGCATGTCCAAATCATTGTGGCTGGTCCTACACCTATTCGTGCATATCAACAACAACCTCAACCTCATCAGTAACCTATGTAGCAATATCAGCCTCAAAACAATCAGTAGAACTATCAGCAGCAAGCACATCAAGACCATTAAGGAAATCCAACCAATCAGGTTAATGCCATCAATACTACTCCCAATCAGAACAGACCCAGAGCCCAAAATTATTAGAAGAGGATCTTCACACCACTTGGTGAACCTCTAGATGTTATCTTTCACTAAATGGCCAAGGCCAACTTGATTACATACCCACCAATCTAGCAGTTTGATGATGCCACTCCTAAGCCCAACTAGTATAAGGATCACGAGTACTGTTATTATCATCATGTCAAAGGACACACTACCCTAAGGTGTATGAAACTCAAGAATTACATCCAAGATCTCATTGACCAAAAGGAGATCCAAGTGGACACACCTGCACAACCCTTGCCTAATGCCAATTTGCAGATCTATCAAAACATGTTCCCACAACACAACACTGGAAAAAACCAAGCTAATGCTAATCCTCCTAATCAGAACCAAGGCAAAGGCAAACAAGGAGATCATGTCGATCATAAAGACTACACTACTACTTATATCAATTACAACAAGTTTTTTGGATGTATAACCCAATTCAAACTTACAATCAATGTCATCCACGTCAAAGGAGCAGATAGTCAGTGTGAGGTTACCACCCATAGAGGCTGGATAACTGTCATCGGTGCAGATCCAAGACCCACACACAATGCACACAATGCACAATACAACCTTATAGAACATCTTGGGAACACACCAGCCCAAATCTCTATCCTCTACCTTCTCCACACTTTGCCCCTCCATCAAGAAATCCTTGACCAAGCCATCCATGAAGCACAAGTCCCCACAGATATAAACATCATCCAGTTTGAAAACCTTGTTGGACATCTATCTGCACCATGTGCTCTTTCCTCCAAACCATCCAACATGCCAGCTATTGCACCTAACCATAATCTCCCTCTCCACATTGCCATCATGGTCAGAGATTTTTTCATCAAAAGGGTCATGATAGATAATGGCTTAGCCCTAAACTTGTGTACTCTAAAATTCATTCAGCAGATAGGGTTCACGGAAGATGATATTTCACATGAAGTAATTACCATCAAGGCATATGAGAAATTGAAGCATACCTCTAAAGGTACTATTATTTTTCCTATCTAGCTAGGCCCAGAAACACAAGACACCATTTTCCATGTTTTTGATCTTGACCTACCATTCAACATCCTCCTCGGTTGACCATGGATCCATTCCATCAAGGCTGTACCATCCACTTACCATCAGTGTGTCAAATTTTTGCATCAAGGCACTGTGGTTACCATCCATACAGACCCCCAACCCTTCGCATACTACTATGTGATGGAAGCATCATTCCTTCATTCCATCCATTGTCCTGGAACCGATATTGGCACTTTTATTTCTAGCTCATCTTGATCCTATTGCGATCCAGAGACTATCCTCACCTCTAGTCAATCTTCCATCAAGATCAACAACCAAGGCTATGGAAAATTTAGCCTACATGATGCATTTGTATTAGGGGCCCTCCCACTTTATCCACATACACAAGGGCCCCCATGTCATGCCCATAATTTAACTAACCAAAAACGCAACAATTTTTTTTTATTTTAAAAGATGAAATGTTAGAGAGTAACGTTTAAAGGATAAGTGTAAGTTGACAACAATTAAGTCGGCCTCAATCTAGGATCAAGTTTTGGAGAGCGTTAAGCTAAGGAGTTATAATATGACAATGTGGGTCAAGTGGATTAAAGCTCATAACTATTGTCATAGAGTCAGAATCCGAGTAGCGGACTCCTAGTGTGTACAATTTCACTCTAGAACTTCCAAATCATTGTAATCGAGGTACCTAGGGTATTAATCATCTATCTAAAACTCCTAATCACCTACTAATACATTATTCTATTTAGGGGTCAACAATTTGACAGTTCATAACCCTATTAACCAATGACATGTTAACAATTTAACTTAAACCAAATGATGTACTATTAATACTCTTGGATTAATCCTTTTGGGAAAATGAATAAAATAAACCATAACAATACATTGATTTATTATAGAATAACTCTAACACATTAGACTTTTGACTAATTAATATAATTAGCTTAAAAGGATGATCAATTTAGCAAGATGTTTTATTATTAATTGAGTTTGAACACATAATCCATAAATCTAATATTAAATAAATTAATTTATTACTACTTAAATTTGAACAATAATCCTACTAGTTAATAACCAATTTCATTAATCAGCAAAATAAATTTAATATCTAAAAACCATAATTAAAATCTAAAAGCAAATGTCTAATCCCAAATAACCTTAATAACAATTAAATAGTAATACAACTAATAATTAATAATATGAATAGATTTATTAACAATAAATCTTTTACTTAATAACTAATTGATTAATTTATTGAGTAGATGTTTTACGAAAAAAAATAAAATAATAATAATTAAAAAAACAAATCAACTTCAAGTATCCTATCCTACTATTCTTACTAACCTACTAAACTAGCTATCCCATCACCCCACTTCCAAGTCATGGTTGTCAAAAACAATGCATTAAAATCCCTCCAAAGAAACCCTCTCAAAAGCTAGTGCAGATTTCCAAGACATGAGGTTTGGGAGGGGCCCACCAAACCATTTCAAACGTAGCCCAAAGAAGGAAATTTCTCATGGGAGGAAAAAGGTAACTTGTCAAAGGGGACAAGTCAGAAAGTATTAAATTAGGACAAGATAAAAGGTGCTGGTTTATGTAACTTGGGCACACCTAATTTAATCCCCAAACCCAACGCATGGAGAGTGGGATAAAGGTAAGTCAACTTGCCAATTTAATGAACCTTGTTGGTGAAAGATGGCGTGAATTTTGGGTGGGGAGCCCAAGGTAGATGGTGTCATGGTTCCCTCCCTTTTTCCTCTTACAAGTCAGATGTTTAATAAATGACAAGTCAGCCCCCTTGCTACCCACCTTGACTTAAACTTTGATTTTCTATTTTTTTTAATAGCAAGCTTGTCTCCCAAAATCCTACGCAGGGATAAGGGAATTTCAAAAATTAGGTAAGACATGATATTAGATTATTTTATTGATACGGGTGTGGGACCCACTAACATTTGAACAAGTCATGAGTATAAGTTCTTTAATTATTATATAAGTTACCTACTATAAACATGATTATAATAGGGGTTATAATATTAACTCTTTTTTAGAAAAATTTTATAGGGAAGGGAATATTCTCTGGGCAAAGAGAATTATTTCCCTTTTCATACAATTTTAGAGAGCATTTTTTGCTCTAAAATTTAGAAAGTGTCTTTGTATGGTTTGACATTTAGAATTCTATCTTGTATAATTTTATGTAAATAAAATCAATTCTTTGCAATATAAAAGATTGAAGTTTTTCTTCCCTTCCTAGTTTATCAAATGTAAACAAAAAGTTCTTTTTTTTTAATCCAAGAATTTACAAACAAAGTTCTCACAAAATAATTACTGCACATCTTTATTTTCTCTCCATTGAAATAATACATTGTTCATTTTAAAATCAACAATATCTCTTTCACAATGAATATTTCATATAGAAACTCAAGAAGACTAACATACATTATTACAATCTTATTCCTTGAAGTGCATACAAAATAACAACATAATACATTTTCAACAACATCTCTCTCTCATGGATTTATCACCTATTAGAACTGTTCTCTCAAGTTTCTAAATCAAAAACTTATTACAAATATGCAAAGACATTTGACATACTCCTTGTTGCAAAAATCTACAATTACCAAATACAATACAACATGAAATGTTTCTTATTCCAAAAGATCAACAACACAATACATTGGCTTTCACAAAACACCATAAGAGATCACTCTAATGCTTCTTCTTCTTGCAACATGATCATCAATTCCTGTAAATGAACATGAAAAAGGTCATGGGATGCTCACCTCCCATCCTAGGCTTCTAAGAAGCCACCCCGGAGATTGGGGAACCATCACAAAGACAAGGAGACAATCAAGTAATCCACAATAACAACATATAAAAAAATACACAATGAAAACTCCCTTCCAAGGCTAACACAAAGAGTCTCAAATGACTCAAATATTGGGGTGAAGGTGGAACCAACTCAAGGGGAGAAAGCACATTTTATGGAAACCAAAGACAAGCCTTCACTTGGCTTTCTCAACACACAAGATACCACAAAATCTTACATAATGAAACTCCTTATGACCCCCAAGGCTTCAAGCCACAAAATCTCTTATGACCCCCAACAGAAATGGCCACATGGAGCCCATACATCTATGTTTTTCCCTCTCCATTACAAGGAGAGACTCTACACCCATGATTGTCTCAATTTCCCTTCACTCCCAAGGCTACTTTACCCTCCTAAGGGTGAGTGTGGCCTTGAGAAAAAAACTCCCTTAACAAACAATACAACAAGAATTGACAAGAACAACAAGATTCACATTTACAAAACAATAGGCTTTCACAACAACAAGCACAAGAATTCTCATAAACATATTCTACACATCATAACAAGTTTTACAACACAAATACATAATAACACAACTTTAGTTTCTCCATACAAGCATAAAAACAATTTTCTTGAGAGCTCATTCATATGAAAATATAACAAGTAGAAGAATGAATACAACCAACCTAGAATCCAAGCTTAAGGAAGAAGGTTGAAGAAGAGCTTTCCACTTTCCTAAGTCTTCTCCAAATTAGCAAATCTCTAAATCTAGAGAGTGGGTGTCAACCCAATTCCTCCCCCAAAACTCCTACTAAAAAAGATCTCCCACCAAACCCCCAACTAACCTTCATTAATAGGTATGGCTCAAGGAGATTTTCCATCCATCCTTGTCTCCCTTCATAAATGATATGGAGACCAAGAAAGGGAAAAGAGGTATGGGCTTGTCCTCATTTGCCAACCCTCCATTTTCGAAATTTCACTTGAGAGGTACTTTTGAAGGATCATAAATGAGTTATGGGCTTAATATTGACTAAAATTAAACACCCAAACCAAGGTACATCAAGTGGGGTGACTAAAAAAGACCCTAAATACTCCCTAAGGGCTCATTTAACCTCCCTAAACTACACTTGAAGTTTGAATTCGGGTTCAACATGGTTTGACTTACTCTAAGGCTTCCTAACCAAAGGTTTACATGAAAAACCTAAAGGGGGTACCATCCTAGGTTAGTGACATCAAATCCCAAGTGGACATGTCATGGCCTTAAGTACACACACATGTGTTAAGTGACACAAACAAGAAAGACACATCACAAGCCATGTGGCATATCCACTTGGATCTGCACAACATAAATTACATTAACAATTTACATATAAATAAAATACACTCATGCACATTACTTTCACAAATTAAACATGATACAACGAGGTTTTTGGCTTCTCACTAGAAGCAACCTGGGCTTAAATTGATTAACAGAAGTCTATGCTCTGGTTCCCCAAATTTACCATGGCCTATTTCCCCACACACTCAAATCCAATATTAGTAGTCCAAGGAAACATACATGTAAATTTCATAACTTTCATAATCAAATAATTCTCAAGAAATTAATCATAATTAGGTCAAAGTTCCACATGGCATAATCATTCCTTCATAAATCTCATCATGAAATATACAATTCATCACTGAATTAAATTTGAAACATAATCATTGCATACATATATAATTTAATTGCAATTAAACTTCATTATGACATCACAATCATTCATAAAATCCACTTAATTTCACAAAAAGGTTCCAATAGATATCACAGTTTCATCAAAATAACATAACTGAATGAGCAACTAAACCCTAAGGTGATAAAATCATAACATATAGTATCAGTAAGTCCATAGAGCATCAAAATATAATCATCAAATATGTCTTTCTCAAATGCAGAACTGAATGGCTATGATAGGCTCGGGGTGAGGCCTCACAGCCCAAATCACCAAAGTGAACCCACTGAAGAAAATCATGAAATCAAGAAAATGGGACCCATGAATTTTGTCTCCCATGGAAACATAAATAGTCAAGAGATGGATCTTGACATCAATAGGTGGTTTTATAGAGATCCCCCACCACTTAACACTCAACTTCTTGGCTACTTCAAAGACAAGTATCCCCAATTGCACAAGTATGCCACTGAACAATGGAAATATCAAGACGATGGTCTAGGACCACAAGAAGGCAGAAGCAAAGACCCTATCAAAGCATCAAAGAATCCACAAAATCAAGGTCTTGGCTTTAATACCCCTCGCCTGTGTATATAAGATCCCAATACCACAATTGGAGGCACTAACATGACCAACGTTCCCTTCTTGAATAGCCAAGACGACCTCGTAGAGATTGAAGACATCCCTGAAGAGGAAGAAAATAAATCTTATGATGACATCTTTGATGATGATACCCTCTTGGGCACTTCTATCCTCCAACAACTCACCATTAACCTCATAGAACCTCCCCTCATCCATCTCGAACTCATAGTTTGGGACCAACCAACCATCACACATATTGATGAGTTCCAAAGCACGAAAGCACTCCTAGAGTTCATGGGGGCATCAAGCCCATAATCAGATCAAGATTCAGAGTTAACTCACATCTGCAAGCTCGACCCTAAAGGATATTTTAGGGAAGAGGCAAGCTTTAGCCGCAAAAGTGAAATGGAAAGAGGAAAGCATGAGTCCTTATGTGAAAACCCCTCTAGAGCACATTTTGATTCCAAAAAAGTAAAAATAAAGGGTGTATCTTCTAGTGAAAACTTGGCAATTCAAGTGCTAGAAGATGGAGACTTGCCTCCTCCTCCTATCCAGGATTACAGACCCAAGCAGTCACATATCATCATAGAGGAAACTAAACCAGTCAACTAGGGCATAGAAGAATGTCCAAGAATAATCTACATTGCAGCATCTTTAACATAGGGTGAAGAAATGGCTCTCACTGCACTACTCCAAGAAGCCACCATAAACTTTGCATGGTCATATGTGCATATCCATGGGCTTGATCCAAATCTCATTGTGCACAATCTTGCAGTAGATCCTAATGTCAAGCTAGTCAAGAAGAAGCTAAGAAAGATGCATCTGAAAGTGGCCTTTCTAGTAAAAGTAGAATTAGAAAAGCTTCTCCAAACAAAAATCATCAGAGCTATTGATTACTCAGATTGGATCTCCAACATGGTACTAGTCACAAAGTCTTCAGGAGACATCAAAATCTGCAGAGATTTTAGGGACCTAAACAAGGCATGTCCTAAGGATGATTTCCCGCTTCCCAACACATACATGATCATAGACCTTACAACGGGCCATGAGATGTTGTCACTCATGGATGGATTAATAGGCTATAATCAAATCTGGATAGCAGAAGGAGATCAACATAAAACAACATTCACAACCCCATGGGGTACCTTCTATTACAACATGATGCCATTTGGGCTAAAGAATGCATGAGCTACATATCAAATAGAAATGACAGCTATCTTCCACGATATGATCCACAAGATCCTAGAAGACTATGTGGATGACATCCTTACAAAATAAAAAACACGAGGCAAACACCTAAGTATTCTTGAGAGTGTGTTCAATTGCTTACATCATTATAGCTTGAAGTTAAATCTAAAGAAGTGTGTCTTTGGTGTAACATCTGGAAAACTTCTAAGCTTTATAGTCTCACGGTGTGGCATAGAGATCAATCCTAAAAAGGTCAAAGCTATAATAGAAATTTCTCCACCAAGAACACTCGGGTAGCTCAGAAGCCTACAAGGAAAGCTCCAATCAGTGCATCATTTCATCTCCCAGCTAACAGACAAGTGCCAACCATTCATGCATCTACTTTGCAAAGACACAAGCTTCAAATGGGACCCCATATGTCAGAAAATCTTTGACAAGCTCAAGGAATATCTAGCCAACTCTACAATCCTAGTACCACCAATTTTAGGATGCCCTCTCATACTCTACATCTCGGTGACCACTACTCCACTAGGAGCACTCTTAGCATAGCATGATGACGACAACAAAGAGAGATCCATCTACTATATCAGCTGAAATCTTGTCAACTATGAGCTTAACTATTCACCCATGGAGAAAACATTCCTTGCAATGGTCTTTGCCACTCAAAAACTTAGACATTACATGCTCAACCACACAATCAGGCTCATTTCAAAGGTGGACCCACTCAAGTATTTGTTATTAAGAATAACTCTCACAAGCCATATGGAAAAATGGGTCATGCTACTTAGCAAGTTTGACATCCATTACATCGATCAAAAAGCAATAAAAGGGAAAGTAATTACTGATCAGTTAGCAGCACCACTAGTGGATGCCTATCCATTAATCATGGAATTCTCCGATGAGCACCTATGTATGATTAAAGAACAACCCATGTGGAAGCTATACTTTGATGGCTCATGCACATCGCATGGATCAGGGGTAGGAATCCTATTTGTCTCACCTCAAGGTGACTATATTCAAAATCATTCAAATTGGGATTCTCATGTACTAATAACATTGTAGAATATGAGGCACTCATCTTAGGTCTCAAAACAACTATCCAATGGAACATCACAGAACTACAAGTGTTTGGAGATTCATAGTTGATTATCAAGAAAGTCCTAGATGAATATCAGATAAAGGATGACAAATTTCTACCCTACAAAGAACTGGTGGACAACCTAAAAGAGAATTTCCTGAATCTACAGTTCACACAGATACCAAGGCTTCAGAAAAAAGCGGCCGATGCAATGGAAACCATCATATCCTTATTGGAAATCCCTCAGGATTCAACTCAGTATGAATTTTTAGTCGAGCAGCTACACATGCCTACTTATGCAAATGCCGATATAGAAACGGTGTGTGTCTTGGTTGGTCCTTAGTCCCCATGGTACCATGACATCCATGTATATCTAAAGAATGGTATCATATCTCCCCATCTCACCAATAACCAATGTCAAAAGCTAATTCATAAAGCTTCCTACTGTATGCACCCTAAAATGGTCGCCTAGACTTTAGACCCCCATTTAGCAATTTGTCAAATCCCTGAATCAATATTTTCAAATATCAACAATATCAATTATATCAATTTCCTTGATCAAATCATAATCAATTCAATATTTTTTAAAGTTTGAGCCTTATTTAATTTAAAAGAGAAAAAAATAAAAATCTTATTTAATAAAGAGAACATACTCCCTTTTAATTAATTAAAAATCTCTTTTAATTAAATAATAAAATCATTTTATCCTAAGCCTTTATTTAATTAAAAAGAATTTTCTCCCTTTTTATTTAAATAAAAAATCCTCACTTTTCTTCTTATCCTATGTTGCACAAATAAAGCATTTAATTCTTATTTATAAAAAAAAATAAAAAAAAATAAAAAAGAAAAGTACTTTTGCCTCACATGGACATAAAGTAAATGCTCAACATAAAGTAAATGCTTCTAATTTTCTTATTGGAGGATATTTGTGCACAAGGATCAAACTTCTTTTTTTTCTCCACCGTTGATTAAGTCTTTTGCCTCTTAATCTCCATGGTCCATTATTTTTCACTTCTTATAAAAGAAGAGCTCTCTTCCTCATTTGCACACACCATACATACTT
Source organism: Chamaecyparis obtusa (assembly GCA_027943335.1). Taxonomy (NCBI): domain Eukaryota; kingdom Viridiplantae; phylum Streptophyta; class Pinopsida; order Cupressales; family Cupressaceae; genus Chamaecyparis; species Chamaecyparis obtusa. Next base: position 191,948 of record BSBK01004043.1, read on the forward strand.
GAATTATTATGCTACAAGTTTTCTAAGTCATTGAAGTTTTTGGAGATATTCTTGCATCAAGTTTTGAAGTTTTGGAGCGTCATTGGCATTCATCTTGCATCTACATCACATCCTAGCTTGCATCATAGTTGCATTATCATGGTATCATTTCCTTTCATGTTTTAGATTAATCTCACATAGTTTAATTAGAGGGTTTGTAACTCTTTCATTTCCATTTTCATAGCTTAATTGCATCTTCATTCTCATAAGATTAATTTGCATTCTCATATAGATTTGCATAGTATTGCATTTATTTGGAATCTCTCATTGTGTGGTTGACTAACAAGGTCATGAGTTTATAGCTCTAGCTGAGAGCAATTTTACAAATCTTGCAATTCCATGCATAGAGAGCTATGGATCGATTGGTGAGGGCTCATTCTTGAGTTTTCTTGCATGTAAAGATTCATAGAAGTGTGAAAATATTTTAGCACACATTTTTGGCACCCACCGTGGGGAAACCCACCTCTTGCATGCTGGTTTTGATTATTTTTGGAGCTAACCCTTGTGTAGATTTGTTTGGAGACAAAAAAATCCTAGATTTGAAAGATTTGATCATATCTCCCAAACGGCTTGGTGTTTTAGTCTGAAATTTTTTTTGTAGGTTGGAGACATATCAGAGAAGCTCCAAAAAAATTTTTAGAATTTTGGGAGGTAATTTGAATTTTTTATGATTTTTTCTTGAGTTTTCATAAAAAATTGATTTTTGGCACAAATCAGCATATTTTGTGGAAATTTTTATATTTCTGGAAAGGTCTTGGAATTCTATAGGGGGTCTATTCATTGTTTTTTTTAATTTAGAAATCATATCATAGCTCATTTGGTCAATTTATAAAAACTAGTCTATTTTGGTAAAATAGGTCTCTAGGGCACAAATGAAGAGATTTTTCTAAAATTTTTATATTTTTGGAAAGCTCTTTATTTTTTGATAGAGGTCTCTTTTTTGCATTTTGGGTTTAGGATCCGAATTCATGTGGTAAAAATCAAATCTTGTTGACTAGGTCAAATGCAAAAAAAATAAAATTTTGTGATGGGTATGCACTTATTTTTCATTGTTCAATGCATGATATGAGTTATCATTTGGATTATTTTCTAGTTATCATTGCTTCTAACAATTGATTTTCAGATCTAACCACCCTAGGATTTGCATAGGTTGAATATACATTGCATATCTTGTTTGCTTGTTTTCTTGTCTTGTTCATTTGAAGATGCTCTTGCTTTCATGGAAAATGCTTAAAACAAAGCGTTGGACTTGAGGTACTTTATTCCATCTCTACAACATTTGAATCTTGTGATTAAAATTGAACTTCTCATGTGTTTGGCTTGAGTGTTTTACATGCTTTCATAGAACACATTTCAATTGATGCTCTTAATGGGAAATGAATGAACATAGATTTGCTTTCATAAAAGTTTGTGTAAGTGAATGCTTGTATTTAAACCTTAAGTAATTCTTGGTTCCAATATCAAATATCTCATTGAGTGATTGAGGGCATGGATTCATTCCTTGTTTACATAGGGAGTTAAATGCACCACTTTGTGGACTCACTCTATGTTTTCTTAGAAAGTTAAATATTTCATTGATTCAACCCTTTGTCATTTGTGAGTAGTATTGATAAGCAACTTTAGATTACTTGTGATTGATCTAGATTGCTATCTTGGGTTATTGGACTCGCTAATCCGCCGACCCCTCATTTCTGCCCTGTGGTTGCAAGATCAGCGCCACATTAAAGAGGAGGGGTCTACAGGGAAAAATCGTTAATTGCTCCACTAGGCAACCTTTTTGTGCTTTTTGGAACTCACTTATTTTCTAAGGTGTGGACTCACTTTGAGTTGATGTGAGGAGTTAAATGTTCCACTTTTGGGCTCACTTTGAGTTGATGTGAGGAGTTAAATGTTCCACTTTTGGACTCACTTCGCATTTACTTGAAGAGTTAAGTGTTCCACCTTTAGTGCTCTAAATACTTTTGATAGTGAATTACTCAGTTTTTATTTCTAGAAGGTCTACTTGAGGACACACTACCTCAAGGGACGACCTTAACTCTTGTGTTTCGACAAAGTATAAATATTGGGAGGTGAATCCAAAGACACCTCTCTTGGGAATTAAGTTTGATATCACTCTTAGCTAAGCCTCAAAGAAATTTATACCTTTGAGAAGTGAAGGAGGAGATTTGGGTTACCGTCTCCCCCCGGCTGTGTGATTTTGGATTCTTCTCATCTACAGATTTGGGCCTCACGTACCTTGCGTATATCGAGGACTCCTTTTAAAAAGCCATGTATATCCTTGTAGATAGCTTGATAAGGTGTTGTTGTGTTCTAAGTGCTTGCTAAAACATTGTCAAGAACATACACAAGTAGAACCTTTAAGGAGTAGCATACTAAGTCACTATCTCTATTCATGTGCAAGGTTGCTTTGTCCCTTGCTCATTGCTTAAAGACTATTTGCTTGAACTCTCTAGTTGTTGTTCTATGTGCTTGATCATCATTGTGAAATCTTTTGAAAGATCTATTTGGAATATTGAAACTGAGTTCCATCCTGCTGTAGTGAGTTCTCCTTACAAGCTTGGTCTTCCTTGGTCAGTCCAGGTCAGATCCTAAGTGTTGTCATGTTGCTCAACATCTCAATGAATGTTATAGTATCAATTGCACAAGATGACTCTTAGTCTTCTTCTTTCTTCTCCATTTCCCATGTTCTTCTAAAGTCTTCTATTCCCATGGGAAATTCTTCTTCTTCTTCTTGATTCTTTTTCTCCTACTATCTAGTTTGCATTCCTCTATTTTTCTATCATTCCTATGTTTGATTTCTCCTCTTTTGGAACCATGAATCTTGGCTATCTGATTTTGGAACTTTTATTAAGAATAGATGATCTTGAGCTCATTGACATATTCGAAAAGTGTTGTTCCTCCAAAATTCTCATGAGTGATGAATTTATAGCAAAAATAAAATAAAAGATGATTAAATCAGATGCCTTTGCTAGAATCATAAACATGATCATATCACGATCTTCTTCTTCCAAACATTCTTCATCATCTAAATCTTCTCATTCTTCTTCACCTTCCAAGTCTTATCATGACTCTTCCAGACATCATTCTCATTCTTCATCTTCTAAGTCTTATCATGATTCTTCTAAACACTATTCACATTCTTCATCTTCCAAATCTTATCATGACTCTTATAAACATTATTCATATTCTTCATTATCCAAGTCTTCTTCTTCCACTAAGTCTTCAATTTCCTCTTCTTCACGATCTCGTTCTTCTTCTACTTCTCCCAAGAGTCTTACTTCTCTTCAGAAGACATACCACAATGAGCAATGTGATAGTCCTTATGATACCTCTTCCATGAAGAGTGACGCACCCACCTATGATGACTATGATGACTATGATGATGGATAATGTAGTGATACCTATGACACCTCTATTCCTAAGAGTCCTCCTAGTCATGTCCTTGTGCTTACTAGAAATGGGTCTTCATATTGGAAAGATCGTGATGTTGATCCGTATGATTCAGATTTTGAAAGAAACTTTGATGAGTTTTGTGAACAATACCTTGATTATAATCCAGCTACTACTGTTGAGGAATATAAAATGCACCGTGTTGATTTGAAACGTAAATATTATAAGAATCCTTCCTCTAAGAACATTCATGCTGAAAATAAAGATGACACTCTCAAGCAAGATCATGTTAATGTTGAACCTTTATCTTGTGATGGTTCCCTTCCATCCCTTACTTCCTCCAATACTCATACATTTACTAAAGCTTCTGAGTCTTTCAAATCTGTCACAAATCCTTCATCCAACAAAGATCCTAAGACTTTTCATGTGGTTCCCTATAGTTATCCTCAAGGGCTACCTCTTAAAGAAACTCAAGATAACCTTCATTTGGTTGAAAATACTTTTAATAATGCTAAACCTAAAGAGCCTAAGCCTTTATATGTTACAATTCCTACTTCAGCTAGTCTTTCAACATCTCCAAAGTCTTCCATACAAATCCAACCTACTTCCTTGTCCTTAGAAGTGGCTCCATGTCAAGAGGACTCTAAAAATGATAAAGAAAAGAACATAAAGAAATATCAAGATCAAGAACCTTCCATGTCATCCAATTCTCTTCATGATGTATCTCCTCCATTTCATGGTTCTTTTGATCCTCTACACTCTTTCGCATTCATTCCACCATCTCCTAAGCAAGATCAAGCTACTACTTACATCGTTGAGCTTATTGATAATCAAAATAACCTTACCACACTTGTGCTTTCCAAAGATGATACTTCCATTAAGGTTATTAAAAATGGTGTTGTTACTTCCAATGATAAGCATATTGAAAATCAAGAAAAAAATTATACGCTTGTGCTATCCAAAGATCCTTGTCAAGATCAAAGTATTTCATTTTCTTGTTCTACCGCTCCATGTTCACTTCCACTTTCTTCTCTTCCTAAATCTTTGCAAGCTTTGAACAATCCTATCAAAGAAGGTGCTCCTATTCAAGATGTCCAAGATCCTGTTGAAAATTTTAATGCTCACTCTAAAGATGTTGATATCCTTGGTTGTGATATAGATGTTGATGAACTTATTGATTATCTTTTTGTGTCTTCCGCTTTCATCCTTGGACCTCTTCCACCGTTGCTAAGGGCTTCACATCTTCCTTCCATATTGGGTCCTTATATCCCTTCACTTTCCCCTCCTAACTCTCCTAATTCATCATCCATCTTGGGCCCTTATGTCGCTTCACTTTCCCCTCCTAATGGCCCTAACATGCGAGGAACTGTCCACAATCTTGATTCTACTATCCTCTATCTTCTACCAAAAACTACTTCCTAAACTCTAACCAAACAACTATATTTATACAAGAGGCTACCAAACTGAGTTGGCCTTTAGATCCATAATCAATAGAAGAAATTATCAGATCTAGGACCACACACTTCCCAATGATGGATACCAACATTAAATCCATGACCCATAATCAATGCACAAGTCGGCCTCAACATAAACTCAAAATAAACTACTCGGTAAGAAAGGATGACAGAGCAACATAAAAGTATGGCTGAGTGCCAGAGAAAAAACTGACCACCCAGAAGATAACCGACCACACTTGGTAACCAAAGGAAACCAACCAACTATCGAACCAACTCAGTCAAAGCGAGAACCAAGAAACACAGACAAACTCAAAATCTTTTTGGTGAAATAGGATTTCCAAGGACCCGAGATGCTCCTGCATCGGACACCTGGGGTTATTTAGAAATGATTCTCTGAATTATTCAACAGGTTTGGTCTGAGATGCATCCAACTTGGACTGTGAAATCCATGAACTATCATCAATCGGTCTATTCTTCCACTTTACCAGATATTCCATGTATTGTTTACCTCTTGTTCTTTTGCTGACTCTTTGCTCCAAAATCTGTTCAACTTCTTCATTCTTCTTCTTAGGATACTCCATTGGGACTATCGTGTCTTCATCAGGTTCATGATACTCATACAAATAAGCAATGTTGAAAATCGGTGATATGTCCATGTCATCAAGTAACTCAATCTCATATGCATTTCCATTGTCAAATTTCTTCAAGATCTTGCAAGGTCCAAACTTCTTCATTTTCAGCTTCCTGTATGTTCCAACATGAAATCGACCTTTCTTCAAATGAACCATCACTTCATCACCAACATCAAAATTTTTATGTCTCCTTGATTTATCAACTCTATCTTTGTATTTATTATTGCTTTCTTCCAGCTTGATTTTCACATTTTCATGCAATGTGTTCATGTACTCAGCAAATTTCACTCCTTCAACACTTCTCTTACTTTCATCAGTAATGTCTCTCAAATCAAATATGCCTCTCAGCTGTATGCCATTCAAAATCTCAAATGGTGTTTTTCCAGTACTCCTATTCACTAAATTATTGTATGCAAACCTTGTTTGCGCCAACACAGAATCCCAATTACTAGGTGTGTCTCCAACTAGACATCTCAAAATATTTCCCACACTTCTGTTTACAACTTCTAACTGTCCAACGGATTGTGGATGAAATGTAGAACTATATTTCAACTCAGTGCCAAACTTTCTCCAAAGAGTCTTCCAAAAGTATCCAACAAATTTACTGTCTCAGTCAGAGATAATACTCCTCGGTAATCCATTTAATCTGACAATTTCCTTAAAGAAAAGATATGCTACATGTACTGCATCTGATGTCTTTCTACAAGGTATAAAATGTGTCATCTTTGAAAATCTATCTACCACAACAAATATAGAACCATTACCTCTTACTATCTTCGGTAAGTCAAGAACAAAATCCATATTGATGTCAGTCCAATGTTTCTCAAGTACAAAATTCAGTGTATACAATCAAGTATTCTGACTTACTCCTTTTGCAACTTGACAAATTCTACAACTTTTCACAAATTTCTGAACATCTTTATACAACTGTGGCCAAAATTATTTCTCCTTAAGAAAATTCAAAGTTTTATCAATGCCAAAATGTCCAGCCAAACCACTACTATGTTTCTCCTTTATCAAATTAGTTCTCATTTGTCCTCTCGGTATACACAACTAAATATCTTTAAATAACATACCTTCTTGAATAAAATATTCTTCCCATTTTGTACTCAGTTGATCTTGAATGGGTGCTCTACACTTTCTCCATGGCTCAAAAAAATCAGGATCATTTTCATACAAATCTCTCATCTCATCAAAACCAAGAACTTCAATTTTCATCTCGGTCATCAAAGATCTTCTTCTACTCAATGCATCAACAACCTAGTTAGTGACTCCACTTTTATGTTTGATCACAAATGTATAACTCTGCAAATACTCAACCCATTTCATATGTCTCTGATTCAACTTATTCTAACTACCCAAGTATTGTAAAGCCTTATGATCAGTATACAACACAAAGTCACTCGGTATCAAATAATGTCTCCATTTCTTTAGTGCTTGAACAATAGCATAGAATTCTTCGTCATACACAAAATATTTTTTTCTAGTATCATTCAACTTTTCACTAAAGAAAGAAACGGGTTTACCTTCTTGACTCAACACAGCTCCAATTGCACTTCCACTTGCATCACATTCCACTTGAAATACCTTATTGAAATTAGGCAATGCCAAAATAGGCAATTCAACAACCTTCTTCTTCAGGGTATCAAAACATTTATCAGTTCCATGTGTCCACTTGAATTCTCTTTTATCCTCTCTCATAGTCTCTGTCATAGCATTACAAATTGAACTAAAATTCCTTATGAGCTTTTGGTAAAAACTTGCCAAACTAGGAATGATCTTACCTCACTAGCATTCATAGGTGTAGGCCAATTCAGAATAGCTTCAACCTTTTCAGGATCCATCTTCAAACCATCAGCTTAAATCACAAATTCCAAATACACAATCTCCTCTTTCATGAATGAGCACTTCTTCATATTTATCAGCAACTTTTCTTCTTTCAATCTCTGCAAAACTTGTCTAACATGCAACAAATGTTCTTCTCTGGTCTTACTAACTATCACAATATCATCAAAATATACAATCACAAACTTACCCAAGAATTTTTTCAAAACTTCATTCATCAACCTCATAAAACTACTCAGTGCATTAGTTATACCAAAAGGCATAACAACCACTCATACAAACCTTCTTTTGTCTTGAAAGAAATCTTCCATTCATCACCTTCTCTAATTCTAATCTAATGATACCCACTTTTCAAATCAATCTTTGTGAAATACTTTTCTCTAGTCAAACTATCCATTATGTCATCCATTTTCGGTATAGGAAACCTATACTTCACTATTATCTTATTGATTGCTCTGGAATTAGTACACATTCACCATTCTCCATTCTACTTAGGTGCCAATACTACAAGTACTGCACAAGGACTCAAAATTTCTCTGATCAAAACTTTATCCAACTCTTGAATCTGTCGGTTCAATTCCTGATTCTTGGTAGGTGTCAACCGATGAGGTGCCTTATTCAGTAAACTAGCTCCAGGGATTAGATCCATGCAATGATCAATACTTCTCTTTCGTGGTAAAACATCAGGTACATTATTAGAAATGATATCACTGTACTCAGTGAGTAACTTATCAATCTCCTCAGGAACACTATCCTCTATTTTCTTACTCGATTTGTTAGGAATCACAGCAAAACATACATCATTCTTCTTCAAATCCTTAACAAATTTTCTTCCTTCCATCAAACAAACTTTCACATATGTGGAAACATTACTAATAGGTTCTTCCATCAAAGGTAACAAGATTTGTTTTCATCCATCAGCCACAATAGTATACTTATGAAATCTTCCATCATATATGGCATGTCTATCATATTGCCAAGGTCTACCCAACAAAATATGACAACAATCCATAAGCATGATATCACACAACACCTTATCATAGTACTTTCCAATTTTCAAATGCACATAACATTGTTCACTTACCAAGAATGTATGCTCATCTTTGATCCATGAAATCTGATAGGGCTTCAGATGTTCCAACCTTTCCAAATGCAACTTTGTGACCATGTCCTTAGATGCCAAATTCTCCGAGCTACCACTGTCAATGATAACCTTCCAAACTTTGTTAGAAACTCTACATCTAGTCTTGAACAAATTTTTCCTTACAAGATCTCCCTTTTAATTTCATTCTGTGTGTGTGAAAATTGTACCTGATCTGTAGACACAACACTTCAGTAAAACATTAGAGGTTAGCAAAAATCAAAATCATGCAAAATTGAAATCTAATTTAACCAAGTGATTTACTGCCTTCTAGTAGGTGCGAGATTGATGTTCTTAGATTGTTATCGAGATCAGTGACCTAGAGGACACCTAAATGAAGGATTTGAATGCAATTGATCTGAATATGAAATTGAATGCAAATTAAGCTATTTTTTTTTAGATTTTATGATGCAATAAGAATGATAAACTGATATGAAATTGATCTATATGAAAAATTGATATGCAAGGCTAATCTAGAAATAATATGAAAACAAAAGTGATCTCACAACAATGTTGATTCGCAATAAGCTTTGATCCTTCCAATTGCAATTCTCCAGCGTGATTGTGCAAAAATATGAGATCCTTTGAGATGAGTTGAGGCTTTAATTTATAGAAATCCATGACTTTGGAGGTGCATGGAAAAAAGCCATAAATCACTCAGATTAACTCAGCTTGATTTTTGAGTTATCTGATAATAAAGATAATTTAATTTACAAAAACATGCAAAAGCTAAGTTTTAACTCAAACTAGGGTTTAGCTTTAATTGATAATAGATAGTTGTTTGCTTTTATGATTGTGCATGTTTTATTTATGAATTAATTTAATAAATAAAGTGATTTATGCTCAACTTAATTAATTTTTGAAAATAAATAATTGATTTATGGGTTAATCAATTATTTAATCAAACTTTTATTAAAAACTATATTATTAAATAATGACAACTTGCTTTAATTAATTAAATAAAAATTTAATCAATTATTCATAAGATATTAGATTTATTGTCAAAATTAAATAATACAATTAATAATAGATAGAATTAAATTTAATTACACAATTAAGTGGCAAGATATTAAATCTAATTAATTAAATATGAAAATATTCAATTAATCAAACTTAGGATAAATGAGATTTATTGCCAAATAATCATTAAATTAAAGATAATTAAGATAATTAAGAATATTGCTAGGAATATTCCCTGATGCAGAATTTAAGATAATCAATTATGATTCGATGATGTTTAGATGTGCCTTAGGTTAGGATGATGTCGATTTCATTCCAATTGTTGATATAGAAGATTAATGAACTTATAGCCCATTTTTGGTGTATTACATTTTGCCCCTCTTTGAATTACTGTTCGAAGCGCAGTGGTTCAAAGATAGTCTGTGTTTGATAAAGATATGAAACTGATGTTTGAAATTGATAATTGATATGAGACAGAAGTTGATTCATATTGATTTGATATGGAGATAGTAGGTCCTGAATGACCAAAGATAATGTTCACTATAATAGCAAATGAACCTATGATTGTGAAAAAGTGTCAAAATGCCTGATTCGAAACCTTAGGATTGTAAAGAAGTGAGTGACCAATTCTAACCTTGATTGTCTTAGTAGAACTAGCAGGTATCACATCTGAACCCTTCAGTTGCCGAAGAACCAAGGAAAGAACACTATGATCTAATGGTTGCAAAAACTGATACAATTTACAAGATTAGGAGAATACTAGATTGATATGGATCTTGATGAATCTGATATGCCCCAAGTGATGATAGATTTGCCCCAAGCGATGAGGTTTTTTGATGAATCAATAACTAGACATGGTTCTTGTCTTGACTACTGAGGAAAGATTGATAGAATTTGATTTACAGACTTTGAATGATGTGCAATACCATGCCCCCTTCAGGATTAAAATTGAAATCTGACAAGAAAAGTCAGCATTGAGAGTTTAGAAGCATGTTAATTGATTGGAAAAGTGGTTATACACGTTCAAGAATGCATTCTGCATCGTTGGAAGGTCCCAAAAGACCAAGTTTGACTAGGTGAAACTATGAGTTGACCATAGTTGACCAAGTTGAAATTTTGATAGTTTGATGTTAGATAATCAGTTAAGTTCAATTATGGATTTTTGTGATGATGGAAGGTCGATTATGCAAGTAGTAGACCGTCTTGGGCCCAAAAATTTTAAATCATGATTTTGACATATTAAACGATCTCAGATTTGAATTTTGATCTTGAAAAAAGATTCTACTTGCTGTTTCGTTGGAGGAACCTTCGTGTGAGATTCAGCTCTTGTTAGATTTGAAGATGCGAGTGGAGAATTATTTAAGCATTGAAGTTCGTTTAGCCATTGTGAGATCATGCAACATGCAAAATGCAAAGAGACATGCAAAATGAAATGCAACCTGAGACCTAGGACCTAGTCATTGATCATGTGTTGATTTGTTATCATCATTGAACTTTTAGGTAACCGGATAAATCAATACAATGCCCACTAGCTATGAAACCATGGACATATGAATATTGATTTGTAATGCTCAAGAACCAATACAACACCCACTGGTCCAAAATAACCATGGACATATGAATATTGGTTTTGTTTTCAGAATGTCAGATTAGATATAAGCACCAAGGCACAAGCGCCAGGATGACCTGAATATCACGTCCATTTTGATATAGCAATTTGTATAAGCATCAAAACATGAACGTCATGATGAATTGAATATTCCTTGCATGACAAACACATCAAACAGCCAAGAGATCATTCTAAATCCAGTGTGAATTACCCGTAGTGACCCTTTATCATTCACATCCTTAGGTAAGATCGTGTTTCACAGTAGGAGAAAGAACTCACTCAAAAAGATAATAGTTAGATCAATACTTCTTTGAATCATCCGGGTATCAATGGTCGAGGTATGCATGGCCATCCAATTCAAGATAGAGGCTCTTACAATTGGACACCATTTCAATCCAAAATTTTCAAAGTTGTTAGATTTTCACATACAAGCAGAAGACAAAGAAAAGATTATGCCCCCAGTCATCACTCTCTAAATCCTATAAAGGACATCATCGAAGGGCTCGAAGGGACATAATATGCAAAAATCTTAATGTGAATCAGTAAGCATACAAGGAAATAAAAGCATGTAAAAAAGCATAGATTGTTTTCAGTTTTCAGTTTGATTTCTGATTGCATTGTTGTAGATGCAAAATCCTTTCTGGAGACAATACTGACTAACTGACTCACATGAAGCTTCAAAGGACTCTGACTGGATATGATACATCTAAGATATACTGGAGACCATAGGATATGACATTGATTACCCCCAAGTGTTAAGCATTGATAGGATACAGACGCTGGAGCTGATAGGTGTACAGACCAACTTATTGAAAATTGGAAATGCAGAAACAAACCGGGAGATATGGACAAACTAAAGCAAGACTGAAAGCTGGGAAAGACCAAGATTGTGCTGATAGATGGAGCATTTTGAAACAAGTGGCACCCATTTGCCAGGTTTTCACCATCTTGGTAGAGATTCTATTTTTACTACCAAGGCGCCTGTTTCCAGGTTTTCACCAAGGCACTTTTTTTTTTTTTTTTGTGAATCATCAAGGTGCCTATTGCTAGGTTTTCACCAAGATGTTCATTTTTTCAGGACTTTTTTTATTTTTATAATTTTTTTAGGACATTTTACCATAGACTGAATGCCTTATGTGTAAAATTTCTTCAGATGGAGAACGTTGATTGGTTCTTGGAGCTGTTCTCCTTTAGTCTTTGAGAGTTGATAGGCACTAGAGCCAAAAGTAGTAGTGATAACAAAGGGACCCAACCAGTTGGGTTCAAACTTCCCCTTGCATTCTCGATGGGATTGATTTTTAGGATTTTCTCTCAAGACTAGATCACCAACCTAAAATTCTCCGTGTCTGACTTCTTGTTGTAGCCTCTAGACATTCTCTTCTGATATACTCTGAGATGATCATACGCTGCTTGTTTGTGCTCATCTAGTAGTTCAAGTTCTTGCAACCTAGACACTCTATAGTCATCATCAGTTATGAGACCATGCATTTTGATTCTTAGTGATGGGATTTCAACCTTAATAGGTAGTACCACTTCAGACCCATAAACTAAAGCGAAATGTGTAGCCCCAGTAGGTGTTCTGATACTTGTTCTGTAGGCCCATAGAGCTAGATTAATCATGAGATGCCAGTCTCTGCCAATTTTATTTATTGTTCTGTGCAAGATCTTCAATAGATTTTTGTTGGAAGCCTCTGCTTGGCCATTTCCTTGTGGATAGTAGATAGAAGACCAATGTTGGGTGATCTTGAATTTGGCACATAGATCATCTAGGTCTTTATTCCTGAATTGCCCACCATTATCTATGATTATGGAATGAGAGATCCCATATCTGCATATGATATAGTTTAAGATGAACATCAGTATCTACTTTCCCATTGCTTGTGTCAAAGGGACCACTTCTACCCATTTTGTAAAATAATCTATGGCTGTGATTATATGGGTATGTTCGTTAGAAGAATGAGGATGAATCATCCTGATAAGATCAAATGCCCATTGATGGAAAGGCCATTGTGTTGTAAAGGGGATTAGATCCCTCCCTAGAGCATGAATTAGGTTGCCATGTACTTGACACTTTTGACAATTCTTATTAAATTTGATGGCCTCTTTCTCCATTTCAGGCCAGTAGTACCCAGCCCTAATAAGTTTTCGAGCTAGTGTTAAACCATTCGAGTGTGACCCACAAATACCATCATGGACTTCCTCTAATGCACGTTGAGACTCTTCTCATTCTAAACATCTAAGTAGCGTACCATCTAGACCTCTTTTGTATAGATCATGACCAATGATGACATATCGGGAGGCATTACGGATAAGGTATCTCTTTTCATGGTGATTGAAGGTATTGGGAATGATTTGGTCTTGGAGATAGGAAAAGAGGTCTTTGTATCTGGATGAATCATGACCAACAACAGTGCAGATCATGTAGGTTTTAGGGGAGTCATATACAGGAGAAGATAGTGCTTCCACCAGGAACTCATAGCGTAGCTCATGTTCAGGATGCTATAATAAAGTAGATAGTGTTGCCATTGCATCGACAGCCTTGTTCTCCATTCTAGGAATTTTCTCAAATGTGATAGATATGAAATATTTCTTAAGATCATCTACCATTCTCTTGTAAGGAATGAGCTTTCCATCTTTAGTTTGGTACACATCATTGACTTGATGAATAACAAGTTGAGAGTCTCCATGAATGTGTAGTTCTGTTACTCTCCATTCAATTGCTATTTTCATACCATTCAAAAGGGCTTCATATTCTACAATATTGTTTGTGCAGGGGAGCTTTAGTCTGAATGCTTTTGGGATGGAGTATCCCTGAGGAGTTATGAACAATATGCCTACTCCAGATCCATTCTGTGTATAGGAGCCATCAAAGAACAATTTCCATTCTCTAGAAGATAGGTGCATAATAGAGGAGTCTAGAAATTCCATTTGCATTGGTGTGTCATCAAACATGGGTGCATCTGCTAGTTGATCAGAAATAACTTGACCTTTTATAGCTTTTCTTTCAACATATTCAATGTCAAATTTGCTTAGAAGCATGACCCATTTAGCCAGTCTACTTGTGAGGGCAGCCTTGCTTAGTAGGTATTTTAGTGGATCAATTTTTGCTACTAGATGCATGGTATGAGCTAACATATAGTGTCTCAGTTTCTGTGATGCAAAGATCATAGTGAGACAAGCTTTCTTGATCATTGAATAGTTCTTCTCATATGAAACCAATGTCCTATTGATATAGTATATATCTCTTTCCTTTTTGTTCTCATCATGCTATGCTAGCAATGCCGCCAATGATGTATCTGTTGTGGAGACATATAAGATCAATGGCTTCCCATGAATAGGAGGCATCAAGATAGGTAGATTGGATAGATACATCTTGATATGGTTAAATTTTTTCTCACATTCTTCATTCCATGCAAACTTCACACCTTTATGTAATGTTTTTGTAAAAGGCTGTGATATGTCTGCTATCTATGATATGAATCTTCTGATAGATTGAACTCTTCCTTGCAATGTCCTCATTTGACTGATATTCTTGGGAGGTTGCATCTCTATTATAGCCTTGACTTTAGCTGGATCAACTTCAATGCCCTTCTTTGAAACTATGTATCCTAAGAGCTTTTCAGAAGTGACACCAAAAGCACACTTCTTAGGATTTAGTCGGAGACTAAACCTTTCCATTCTATCTAGGATCATGCTCAAGTCCTTTAGATGTTCAGTCCTGATCATAGATTTTGCTAATGTGTCATCAACATAATCTTCCATGGTTCGATGCATCATGTCATGGAAAATAGATGTCATTGCTCTTTGATATGTAGCACCATTTTTAAGCCCAAATGGCATGACATTCCAATAGAAGGTTCCCCATGCACATGTGAAAGCAATTTTCTCTTGATCCTCTGGAGCAATTTTTATTTGGTTATATCCAGAGAAACCATCCATCAAGGAATACATCTCAAAACCCGCAGTCATATCCACTATCATATCAATGTTCGGTAGTGGAAAATCATCCTTAGGGCACGCTCTATTCACATCTCTAAAGTCTTTGCACACTCTGATTGAACCATCTGGTTTAGAAATAGGTACACTATTAGAGATCCACTCTGCATAGTCAATAACTTGAATGAATCTAGCTTTTAGAAGCTTCTCTAATTCAGCTTTTACCAAGAGTGAAACATGAGGATGCATCTTTCTCAACTTTTGCTTGATAGGTTTGACATTTGGAGCAATAGATAAATGATGCATTATGAGATTAGGATCCAATCCTGGCATATCCAAATATTTCCATGCAAATTTGATCTTCTTCTCTGTTAGGAATGTTGTAAATTTTTGCTTCTCTTCTTCTGATAATGATTGTGCTACATGTACCAATTGTGGTTCCTCTATTGTACCCAAATTGATGGATTGAGTGGGCTCAATTAGAACTGGAGATCTGTCCTATAAATGACTTGAAAGGACATCAAATATCTCATCCTTAGGCACCTCAGAGAGGTTTTCACCTTTGGATACGTCTTTTATTTTTACTTTTGTAGGTTCTGAGACTGCCACAAAGTGGTTTTCACCCTCAGAACTCTTTTTCTTTTTCTTTTTACTCTTGTTTTTCTGACTAAGATATTTGATGTCCAACTCAGTCATGCTGATGCTTAGTTCACTGATGGAAGTCCTCATAGGCTCAACTGCATTGAGGTAGAAAGCAAGGGAATAGTCATTCATGAAGGTATAAATACCATGGCTCAGATTCGTGGAGGTTTGATCAATAAGTTCTGGATATTTGATAGTCAAAGTAGGGAAAGATTGGGAGATAGTGTTTACGGATATGGATCTATCATCATTGGTCCTAACCTGACACTCAAGTTCAAAGGTGATACTACAACTTAAGACATCCAATTCATGAATAGGCTCAATGTCATTGTGGGAGTCCAATTCAGCCATAGGTGGATCAAACTCGATAGTTTCATCATTTCACTCTAGAATTACGTTGGTTTGAGGTGCATATTGGTGAATAACATCAACATGTTTCTCTATGATAAGCTCATCTAGTTCTGGGATGACTCCCCATTCATAGTCATTAGATTCATCTTCTGATTCTAGATCTCTAGGAAATCTTAGAACATGAGTAAAGTCGGGGTGAACACCCCAAGAAGGGTTACCCTCGGATTTTGATTTGAATTCATACTCATGATAATCTATCTCAGAATCACTACCACTTCCCTCTTCTTGATTGTTTATGAGATTAGTTGGTTCTTGTGTTGCAACTATCTCTTGATTGATAGTAGGTTCTTGTGTTTCTACTACATTAATTCTTTTGATTAGATCATCTTTATCATCGAGAAGGTCTTTGATTTCCTTAGGCAATTTTTCATAGGGGATGAGTTCTGAGCTATCTGAATCACTATCTAATGGTACTGTTTCTTCTTTCTTAAGAAGAGGTTCTCCTGGTGCGATCTTCTCTATGACATGGGAACAATTACCTTTGAGGTGATAGGGTTTCTTCTTAAAGCCTAAGTCGACTTTATCTTTATTTTCTCTACCAGTATGTGGGAGAGGTACCATGAGACCTTTTCCTCTGACTCCTAGAGGCCCTTGACCCGAATATCCCATCTTAGCTATTAATTTACCTCCTAGACCATATGACTTAGAAAGGAGTTTGGATACTATAGAGTCACTAGTTTGAACAACTTGAGATTCAGGTTCATCTTTGTACAGCCATGATAGCACAGCCTCATCCTCTTCAAATTCTTTCTTGGATACTTGTTCTGCTACAAAATTCTTTTTATATGCTTCAAGAGGTTCTTTAGAGTCTGGTTTGGATTATTTCAAATTTTTTCCATAAGACTTAGGTGAGATAGGGAGAGATGTCAAAGATAAGACTGGCTCGATAGTATATTCTCCCATACCATTTTCTTTGATATTAACCTCTTTTGCAAGATCTTCCATTTTAGATGTGGATGCTTCTTTAGTTGGTTCAATGGAAGATTCTCTGTTATTAGGTACAAGCTTATCTGTACTTTCCTTCAAAGTGTTGCAAGTTGTATTCAGATCTGTGGGGATAGTAACCTCTACTCCTTCATAAGGAAACTTCAAACATTGATGGTATGTAGAAGGAATAGCTTGCATTTCATGTATCCATGGCCTCCCTAGAAGAATGTTGTAAGCCAAAGGTAGATCAAGAACTTGACAGATGGTATCTTTGATAACTGGACCTGCTCTGATAGGTAAGACAATGGTGCCTTTAGAAGATCTTTCTTGTTCATCATAGGCCTTGATAGTTATTTTCTTTTTAGGATCAATAGCCAATTTTGAAAATCCCAATTGTGTGATCAAGCTGTAAGAACAAATGTTTAGGCCATCGCCCCCATCTATCAACACACATTTGACTCTACGGTTCTAGATCAAGACTTCTATATGCAAAGGCTAATTATGTGGGTGAGTCAAGGAGTTTCCATCTTCCTCTGAAAAGGAGATATATTGTAGAGATGTAAGATGTCCAACCATAGTCTGGAACCTATCTAAATCAAGGTCATCAGGAACATTGGAACCAAGCAAAGCTTTATCGAGAATGGTTCTATGAGCTAGAGATATTCAAAGCAACTCAAACATGGAGATTTTCGCATTAGTGTGCTGGAGTTGTTGAACAATGCTATAAGACGTAGGCCTTGTATCCTTTGGATTGGAAGATTTGGAAGCAGCCTTCTGTTTAGAAGAAGATGAAAGATTAAAGGGCACCTTAGGGACATTTGATGAATCTGGGATTTGTCCTTTCAGATGCATTGGAGCCTATGATCAAGTAACTGTGTTAGCTGAGGAATGATCTCTATCTCTTCATAAAATTGTGATGACATTGCAACTTTCAGGGAGACATGGTTCAACCATATTGATGACAACATTATTTCCAAGGTAGGCATAGTTGACTTTTGCCCCCATATTAGGCTGAGAAGTTGAAACTTCTTGACCGTGTTTCAGAAATGGTTTTTTGAATGCTGTATGATCATTATTGCTCTTGGGATTGTCAATTGTGATGTCTCCACTATCGATTAGATCTTGAATGGTATGCTTCAAGTGGTAGCAACTACTAGTTTTGTGACCTTTACTCTGATGGAAATCATAGAATTCATTTTCTCTCCACCATTTTGGTTTGGGGTCCTGATCATTTAGACGGATTGGTGGTAAAGAGATGATGTTATCAGCCAGTAGAGTTTTCATAGCTGATTCTAAAGACTCTCCTAGAGGAGTAAATTTTTGATGTTTATCCCATCTTTTGTATTCTAGCTTCCTTTGAGATGGTTGAGAAGACTTTTTCTCTGAAGCTTTAATGGATTGAGTGCCAAGAATGAGATTGTAGGTAGGTGCCTTTGATGGGGCACAGACAGTGTCAACAATGCCATCTGTGATGATTCCCTTGTTCTTGTTCCAATTTTTGTTCTTGTCTTTGGAACTAGATCCAGATTCGTACTTGTCTTTTTGAAGTGTGATTTCTCCTTTTTTTACAAGAATTTTTTTTATTTTGATAGCATTATCCGCCATCTTGTCAAAAGATGTATGATCTTGCATTTGTAAAGGATAATTGATTTCTGGAACAAGGTTATTGATGAAGATTTCTAGTTTTTCTATTTCTGGAATAGGTCTGGCATATAGAGAGAACTTATTCCTCCATCTCTTGAGAAATGTTAGGAATGGTTCCCCTAGATATTGCTTGAGATTACAGATATCAATCATGGTGACTGGATGTTGAATATTGTAGGAGTATTGCTGGTAGAACAATTTGATCAACTCCTCAAAAGTTTTGATAGTAGAAGGCAGTCTAGAGAACTAGTGGATGACTGCTCCCCCTAGAGATCAAGGGAAGAGACACATCAGATAGGTCAGTTCATGCATGAACTCCATTGATTGCGTACAAAATTCTTTGACATGATCTTGAGGATCAGAGTGTCCATCATACTTGTCATACTTTGGTATCTCCACTCTTTTTGGAAATGGTGGCATATACAAGTTTTTGTCAAAAGGAAAAGGGCATAGAGCTTCCATGGAGAACTCTTTGGGTTCCTTTTCTTTCTCAAGGCTATTAAATTTGACTTGTAAATCATGTATATGTTTCATCATAGCTGTGAGTGGAGTTTCTTCCTTATGCGTAATGATATCTTCAACATTAAAGTTGGGAGGAAGTTTAGCTCCTTGATGAGCTAGTTGTAAAAAGTATGCTTCTCTATTTTCTTTCAAGAAATGCCTCATCTTGTTAAATTCATTGTCATTTTGATAGCGAGCAATTTCTTCAGGTGCGGGTTTCTTCTCTGCACCATGTTGAGATTGAGCTCTCTGAGAGCCAAAGTTTGTCCTGGCTTGAGACATGGTAGGAGAGTGTGGACTCCCTGGATTAGATTGATGGGGGGTATGTTGAGTACCTCCGTGAGTTGATGGAGGAGGTATGTAACTAGATTTCAATTGATAGTTGTGAAGATTGTCATCCTCGTAAAGACTAGAATTGATGAGTTGCTCAAGAGTTGGAGTTTGGAGAGCATATCTGGCAATTCTGGCAATTTTTGACAACTTTCAAAAATTTCCCAAATGACACTTTGCAGACTCATACGACAGTGGGTATGCTATGAAACAATAGTTGAAAAGCTCATACGACAGTTGGGTAGTAATGAAATGACAGTTGAAAATCTCATATGACAGTTGTAAGATTTTAACTTTGAGAATTTGCTGGCATGGAAACTCGTACGACACTGGGTACTCAATCATACGACAGATGGGTTATAATGAAATGACACTTGGAAAAACTCATATGACTTTTGACTTCCTGAAATGATTTTTGACTCTAGAAAGGATTTTACATCAATTTTGCAAAATTTTGAGTTTGTAGATTCAGATTGTTTGCAAATTTCAATGTCCAGATTTGAGGATTGTAATAGATTTGTTCATTTTCAGTAACCAGATAGATAAAAAAGCATGAAAAACAACAAGCACATGATTTCAAGCATGTCTAAAAATAATGAACAAGGGCAAAAGCAACCTTGCACATGAACAATCAAGTGACTTATTCGTTCTAATCCTCAGAAGTGCTAATTGTGTATGTTCCAAAAATGTTTTGCAATAACAAACATATACCCTATAAAATGAAAATTTGGCCTCGCTAGGGTTTTTAGTAATGGTTTGACTCTGCAACTTTTATGATCCAAAGGGGTGAACTCCAATCCCGACGCACCAGGGTTTTGACACAGTCCAAGAACTTAATCTTTAGGAGCTGCTAGAGAGATCTAACAACCCAACAATGAACCATACCCGTCGAGATTTCTTCCACAAGGACATTTATATAGTGGCTATCACTACCATGGTGAAAATGGCTATTACTGCTTGAGGTTCTATCAATGCAATTTGCCCTATGAAGGGATTGTCCACTATGGTTAACCCTCTCTAAAGTTGACTCATAGTATGATACCACAAGAGGACTTGGCTCTAGATCCAAGGTTTTGATGCATCTTCACTTTTAACCCAAATAAAGAAAGTAGATTAATCTGACACGCTAAGACAAAGTTTTGCTTCACCAAGGTCTATGATGTCAAATGCACATGATCTATCAACCTCTCCGGGGAGAGAATGTATCAATCAATAAGAGAAGGTGCACTAACCAATTTTGATTCACCAAAGCTCATGATGTCAACCCCACGTGATCTATCAACCTCTCCTGGGAGAGAATGTATCGATCAATAAGAGAAGATGCACTAACTGAGTTGAATGTGAAACACACTAAGTATCCTCCCTACCTACAAGTATTCTATCATTAAGAAGGATTTCACTGGGAATCCAATCTCTCAAGAATCACGAATAGTGTTCATAGGGCCTAATTACTATGTGAGTACAGATATATTCCCGAAAGAAAATCTATCCAAAAGTATTCAGAAGCACAAGGTGGTACACTTAACACTAAAAGGAAATATGAGGTGAGTCCACAAAGTGGAGAACTTAACACCTCACACAAGCTAGAAATGAGTCCACAACCTAGAAAACAAGTGAGTTCCAAAAAGCACACAAGGGTTGCCTAGTGGAGCATTTAACGCTTCTTTCCTGTTGACCCCTCCCCTTTAACGTGGCGCTGAGCTTGCAACCACAGGGCTGAATGAGGGGCCGATGGATTAGCGAGTCCAATAACCCAAGATAGCAATCTAGATCAATCACAAGTAATCTAAGACTGCTAATAAATACTTAAGGTGTCACAACCTAGTATCAATTATGCAAGTGTGTAAAACAAAAGCATGAAAAGAATCACCCAAGCTAGACACACAAGAGATTTATTTTAAGCCCAAATCAAAATATTATCAGCACAAGTGGAATACTTGAGATCCTCGCAACACGCTTAGTAGATTTTTACCTGATTTTAGCAAACTTTACACTTTTTCCAATCAAAACCAGCAAGAGTCAATAAAAAATAGAGAATTCCAACTGTTAAGATTAGCTGTTAGTCAAAATCCGAAAATCAAATCTGACAAACTGCCTACAAAAATGAAACGACAATTAAAATCTAATGCCTAAACTCATGCGATAGTGGGTCTATTACCAGATGATAGTAAGAAACTCATACGACAGTGGGTATGCTCCCAGACAACAGTCTAGAAACTCATACGACACTGGGTGTCTGATGAAATGATAATCCAGCTTCCAAACGACAGTGGGTGCCTGATGAAATGATACTCGGTCAACTGTCATATGACATCAGGCTCAAACTCATATGACTTTTATCAGAAACTCATACGAAGATTGTACAGACAAAAAATAAAAATCATATTTTTGCACAGAAACCGAGGAGAAAAAGATAGAAATTGATAGAATTAAATTGGAAACCCATTTTAGGGCCCCACGGTGGGTGCCAGAAATGTGTGTGTGAAAATTGTACCTGATCTGTAGACACAACACTTCAGTAAAACATTAGAGGTTAGGCAAAATCAAAATCGTGCAAAATTGAAATCTAATTTAACAAAGTGATTTACTGCCTTCTAGTAGGTGCGAGATTGATGTTCTCAAATTGTTATCGAGATCAGTGACCTAGAGGACACCTAAATGAAGGATTTGAATGCAATTGATCTGAATATGAAATTGAATGCAAATTAAGCTATTTGTTTTTAGATTTTATGATGCAATAAGAATGATAAACTGATATGAAATTGATCTATATGAAAAACTGATATGCAAGGCTAATCTAGAAATAATATGAAAACAAAAGTGATCTCACAACAATGTTGATTCGCAATAAGCTTTGATCCTTCCAATTGCAATTCTCCAGCGTGATTGTGCAAAAATATGAGATCCTTTGAGATGAGCTGAGGCTTTAATTTATAGAAATCCAGGGCTTTGGAGGTGCATGGAAAAAAGCCATAAATCACTCAGATTAACTCAGCTTCATTTTTGAGTTATCTGATGATAAAGATAATTTAATTCACAAAAACATGCAAAAGCTAAGTTTTAACTCAAAATAGAGTTTATCTTTAATTGATAATTGATAGTTGTCTGCTTTTATGATTGTGCATGTTTTATTTATGAATTAATTTAATAAATATAGTGATTTATGCTCAACTTAACTGATTTTTGAAAATAAATAATTGCTTTATGGGTTAATCAATTATTTAATCAAAATTTTATTAAAAACTATATTATTAAATAATGACAACTTGCTTTAATTAATTAAATAAAAATTTAATCAATTATTCATAAGATATTAGATTTATTGTCAAAATTAAATAATACAATTAATAATAGATAGAATTAAATTTAATTACACAATTAAGTGGCAAGATATTAAATCTAATTAATTAAATATGAAAATATTCAATTAATCAAACTTAGGATAAATGTGATTTATTGCCAAATAGTCATTAAATTAAAGATAATTAAGATAATTAGGAATATTGCTAGGAATATTCTCTAATGTAGAATTTAACATAATCAATTAGGATTCGATGATGTTTAGATGTGCCTTAGGTTAGGACTTTGATGTCAATTTCATTTCAATTGTTGATATAGAAGATTAATGAACTTATATCCCATTTTTGGGGTATTACACATTCCACAGTGCTCTTCTTACCATTAAGTTATTTTCCTTCTTAGGTTCATTTGGTGACTCCTCTTGTACCAACAAATTTCTACTGCTACCAGCCTTCTTACTAGCATGTGTACATTCAAAAGATCTATGTCCTTCTTCTCCAAAATTGTAACAAGTTCCTCAGAAATTACCTCTTCTATAACCACCTCGTCAGTTACTGCCTCTTTCTCTAGATGAACTTTCACCTTTCCGATCCAACTGTAGATGTTCCTACCACAAGGATGCATGACATTTCAACTTTGTGCCTACAATTTTCACCTTGTTCTCTTCAGATACATTTTCATACTCAAAATATTTTTCGATCTCAGTGATCCAGTCTATCAATTCATCATAATCTAATGTTCCACTATATTTAGGAGGATTGAAATGTGGTGTTGACTACAAAATTTTCAAAGCCTTCAAGAATATTTCCTCACCCTGATCCATCACAGGGGCAGGTTCTGCTTCCCCTTGTTCCATTTCAACTTCATCATGACTAACATATTCAAGATGTTTGCTTCTTCTTTGGGCTATTTCAAGATATTCTAATCTAGAAGCAAGTTGTCTCAACATGCTTACCAATCCTGGATCCGCTTCTTGCCTCCCATGAACCATATTGAAAACCCTCTACAATTGTAGGTCAGATTGCAATCTGCCACCCCACAACAATTCAACTAGGGCTTCACAAGAAGGAACTTGCAAACCTAGATCCACAGACCTAGATCCAGATCTCACTTCACTCTAATACCACCTGACACAAGGATAGAGACATTAGGGGCCAAACAGTGGCACACCCTAAAGATCCAATCTGCTCAACAACACATAGAAGCAACTCAACAAGAACAGTGAGAGAGAGAAAGCAAGATCATTGATATATTAACTTCATTCAAATTGATTCATACATGTTGGGCTGTAAGGCCTTCCTGGTTACACCCAGATATTACAATGAATTATAGAAGTCCTCAAACATGCAAGGATCTATCCACAATCTTGATTCTACTATCCTTTATCTTCTACCAAAAATTGGTTCCTAAAATCTAACCAAACCACTATATTTATACAAGAGGCTGCCGAACTGAGTCAGCCTTTAGATCCACAATCAATGGAAGAAATGGTCAGATCTAGGACCACATGACTGGTTAGAATAATATCCTAGTAACTCAAGGATTGGACATCCTTTAACAATGATTCATTGTTGAAAATCATCATTTATCTACTTAGAACATCACGCTAGACTTCATTAAATGTATCTATCCAGGAACGTGAACTTGAGATGATGGCTGCAAATTTTATGCTTTAGTTCTTCTCAATAGTCATCACTACTAAAGTAAAAGCTATTGCTACAGGAGATTTATACTAGAAATTGAAACTACAGATTAACTCTCATCTTTGAAAGAAAAACTTAACAGTAAATAGATAATGCTTCAAAAGTAAACCTATGCTACAGGAAACAATCAATGGTTCTACTACCAATGGATGCAAGAGAAATAGTACTAAACAAATTCAAAGAAACTTAATTGAATCCTACTTGAACATGAACAGGGAATTCACCTCCCGTGTGGGCCCCCACGGAAGTATGAATGAATTATAACTCAGAGATTGAAATAAAAAATTGTCATATATTCATTCAATAAAACATAGATACAATATAGGATATCAAAGTATTTTACACTATTTCTATATTACAGTATGAATTCCTCAAAATGTCTAACTAGCCTGGAATCATAAGTTCCAGCTTATTTAAAAGCAACTAAGAAAAATATAACTCCTACAAACTAGATCTTTCATTACATAGCATAAGAACTTCAGTTACAAGAATGACAATATCATTTATGCAAGAGGATTAGCCATATTTAGTGCTTCGAGAATATAGGAACGCTTGGTAACTAGATTAACTTGGACCGAATCAGCAACCACAAAGTTATGGAAGGAGTGGAGCTATGATGAACTCTAAAATAGTTATCCACCTTAAAAGACTAACTCATCTTTGAGTCTACACTCCTTGTTGACTTATTATTCTCCTACAAAAGGTTAACATAATAGAATCCAAAACATGAATCCAAGGTAGAGATTATAATAAGTTTTCCTCTTTTAACGTAGCCTTGTCACACGGCTGCAAAAGGTCTACCTATTAAAGCTAGAGAAGAAAATAACCAGATTTTATCATAACATTCATTAATCTATATATATTCAGTCTTGTCCTTAAGTTTCACAAGTATCAAATATACATATGGCTAAAGCTTAGAAACATAAAAGACTGTATAATGTTTATGAAAAACCATAAGATATTTAAGTCAACTTAGAAAATCATAAACAAAACATCCCATAAACTTGACTCATCATTCCCCCCAGCTTAGCTATTTTTTGGTCCCGCAACAAATAAATTCTTGAACCTATCTGTCAATCTATAGTTAGTAGCTATTCTCTATCCAGTACCTCCCTCTATAAGACTATAATAGAATAATTTTGTTTCCCTGTGTTTCTTCCATCTTTCCTTTTCCCTCTACATATCAAAATTGTCCAAATTTTTTGAGTTTGCAAGTAAAGGAGACATCAGTAATGGAGGCTGAAAGGTTAGTGGAATCTAGAAAATTTCTCTCTCTCTTCCCAAGGAAATGTACCAAGGGGCACGCTGGGTTGCCATAGCAAAATTGAGAGGTGAATGTTGTTCTCTGTTTCTCATCTCCCTAGATAAACTGTTCTAGCACCATTGAATGACATTTCTAGCCTTAGGTAGTTCAAAATCTATCATCTGTTCATATGCATTAAATGCTTCATTTCTCATTGGATAGATGATCTTTCTACCTGAGTTAGAGTGGGCTATCCTTAACCAATTATAGTAGTAAGTTCTAGGATCTTTGGCTTCAAGCCTTAGAAACAAGGGAATTTTTGACTCCAAATCCCTATACACTTTAGCTTAAGTGTCCCAACTAATTGCATTCTATATCTAGGACATGAGTGCTTTGAGTTGAATATCCCCAACATAAAGCAAGGGATTCCAAACTCAGTCATTAGGGACTGCTAGGTTGTGGAGATAAAATTCACATAATAGATTTTGGATGGCTGCAGGAGAGTTATGGAAGGCTTGAGAAAACTAGGTAGGCTCTTGTAATGAGGAAGACCTTTCCTACATAATATAGGTCATTTGATAGTTTAACAACTATTTTTTAAGAAATGAGGCATAGACAGGTGATGGGGATCTACAACCCATCAGGTCAAGAATTAAAGATGTAATTTTGTCAAAGATGTTGAACTAGATTGATTTGTTATTGAACTAAGGAAAGAATTGTCTACTACTTGAGGGACAGATGACTTACCATTCTTAGCACTTGTCCTCTTCAAAGGATTTGTCTAGATGATCATAGCCCTCTCAGTGTTAGAGAATTGTTGATCCACTAAAGCTAATGTATCTAACCCTTCATTCAAAATTTTCTCTACTACCTTATTAACAATGTCTATATCAATATCTGGATTTTCTTCATAGGGATCCCTTTCTGCTACAGGAGATTCTACTCTAGGAGAGAAGGTTATGTCATCTACTTCCTTGATGTAACTATCAAAGTCATCACTTTCTGAATCATCTTCCTGAAGATTCCCAAAGGTTGATCCTATCCTTTGAAACACATAAGCTTGCTCTTCTAAGTTGGAGTCATCTCTGATTATAATGACTTCTGCATTTATCAGCTTATCAAGAACCTACTCTATTTTAACATCAGGAAATTCCTCAAATGTTTCCTGTAACATAATCTTAGTCCATTGTTCTTCCTGCTGAGAAGTTTCAGGCTATAATTTAGCCTATTGCTGAATGTTTTCATCCTCTTCTTTCCTCTGCCAAGAATCTTGTGTTACATTTGGCTCATTAACTAGAATCTCTTCAGTTGTTTTTGACCTTCTCCTAGCACTTCTTAATGGAGTTTCCTCCTTTTTTGGAGCTTTCCTCTTTTTGGAAGTGCTCATGGCTGCAGGAGATGCCTTAGCCTATCGACTAGTACTAGGGTTAATTTTCTTTTTCTTATCCTTTGGGGAAACCATTTCTATTACAGGAGCAACTTCAGCCTTTTCTATAGGAGTCTCTAATTCCTCTTCATGAGTTGATCTTGAAGTAGAGAAATTAGTGGAATTAGGGGAATTAGGGGCCCTAACCCTAGATTTATTTTTGGATGAAGAACATTGTCCAATTTCAATAAAATTTTTCCTAACCCCTTTAACAGTTTTAACCCTTTGTCCCACTCTACACCCAATTGGTTCTAGGGTAGGCTCCTTAAACCCCTGCAATAGAAATTCCTCCCAAGAAATATTTGACTGCTCCCTTAAGGATTTTTCCACTATCAAATTGATTAAACAGTGGTGAGAGATAGAATTTTGTTTACCCTCTTGAACTAGAATGGCCTGTTTTGACAAGATGCCAAACACAAAACTAGGGACATTGATAGGCCTATTATCATGTCTTAAACAACTCAAGAATTTAAAGTGAACATCATGTAGGAATGAGTGCCATCCTTCATAGGTGAAATACCTAATGATATAAACCACAAATTGTTTAAATAGCTCAGGAAGAGATAGTCAAAATGTACCTTGTTTCCTATCAACTTCAAGCGGTGGGTCTATATGTAGAGTGAACTGAGCTCTAGAATTAGTCGGGTCAAGATTCTCTACAAATTCCTCATCCTCCAATGGTAATCCCATGACCTCTACCAAAATTGACTAAGAAAATGGCACCTTCAATCCTTTAACTATAGCCACTCCATCTTTTAAGGAGTTAAGAAATTGAAGTGCAATCTCATCATCCCAACTAGTTAGCTTCTGGACATAATCTATCCAACCCCTTGCCTAGAAATAAGGCCTACAATTTTGGTCCTCAAGAAAAACACCATGCACAGTAGGCTCCCTTCGAATGAGGTCACCACCCATCATCTAGTTTCTGAGATACCCAAAATAGAGTTGCAGGAGATAAAATAGACAACCAAAATTTTGAACAAGAAAGCTTGAAAAGGTAGGTTGCAGAATGATTCAAATTTGGAAATTTCTAGCAATGCAGCTCAAGAAATGAGCTTATGAGTAACATAAATGCAAATTACCATATTATCATTTCATAATTACTCATAAGTACTCTCCGTAGAACTCATACTCAACGTAACTTTCCACCTTAGTTTTATACGTGCAAAAAATAACACGCAGCATGATGATTTTCAAAAGTGTCTAATCATGGTAGAAAAATACAAGTACGATAGGAGAAAAGAATAAATATAAAGATTGCATAAAAATAATGACAAAAAAACTAATATAACTTCCCCCCCAGCTAAAATATTGCAAGTGGGTCCTCACTTGCATTACTGACAAGGCATACGATAAAAATAAGAGGAAAACAAATTAAAGTTGCATACCTTGAAATGTGTGCTAACCTAAAGTGCTGGTGAGGTGGTAGTTGTTACAATCCATGAATGAAAGAAAATATGAGGTGGATGGATGATAGACTATAAATGAAGTGAAAATTTATTATGGAGAAGTGACTTTCATTAAGAAAGTATTTATTATGAATGTGAAAAGATCTTTTTAGAGTGAGGAAGGCAAATGAGCAAAAAGCTCATTACGAGTGGCTGCAGGAAGTGTGTCACAAATGATAGAAGAGAATTATTGTATGAACTCATCCTTGCTCTGGGGTTTGTGATTCAACTTCAATCTGTGACCATTGACCGACAGTTTGAAACATATTGGATTAACTATAGAGAGCTGAACCATGCCATTTGGAAAGACTGCAATGATCTCATATGGTCCAAGCCATCTAGTTTGGAATTTCCCTGGGTTATGCTAGTACCGAGAGTCATATAAGAGTGCTCAATCTCCAACTGAAAAACTTTTTTCTTGACAAACTTGTCATGCCATTGCTTGCGCTAATGTTGGATCAATTCGGTGTTATGCAGGGCAGATTTTCTCCATTCATCAAGGCCATTCAAACTTAGAATCCTGTCTTACTATGCTGCAGTGAGATCCATCCCAAGATCAAGAGTTTTCCTAAGTGTCTTATGTTCAAATTCAATAGGCATGACTGCAGAGCGACCATAGAGAAGCTTGAATGGTGTAAAACCAGTTGTAGACTTCCATGTAGTTCAGTATGCCCAAAGTTCTTCAGGAAGTCAGATAGCCCAATCTTTCTTATGGATGGCTACTATTTTTGTGAGAATAGATTCCAACTCCTGATTGGTAACTTCCACCTACCCATTAGCCTGAGGGTGATAGGGTGAAGATTTACCATGCCTAATGTTATATTCATCCATCAAAGCAATAATAAAATTAGAAGTAAACTGAGGACCTTGATTAGATTGAATCTCCCTTGGTACTCCAAATCTGGTGAAGATGAATTCATAAAGAAACTTTTCTACATTGTTATTCGGAGGGTGCTTCATAGGTTTAGCCTCAGCCCATTTTATAACATAGTCAGTGCAAACAAGAATATAAGATTTACCTTGGGAAGAGGGCTCAATAGGACCAACAAAATCAATCCCCCATTTGTCAAAGGGTGCAACAACTACTTATGGCTGCAGGGGAATTTCATCTATCTTTGTAGGCTGTCCCATGCATTGGCATTTGTCACACTTTTTTGTGTACTGAGCAACATCTTTGTGTAGACTGGGCCAATAGTAACCTATAGTCAAAATTTTTTAATGTTGTTCTTTTGGCAGTAAAATGTCTACCGCAAGGTTCATCATGACATGCCTTGAGGATATCATAGGTTTCATCCTCTCTAATGCATCTTCTAGTTGCTTGGTCAGGACCAGTATAAAATATGAATCTAGAAATCCATGAATAATTAAAGCTCTTTTCAGTTAACAACCTTCTTTCATTAGCAGAGAAAAGAGCTAGTGTCTTACCAGTTGTGAGATAATTGGCAATATCGGCATACCAAGGATTGTGTGCAGTCAGCAAGAAAAAATGTTCATCAAGAAAACTATCATCAATGGTTGTAGGATCATCAGGTACATGCAACCTAGAAAGAAATGTTAGAATAACTGAGAGGGGGGGTGAATTAGTTATCCAGTGTCCCAATTCAAAATGTATAATTCAAAATAATTTCTATAATTTTTTCTCATCCATAAGCAATAATAACTCTTACTATCTATGCTTTTATTGACTACCAGTCTAATACTTATAACTATTTACCGATCAAATCTAATATGTAACATGCAAAGTATGATAACAAACAAATATCACAATCAAAACATAACACAAGAGATTTAATGTGGAAACCTTGTAAAGGGAAAAACCACCTGAGACCGGCAACCCAAAATTGTTCACTCTTCTGAAGTGAGGTCGGTTAAGACCCAACCCTATTAAAGGTTACAAACACACTGTCAGGTGTGACCTTGTTAGAGGATTTTAGACTAGAAGTTATCGTCCAACTAGCATTCACTATGGGCTTGATAGGATTACAATGTTCATTCTATGAATGATACATCATAAGACTTTCAGAGTCCACTTGGTTAAGAGATTTAGACCGTATACAATGGTTAAATATGTAACAATAAAATGACCTACCTTAATACAACTTCAATTTAAGATTACAAATCAATGTTCAGTCCATACAAATCCTTCTGATCAATAATTCACTTCAGATTCAATACTATATCGACTTACTATCCATCGGTAACTGCTCTTTGTAGCTCGGTAATTGCTCTGCAACTCGGTTCTCACTAACCAATATGATCAGAATGCATGAAACCTTATTCACGTGATAATCCTGCAGCTTCTTCTTCCAGCTCTCTTCATGAATAAATTTTGTTCTCTTATATAGATGAGTAAATTGTTTTCTTCTCCAACATCAAATTTTGCCACTTAATCACATTCATAGAGTTTTCCGCTTAAAATTTCTCGGTACTTGTGTCAATAAAATGATTCAATTTCCTCTGTTAGATCTTCTTTGAATTTTGTCAGCCATTGATCTATGTAACAAACATTATCTGTTACCTCGATGTTATACTCTTGCCAACTCATCAATCTTATCGGCTAAACTAATCATTTAATTCATTCTATTCTCCTTAGTAAACAAAGAATGCATCGGTGAACACTGCTCAGTTAATACTATAGTTGGTATACACTACACTTCATTAGTGTATACTAGAAATGCTTCATTTACTGACATCACTACTTTGTGTCTTTCAGCTCTATACTCCATTATAGATGAATGCAACATAATGAAGTCAATATCATCAAGTCATAGACTCATCAACAAGTTACTCAATGTGTTCCTTATCCTCATCTGTCATGTACATCTTTCCTCATGTAGATTTCTCTATTCTTCATCTCTTTTCCACTTTTCTTTAGATGTCTAGGTGTAGTAACTTACAAGATAAGTGCTGTCAAACTAGTTGACATCAATGAAAACATAATATTGATTTAATCATATTACATATCTAATCAACAACTTCTTAGTGATCTTGCAATCACAGATCCTTCAATCAGATTCCAAATCAGTTGTAGTCCAACAATCTCTCCCTTTGGCATTGATGGCAACTTCAAGTAATATGAAATGTACCATACACATACCAAGCATACATTCTACAACTTTGTGAACAAATGCTATAAGTTGAATAGACTTAATATGTTTAATCACAACGTTACTGAACTAGCATTAAGTAATAAAGCTTTACCTTTCTGTAGTTGAGATCTTTTCAATTCTCATATTCCTACTTCTGTTCTTTGTAATTGATCTTCAATACTATGTCTCATTCAGATTGTCTCTCCCTTAAATAATTGTCATCAGTGCTTGTTCCTTTTCATATTTTGTTTATCTCTCCATTTTTCATTTCATATGGTTTATCTCTCCATTTGACAATAATGCCAAAGAAACTAATAAACAATCAACTCTGTAGTAGCCAAGTAACTCTCTATGGTGTTCAGTACTTCCTCTGTATCTCTGTATACTGATAGCTCATCGGTTCAAGTTCTCAAGCTTAATCACAACCTTGAACATGATTCAAAGTGTGAACTACGTTGCATCAACATGAATGATCTTCTGATAAAAGTTGGTTGATGCAACATCCAGATCACCTTAGTGACCGATAGACAGGGGACAGACCCCAAGTCTAGTCCTCAAGTATTCAAATGTGTCCTTCAGTAGGGGCTATGTAAAAATATCTACAAGTTGTTCTTTAGATGTAAAAAATTCTAACTTTACTTGCCTCTCTTGCACTTGTTCTCTTAAGTAATGATACTTAATAGATATATGCTTTGTCTTAGAGTGCATCACAGGATTCTTTGAAATATTAATAGCACTAGTGTTGTCATAGTATATAATCACTGGGTCAGTGATTACCTCATTCATTCCTTCCAACACTTGTTTGATATATGCAATGTTTGAATAGTTATTAGCAGCAGCAACATACTTTTCTTCAATTGTAGACTGAGAAATACAAGCTTGCTTTTTACTTATCCAAGTTACAAGTCTTTCACCAAAGAAAAATGCTCCTCTGGTGGTGCTTTTTCTATCATCCACATTTCCAGCCCAATCAACATCGGTGTAAACTTTTAGTTCAAACTTCCCTTCCTTAGAATACCATAATCCATAATTTTCTATTTTCTTCAAGTATCTTAAGATCCTTTTTGTAGAAATCATGTGTGATTCTCTAGGGTTAGCAGAAAATCTTGCAACAATTCCCACAACATGTGCTATATCTGGCCTATTGTGAACTACGTACATTAACTTACCAATCATAGATCGGTAAAGTGTCTAATTTACCTCAGTAGTTTCATCCTCCTTTGTCAATTTGCATCTAGTAGCCATTGGTGTTCCTACAGGTTTAGCATCTTCCATGCCAAATGTCTTCAGTACTTCCTTTATGTATTTAGATTGTGTGATGAATATGCCATCACTCTACTGAATCACTTGAAGTCCAAGAAAGAACTTAATCTCTCCAAACATAGACATTTCAAATTCCTTTTGCATTTCATCAGCAAATGCCTTGCAGACAAGATCTGAGCCACCAAAGATAATATCATCAACAAAAATTCCAGCAATGATAATAGTATCATCAGTATCACCTTTCACATACAAATTGTTGTTTTCACTTGTTCTAACAAATCCAATACTTAACAAGTAAGTATGTAGTCTTTCATACCATGCTCTCGGTGCTTGCTTTTGTCCATATAAAGCTTTATGTAATCTACATACCATGTCTTTATTGTCGGGATCAAAAAATCCTTCAGGTTGTTCAATGTAGACTTCTTCTTCAAGTATACCATTCAAAAATGCTGACTTCACATCCATTTGATAGACTTTGAATTTCTTATGTGCAGCATATGCAAGTAGCATTCTAACTCCTTCTAATCTAGCAACTGGTGCAAATGTCTCACCATAGTCAATGCCTTCTTCCTGTGCATATCCCTTGCATACTAATCTAGCTTTATTTCTTGTGACTTCACCATTTTCATTCAATTTATTCATGTATATCCACTTAGTACTGATAACATTCTTATCTTTTGGTCGGGGTACTAAGGACTAGGTTTTGTTCTTTTCTATTTTCTCTATTTCCTCCTTCATTGCATTAACCCATTCTTCATTCTCTAATGCAACTTTCACAATTTTAGGTTCAAATTCACAAATTAGACATGTACCTTGTCTTGTTTTGCTTCTGGTTTGCATTCCAGTATGTCTGTCTCCAATGATTTGTGTTTTAGGATGATGTCTCCTAACAAAACTAGCTAAGACATGATTTCTCATTTCTTGTTCATCTTGCTCAGGGTCATTTCCTTGCTCGGGAGCTTCTTCAAGTTCATCAGTTTGTGGTGCTTATTGTACTGCATTGTTTCCCTACTGACCAGTTGTTACAGCTTGCGATGTCAGTAGATACTTTGGATGTTTAATGTAAGTGAATCTACCATAGTCTTATGGTTCCTTTGTACTTTCCTTTGTGTACTTGTCACCAAACTCATCAACATGAACATTAGTACTTTCAACAATCTTATTTGTAGCCTTATTCAAACATTTGTATGCTTTACTTGTTGTGGAATATCCAATAAATATTCCTTCATCTCCTTTAGAATCAAATTTTCCATTTCTCTCATCTTTCAAGATAAAGAATTTACTTCCAAAAATTTTGAAATAATTTACAGTAGGTTTGTGTCCAAACCATAGTTCATAAGGTGTTCGGTTGGAGTCCTTCTTCAGTTGTACTCGGTTAAGAACATATACAGTTGTGCTGATAGCTTCCCTCCAATATGTCTAAGCAACATTCTTCTGTATCATCAATGTTCTAGCATAGTCAATTATAGACCTATTCCTTCTTTTAGCAATGCCATTTTGCTCAGGTGTCCTCGGTGCAGATACTTACCTCTTGATTCCATGCTCATTGAAAAATTTAGTAAATTCATTAGAGATAAATTCACCTCCTCTATCAGATCTTAAGCACTTTATTTCCTTGCCAGTTTCTTTTTCTACCTTACCTTTATACCACTTAAACATTTTGAAGGCTTCAGATTTCTCTTTCAAGAACATAACAGTCATCAATCTATTATAATCATCAACAAAAAGAATAAAATATCTATCACTAGAATAGCTCTGAGTTCTCATAGGACCACATAGATCAGTATGAACCAATTCAAGTATCTTCTTTGTTGAATAGTCTTTGATTTTAAAACTAGACTTAGTCATCTTACCTCTTTGACATTCATGGCACATGGCATGATCAAGTTTTGTCAAGTTAGGCAATCCTCTAACTCTTTTCTTTCTAGTAATCTTGATCATGTTGTCAAAGTTCACATGGCATAACCTTTGGTGCCACAACCAAGCATCTTCATCCTTTATTAACAAACAAGAAGAATGATCTATATCAAGATAGAATAGATTACCTCTAGATTGTGTACCAGTTCTGACAAGTCTTCCTCCATCATCATAAATCTTCACCTTTTTTCTCTCAAAAGCTAGTCGGTGGCCTGAGTTGTTCAATTGAGCCACACTTATCAGATTATAGTTCAGTCCATCTACCCAATATGCATTTTCACATTGTAATTTGTCATTGATCATTAGTGAGCCTTTACCTCTTACCATATAAGGTGCATCATTTCCCATTCTCACACATCCTCCATTATGTTCAACAAGATGATCAAATTTC
Source organism: Chamaecyparis obtusa (assembly GCA_027943335.1). Lineage (NCBI taxonomy): Eukaryota > Viridiplantae > Streptophyta > Pinopsida > Cupressales > Cupressaceae > Chamaecyparis > Chamaecyparis obtusa. The sequence goes on from BSBK01004043.1 coordinate 227,192, forward strand.
TCTACATCACCGGTCATATGATGTGTGCAGCCATTGTCTATGATCCATGTATCATTTCTCCTTACTTTAGAGATCAATGCTATCTCTTCATGTTTCTCTTCCTCTTCTGAGTCATCTTTCATAGCAACAAATACAACTTCTATATCATCATCAGAATCAGATTTAGTTTCAATATCTTTGGCTATGTAACATACCTTTTTGCCTTTTTCATCTCTGTTGTCTTTGTTGTTGTGTTAGTAAACTCTGTTGACTCTTCTTCCATAGCTTCCTTCAGATCAATCTTTGGATCTATCATCATCTTTCTTCTATGGACATCTAGCAGTGATGTGACTGACTTCTTTACAATTGAAGCATGCTAAAGGTAGCTTACCTCTATACCTTCCTTTTCCTTTGGGAAATCTTCTGGCCATAAGTGCTTCAAGCTCATTAAGTTCATCATCGGTATTGTCATCACTATCACAATTCTTACTATTCCTACTAGACTTTCCAATCTTCAGAGAAGACATGAAAGTGGATTCAATAGAAGGAACAACACTGTTATCAAAATTGTTTAATTCAAAGGTTGTAAGTTTACCAATCAGAGTGTCAAGAGTGAGGTTGGATGTAGCTCTTGTTTCATGAATTGCAGAAATCTCGATTGTATAAACTGGTAGCAAAGTTTTGAGAATCTTTCTTATCATTGTTTCATCATCAATCACTCCATTAGATGCTCTAATAGCATGTACCACTTCTTTGAGTCTATTTGAATATTGGACAATGTTCTCACCTTCTTTCATTCTCATTTCATCAAATCTACCTCTCAGACTTTTAGCTCGGGCTCTTTTGACATTCAGATCTCCACTGTAGATTTGTGCTAATTTATCCCACATTCCTTTGGTAGTTGTGCATGTCTTGATATCTTCAAATTTAGCATTGGTATAGGAAGTAGCAAGTTCCATCATAGTAACATTGTGTTCATGCTTATCCTTTAGTTGATCAATAGTTAGGGGACCAGTGGGTGGTTGTATGTAGCCATTTTGCATCAGATCTAGTGCTGAGTTCCCAATTCCAAATATATGTAGCTTCATTCTACTTTGCCATACTGTGAAGTTCTCTTTATTCAGTTTCGGTACTTCCCTCTTATACATCTTGAGACCTTTATGCTTAAGTCCTTAAAACTCTATTCCAAGCAACGAAGCTTTGATACCAATTGTTAGAATAACTAAGAGGGGGGGTGAATCAGTTATCCAGTGTCCCAATTCAAAATGTATAATTCAAAACAATTTCTACAATTTATGCTTGTCGATAAGCAATAATAACTCTTACAGTTTGTGTTTTTACCGACTACCAGTCTAATACTTATAACTGTTTACCGATCAAATCTAATATGTAACATGCAAAGTATGATAAAAAACAAATATCAAAATCAACACATAACACAAGAGAGTTAACGTGGAAACCCTATAAAGGGAAAAACCACATGGGACCGGCAACCCAAAATTGTTCACTCTTCTGAAGTGAGGTTGGTTAAGACCCAACCCTATTAAAGGTTACAAACACACTATCAGGTGTGACCTTGTTAGAGGATTTTAGACTAGAAGTTATCATCCAACCAACATTCACTATGGGGTTGACAGGATAACAATGTTCATTCTATGAATGATACATCATAAGACTTTCAGATTCCACTTGGTTAAGAGATTTAGACTGTATACAATGGTTAAATATGTAACAGTAAAATGACCTACCTTAATACAATTTCAATTGCAGATTACAGATTAATGTTCAATCCATACAAATCCTTCTAATCAATAATTCACTTCAGATTCAATACTATATCAACTTATTGTCCATCGGTAACTGCTCTTTGTAGCTTGGTAATTGCTCTGCAGCTCGGTTCTCACTAACCAGTATGATCAGAATGCATGAAACCTTATTCATGTGATAATCCTGTAGCTTCTTCTTCTTCCGACTCTCTTCTTGATTAAGTTATGTTCTCTTATATAGATGAGTAAATCATTTTCTTCTCGACCATTAGATTTTGCTGCTTAATCACATTCATAGATTTTGCCGCTTAAAATTTCTTGGTACTTGTGTCAATAACACATTTCAATTTTCTCCATTAGATCTTCTTTGAATTTTGTCAGCCATTGATCTATGTAACAAACATTATCTGTTATGTTGATGTTATACTCTTTCTAGCTCATCAATCTTATTGGCTAAACTAATCATTTAATTCATTTTGTTCTCCTTGGTAAACAAAGAATGCGTCGGTGAACACTACTCAGTTAATACTATGGTCGATATACACTACACTCCGTCGGTGTATACTAGAAATGCTTCATTTACCGACAACACTCCTTTGTGTCTTTCAGCTCTATACTCCATTATAGATGAATGCAACATAATGAAGTCAATATCATCAAGTCATAGACTCATCAACAAGTTAGTCAATGTGTTCCTTATCCTCATCTGTCATGTACATCTTTCCTCATGTAGAGTTCTATGTTCTTCATCTCTTTTCCACTTTTCTTCAAATGTCTTGGTGTAGTAACTTACAAGATAAGTGCTGTCAAACTATTTGACATCAATGACAACATAATACTAATTTAATCATATTACATATCTAATCAAAAACTTCTCAATGATCTTGCAATCATAGATCCTTCAATCAGATTCCAAATCAATTGTAGTGCAACAAGAAAATCAGCTACCACATTGGTTTTACCAGGTCTATCTATTATGGTAATGTCAAACTCCTGCATAAGCAGCAACCAGTGAGCCTATCTTCCAGAGATTGCAGGCTTGTTCATGAGATACTTAATAGCAGAATGGTTGGTATGCACATAGATCTCATATCTAGTAATGTAGTGTCTAAATTTATTCAGGGCATAAATGACTGCAAGAAGTTCTTTTTCAGTGACAATGTAATTAAAGTCATTGCTTTGAAATTTTTTACTAATAAAGTAAATTGCATGCTCAACTGAGTCCACCTTCTATCCAAGCACAAATCCAATAGCATAATCCAAGGCATCAATATGGATGTGAAAATGCAAGCCCCAATTGGGTCCTCTCAAAACAGGTGCTGTAGTGAGAACTTCTTTAAGTTGTAGGAAAGACTTTGCACACTCAGAATCCCAAACAAATTTAGCATCCTTCTTTAGCAAGTTATACAGTGGTGCTACAAGCTATCTAAAATCCTTTATAAACCTTCTATAATACCTGGCATGCCCAAGAAAATTTTGCACATCTTTTTATTTTACTGGAGTAGGTAATGTGCTGATCAATGCAATCTTGGCAGGGTTGACTTGAATACCTTTTGAAGATATGAAATGTCCTAAGACAACCCCTTCTTCCATCATCATGAAGCACTTTTCACTATTGAGAGAGAGGTTATAATCATGACATCTCTGAAGAAATTTATCCAAATTTTCCTTGGCCTCATCAAAAGTATGCCCATAGGTGGTAAAGTGGTCCATGTAAATCTCCATGCAATCAGTAGAGATATTTGAGAATATACTAATCATAGCTCACTGGAAGGTAATAGGGGCATTAGACAACCCAAAAGGTAGCACTAAATAGGCAAATGTACCCCATGGATAGGTGAATGTTGTCTTCTCCTGGTCTTCAGGGGCTATTTGTATCTGATTATAACCACCGAATCCATCCAAAAAAGAGAAGTATTTCTTTCTAGCCAGGTTATCAAGGACTTGATCTATGAATGGAAATGGAAAGTAGTCCTTCTTAGTGGTTGTGTTAAGCTCTCTATAGTTGACACAAAATATCCACTTCCCTCCTTTTTTAGGCACTATAACAAGAGGGGAGACCCATTGAATATAAAAAATGGGATAGATGAAGCCAGTATTTAACAACTTCTGCAGCTCATTCTTTACTATATCCATTAGAGCTACGTTAACCCTTCACTGAGGTTGGTGAATAGGTCTGAATTCAGGGTTGATATATAAATTTTGTGAGTGCAAAGCTTAGGGTCTAAACCTTTCATGTCAATATAATCCCAACCAAAGGCCGATTGATGTTCTTTTAGAAGCTGTAGGACATCTTTCTACTGCAAGGGAGTCAAAGCACTATTTACATTTAACTCCCTTCCTAAGTTGACCTCTAGCTTAGTGAATTTTTCTACCATGGATAGCTAAGAAATTGTGAAAGACTCCATTTCATGAGGTAGTAATGTATGAAGAAATTTGATAGTTTTTGAATACTGTAGAGCATCAATAGATGGTAACAAAGTGTCAAGAACACATTCCTCTTGGGAACACACTTGGGATTGCACTCCATACTCATTCAGAATAATGGAGGAAATGATTTCATCTTCTCCCCTAGAAGCTACAAAAGGTTCCCTAGATATCATCATTAACTAACGAATGGAATTGACCTCAGGTTTAGTATCATCCAAATCTGGCCAGATTATCTGGTCATCTCGCAACAGAGGTTGAGTTGGGGAATACAGAGTCATATTTTTAGTGTTGACTCCATTGGATATAGTCATATTTCCTGACTGAAAAGCTATATAGGCATCTGCAGTAGCTAGCCAAGGCCTACCTAGAATTATTGGATATCCTCCCATGTTGGCCTTTGGAGAAAGGACAACAAAGTCAACTGGATATTCGCAAGAATTCAAGGTGACTATTACATCCTCTACCATCCCATAAAGTATAATGGTGGAACTATCAACAAGCTGAAGGATGGTTGAGGTTTTTCTAAGACCGATGATATGCAACTGAGACATTACTTCCTTGGTCATGACATTTATGGATGCACCTAAGTCAACTAGAGCATTTTGGACTTGTATTCCTTGAATAGTGACTGTACCCGTAGGGCTACTAGGATCATAATACTTGGGAACTATAAATTTCACCAACATTAGATCAGATAACTAGCCTAGGACATGAATGGTTTTGGGATCCTTTTTCTTCCTCCTAGGTTTCTTGATACAAGCTTCCTTGATGGCTTTAGTATATGCATGTACTTCCTTTATGGCATCTCATAGGAGAATCTTTACTATCATTTGCTTTAGTGGGGAAAGAAAATCCAACACTACTTGATTTTCCACTGGCTTAACTTGTTCCTCCAACCTATGAAGAAATGGGGGTTCTTGTGTTGTAGGAGCAGTAGGTTGGACTGGTACCTCTATTGGTTCTACCAAGGCATCCTCAACTTTGATAATGATAGGCTACTGTGGAGGAGGAGGAGTTGTGCCAGATCTTAAATGGATATTATTCAGGGAAATTGTATAGCTCTGCTATTGCATTGTTGGTTTAGCATTATTAGGATTAGGAGTAGGCTAAGCAGGAAATTGAGTCTATTTAGGGGAAGTAGTATTGTCTACAGGAGGAGGCATCAAAGCCTTCTACTGAGGTGGTGGCATCAAAGCTTGCTGGTTTGATTGGTTCATCCAATTGTGTGGTTGTTGCCACCCTTGCTGGGGTTGTTGCTAGGGTTGTTGGGGTTGTGACCAACCTTGTTGAAATTTTTTCCATCCTGGCTGATGCTGCTACTAGCCTTGCTGAGGTTGTTGCCAACCTTGCTGAGGCTTTTACCAACTACTATACCCATTGAATCTAATATACTATTGATTTTTCCATGCATTATTATTATTAAAATTTTGAAGAGGATCTTGGGGAATACCTAGTCTCTAAGCCCATGGCCTTCGCTGGGCAATGTAGAGCACCTCTCCATTCTCATCAATGGCTTTGAACTTAGTAGGCATTGGTTGGGAGTCCAAGCTTGCAATAGACTTACACCGACAATTCTTTTTCTTCTCCCTACAGTGTGGATAGTACTCCGCTAACATTGCATCAACTTCATCTTTCTTTCTCCTTGCCTGCATTGTGTCCAACTGACTAGAGACATCATTAATGATGTCTTGCTTGAAATCTGACAATAGATTGGATAGCTCCATTTTGGACACCCATCCACCATTGGACTTGTGAGGCAAGGCTCTCAAGCCTCTTCCTTTCTTGATAGTAGCTCTAGAATAGTTCAGACATATGCTCTTGATGGCATCCCATCTCTTTCGAGTAATGTCTCCCCTTGCCATAAGGTCAAGGGCCCCTATGGTCCCATCATTCACACCTCTCAAAAAAAAATGCTTTTGAGATTCTTCATTCAAATCATGTTGTGTGTTACGCTATAGGCTAAACATAAACCTGGAGACATAGTCTTCCAAAGTTTCATCTTCCTTCTGTGACATTTTAAATATGTCATCTCCCTTTAGGTCTCCTCCTTGTAAGGAAACTCAGGTGTGGAACAGCTTCCTACACTAATCTCTAAAGGAAATTATTATACAAATTCTTTTAAATCCTTACAATTTTAGATTCATTAACTACTTTAACAATGATATTGCAGCCATATACCATGCATACAAAAAATAGAGAATGACACAATGATTTACCTTGGGGAAAGCTTTTGGTAAAAACCCTAGCACTCCAAACCCTGCATAGTGTATTAATCAAAACTATTATAGTTTACAATACACTTGCAATGCAAGTTCTTTCAGAAGATTTTTCCAACTCTTGAAGACAAATCATGGTAGTATAAAATGTTTCAACAATACACTTGCTTCTCCTATCTTTGCAACCCTAAAAATTCTTATATCATGTGCTTCCCTTTTTAGGGCAACTTCCAAAGATAGCCATATTAGGGTTTTACCATTTTTTAGGAAAATAGGAACCCGAACCCCATGATTCAGAAGAGTGTATAGTACTCAATTTTATCAATTGCCACATGTCTTCACTGGCATTGAATCTTCTAGACATAGCTCTTACCTATCATAGGAATCTGTCATAACCATTTCAACCATGATCTCCTTACACACAATTCAAGATGCTGACACATCAAGTGGAGTGACACATCAACATGCCAACTAGACATGTACACTCACACTTAATTACATTATTTGCAAGAAATACATTTTACAAAACAAATAATAAGAATAGGAATTATCCAAGGTTGAGACACCTTATTCCTAACATTCTCCCACTTGTCGAAAACCTTGTAAGAGCCACATGAACATAACAAGAACTAACTGCTATAGGCCAAAAGGCCCATAGACTCCGAACACCATCTAAACTTCTCAGTGCCCACTAGTTTCATTAATGTATCTACAACATTATTCACAGTATCTACCTTCTCCAAATTTACCTTTCCATCTTCCACCATATCTCTCACAAAGTGAAACTGCACATCAATGTGCTTCGTTCTGGCATGAAAAGTTGGATTCTTCACAAGGCAAATAGTGCTCTAACTATCACACCAAATAGTAATCTATTTTGCATCAACACAAACATCAGAACACAATCTCCTAAGCCAAATGGCTTCTTTAAAAGCATGAGTAGCAGCCATGTACTTAGCTTCTATAGTGGACATAGCAACCATAGGTTGTCGCTTACTCATCCAACTGATAGCACCACCAAACATAGTGAACACATAAGCACTGGTGGATCTCCTACTATCAATATCACCTACCCAATCTGAATCCACAAACACATGAATACAAACTGAATGTGGAGACCCAGAAGAATTACCATGGTAACATATGGATTAATCTGATGTACCCCTCAAATATCTGAATACTCGCTTAACTGCATCCCAATGTACCTATCCAGGGTTAGCCATAAACTGACTCAGGACTCCCACTACTTGGGAAATGTATGGTCTATTATAGACCATAGCATACATAAGACTACCAACTACACTAGCATAAGGTACTCTACTCATGTCCTCCACCTCACTAGGATATTTTGGACAATCATCTACAGATAACTTTGTTCCAATAGAAACATGAACACATAGTGGTCTACAATCTGCCATGTTGAACCTATCCAACACAGACTTCACATACTTACTCTGACTCAACCAAATTTTTCTATTAGACCTATCTCTACTAATTTCCATACCCAAGATGTGCCTTGTTGCCCCAAGATCTTTCATCTCAAACTGTGCTGACAACTAAGATTTAAAATCAGAAATCATACCCTTACCCTTCCCAAACAACAACATATCATCAACATATAATGCAACAATAAGAAGGCCATCATTTTCAACTCTGAAATAAACACAATGATCTAATTTTGATCTTACAAATGCAATTGACAATGCAAAGGCATCAAAGTTAAGGTACCACATCCTAGGAGATTGCTTCAAACCATATAGAGATTTCTTTAATCTGCAAACTAAGGATTCTTTACCTTTAACAATGTAATGCTCAAGCTGTGACATATAAATCTCTTCCTCCAAATCACCATGAAGGAAAGTTGTCTTCACATCCATCTATTCTATCTCTAAATCATATGATGCAACAAGAGATAATAGAAATCTAATGAATGGAAACTTTACAACAAGAGATAATATTTCACCATAATCTATTCCCTCTACATGTGAATACCCCTTTGCAACCAATCTACCTTTGTACCTTTCAACACTGCCATCTACATATAATTTCTTCTTGAACACCCATTTACAGCCAACAAATTTTATCCCTTTAGGTAAAGGTACAAGGTCCCAGGTTTTGTTTTTCTCCACTGAAGCCATCTCATCATCCATAGCCTCAATCTAGGAACCTACATCTTCCATGCCCAAAGCCTCTTTCAGAGATCTAGGCTCATTAGTGTTAGTAATCAAAGCAAAAGCACAACTAGAATCTAACATGGAATAACCAAACCTTTCTGGTTGCTTTCTTTCTCTCACGGATCTCCTCAAGGGCTGAGGTTGAGGTTGTTCTTCCTCTTCTTCCAAACTATGAGAGCTGCTAGAGCTCTCCTAATCATTAGGCCCAACATGGTCTCTATGTTCAGTCTTCTTAGGGGTAGGAGGCAACTGAACAACATCTTTTTCCTTTTATTTTTCATCTGGTTGTAGCACAATAGGAGAAGATGTTAGCTCTCTAAAAATAACATTTCTACTATACAACATCTTACTAGTCACAGGATCCCAAAGCTTGTATCCTTTCACACCAACACTGTGTCTGATGAAAATAAATTTGACATCTTTGTTTTCCAACTTAGATCTTTTCTCCTTTGGAACATGTGCATAAGCTTCACAACCAAAAACATGAAGATGTCTAATTGAAGGCTTCTTACCAGACCACACCTCCATGGGTGTCTTACCAACAAGAGCTGATGTAGGAGATTTGTTAACCAGATAGCAAGCAGTGGCCATAGCTTCGACCCAAAACCTTTGTTCTAAACCAACTCCACTAAGCATACTCCTAGCCTTCTCCATCAGTGTTCTATTGATTCTCTCTACAACTCCATTTTACTGTGGGGTATAAGGAGTTGTCTTATGCCTCTTGATACCTTGTTCTTTATAGAACTATTCAAACTCTGCTAAGCAAAACTCACCACCATTGTCAGTTCTTACACACTTAATCTTCTTACTAGTCTGATTCTCTACAAGAGCTTTAAATTCTTTGAACTGAATAAAGACTTGTGTCTTACTTTTAAGGAAATAAATCCAAGTCCTTCTACTATAATCATCTTTGAAAGATACAAAAAATATAGACTTGGAGATTGAAAGAACTTTTACAGGACCAAATACATCAGAATGAATAAGATCCAAAACATTAGAAGATTTGTGAGAACTAGAGTAAAACTGAACACAATTTTGTTTACCATAGACACAGTGTTCACAAAAGTTGAACTCAAGATTGAAATCATTTAACCCTTCAATGAGGTTTTTATTTTTTGGGATTCTAAGACCCTTTTCACCAATGTGGCCAAATATCATATGCCACAACATTGTCTTTTCTGCAGGAAGCTTACCTTCCAAAGTGTTTGCACTGCCATCGGAACCAATAACCAAAGACTTCTTCACTACTCATTCAGATGGTGAGGATGAAGAACTATTACATAGAGGAATACATGCATCTATTTGAAATAAGGTACCTCTCCTAGTACCCCTTGCAAGCACTATCAATCCTCTCATCATCTTGCATCCTTCTTTTGAAAAAACAACTTGCACACCTACATCATTCAGCATACTTACAGATAATAGGTTTTGTGCCAAACCCAGAATGTGCATAACTTTGTTGATTCCCTTTACTTGTCCATCAGGAAATTTGATAGTGACCCTTCCACGTCCAACTATCTTTAGGTGGGAATCATCACCCAAGTACACATTTCCACCATTGAACTCTTCATATTTTGAGAACTAGTTTCAATGAGAGGTCATGTGAAAAGATGCACCTGAGTCTACCAACCACACATCATTAGATGCATGGGCTGCCAAAGCTACAATAAAAGCATCTCCATCTTCTTGAGAGTTTTTAGAAGCTGAATCTGAGCCTTTCTTCTTCTTCTTCGGTTCTTTGCAGTCCCTCTGGAAGTGCCCAGTTTTATCATAGTTCCAAAATTTTGCCTTGGACTTTTCGGGAGTCTTAGAACTCCCACAAGATTTGGATCTGCCCATCTTTGACTTGTCATTTTTCTTTCCTCTATCCTTGGATCTCCCACGAATAGCAAGGGCCTCCTTAGATGAATCCAAAGTCTTTCTTCGCATCTCCTCAGATAGCAGTGAAGACACCACATCATCCATACAGAATGTGACTATAGTACTTTTGAGAGCCATCACAAGATGGTCCCATGAATCTGGCAAGGAACAAAGCAGGGTCATACAATGATCCTCCTCCTTGATCTTGGCACCGGATGATGCCAATTGTGCAATCAATAAATTGAATGCATTGAGATGATTAGTTACAGATCCACCTTCCTCCATTCTTAAAGAATACAACTTCTTTCTCAAGAACAACTTATTCACCAGAGATTTTGCCTAATACACAGACCCAAGCCATTTCCACAAAGAATTTATAGTAGTCTCATCAAGAACATTTAGAATAATGACATCTGCTAGATAGAGTCTGATGAGACCCTTAGCCTTTCGATCCTTGATCTCACAATCTACTTGAGATATCACTGTAGGTTTCACATCAAGTGAAGTAGCCTCCCATAGATTGTGATCTTCAAGCATGTCTTCCATTTTGAGTTTCCGCAACTTGAAATTAGTGCCATTAAATTTATCCACCTCCATTCTACTGTATGAGGAACTTGCCATCTCAATCTGCAAATAAGATTTAGAATGCTCTGCACAAAAATCCCACTCAACTTGAGATTAGTTCAAAAAACCCTACCTAACAAATGGGATCAAAATTTGATCAGGCTCTGATACCACTTGTAAGGAAACTCAGGTGTGGAAACAACTTCCTACACTAATCTCTAAAGGAAAGCATTGTGCAAATTATTTTAAATCCTTACAATTTTAGATTCGTTAACTACTTTAACAATGATATTGCAGCCATATACCATGCATACAAAAAATAGAGAATGACACAATGATTTACCCTGGAGAAACCTTTCGGTAAAAACCCCTGCACTCCAAAACCTGCATAGTGTATTAATCAAAACTATTATAGTTTACAATACACTTGCAATGCAAGTTCTTTCAGAAGGATTTTCCAACTCTTGAAGACAAATCACAGTAGCATAAAATGTTTCAACAATACACTTGCTTCTCCTATCTTCACAACCCTAAAAATGCTTATATCATACACTTCCCTTTTTAGGGCAACTTCCAAAGATAGTCGTATTAGGGTTTCACCATTCTCTGAGAAAATAGGAACCTGAACCCCATGATTGGGGAAGAGTGTCATAGGAATCTTCTAGACATAGCTCTTACATGTCATAGGAATTTGTCATAACCATTTTAGCCATGATCTCCTTACACATAATTCAAGATGCTGACACATCAAGTGGAGTGACACATCAACATGCTAACTAGACATGTACACTCACACTTAATTACATTATTTGTAAGAAATAAATTTTATAAAAAAAATAATAAGAATAGGAATTATCCAAGGTTGATACACCTTATTCCTAACACTCCTCTACAATAATCTTTATACTTCTCAAGAAACATGGTGCACATTAAATTCCAATCTGCTACAACATCAGCACCCAAACTCATAAACCATTGTAGAGCAGCCTCCTTTAAGGTGGAAGGAAATAGTTTGAGCTTATGGTCATCAATGGTGTAGTCATAGCTTCTACAGAGGACATAAAATTCAAAGACGAAAGTCTTTGGATCCTTTGGGATGAGTCCATAGAATTTAGGAAGTGCGGCTGCAGGAATGTTCTTCAGATTTTGGTTACCTTGCTGATTAGGAATAGGAAAAGGGAAAGTAGGATGAGCCATTATGTTATCTAGATATTCTGGGAAAGCAAAGAGGGCATTTAAATGGTAAGATTCTTCAGATGATGGCGGTGAAGGCAAGTGATTATAGGCATCAGCAAACACATTCTCAAATGGTTCTTCTTCTTGTGGGTTTTCTAATTGGGGTTCCTCAAACGTTGGATAAAAAACCTCAAATGGTTCTCCTTGATTAAGGTTAGGTAGGAATCACCCAAGATGATCCCTACGTCTATGCATGCAAAATTATGCAGAATGAAGACTAACTTAATGACTTCTAGGTCAAACTAAATTGACACCATCCCTGGCAGCGGTGCCAAAAATGACTGGTTAGAATAATATCATAGTAACTCAAGGATTCGACATCCTTTAACAGTGATTCATTGTTGAAAATCATCATTTATCTACTTAGAACATCATGCTAGACTTCATTAAATGTATCTATCCAGGAATGTGAACTTGAGATGATGGCTGCAAAGTTCATGCTTTAGTTCTTCTCAATAGTCATCACTACTAAAGTAAAAGCTATTTCTATAGGAGATTTATACTAGAAACTGAAACTATAGATTAACTCTCATCTTTGAAAGAAAAATTTAATAGTAAATAGATAATGCTTCAGAAGTAAACCTATGCTGTAGGAAACAGTCAATGGTTCTACTACCAGTGGTTGTAGGAGCAATAGTACTAAACAACTTAAAAAAAACTTAACTGAATCCTACTTGAACATGAACAAGGAATTCACCTCCCGTGTGGGCCTCATGAAAGTGTGAATGAATTATAACTTAGAGATTTAAATGAAGAACTGTCATATATTCATTCAACAAAACATAGATACAATATAGGATATCAAAGTATTTTACTCTATTGCTGGATTATAGTATGAATTCCTCAAAATGTCTAACTAGCTTGGAATCATAAGTTCTAGCTTATTTAAAAGCAACTAAGAAAAATAGAACTTCTACAAACTAGGTCTTTCATTACATAGCATAACAACTTTAGTTACAGGAACAACATCATTTATGCAAGAGGATAAGCCATATTTAGTGCTTCGAGAATATAGGAATGCTTGGTAACTAGATTGACTTTAACTGAATCAGCAATCGCAAAGTTATGGAAGGAGTGGAGCTATAATGAACTATGAAATAGTTATCCACCTTAAAAGACTCACTCATCCTTGAGTCCGCGCTCCTTGCTCACTTATTATTCTCCTAAAAAAGATTAACATAACAGAATCCACAACATGAATCCAAGGCAGAGATTATAATAAGTTTTCCTATTTTATCATAGCCTTGTCACACGGCTACATGAGGTCTACCCATTAGAGATAGAGAAGAAAAATACTAGATTTTATCATAACATTCATTAATCTATACATATATTTAGTCTGTTCCTTAAGTTTCATAAGTATCAAATATACATATGGCTAAAGCTTAGAAACATAAAAGACTGTATAATATTGATGAAAAACCATAACATATTTAAGTCTAAACTTAGAAAATCATAAACAAAACATCCCATAAACTTGACTCATCACCACACGCTTCCTAATGATGGATACTAGCATTAAATTCGTGACCCATAATCTATGCACAAGTCGGCCTCAATAGAAACTCAAAATAAACTACTCGGTAAACAAGGATGACCAAGCAATAGACAAGCATCACCAAGCACTAGAGAAACAACTGACCACCCAGGAGATAACTGACCACACTCGGTAACCAAAGGAAACTAACCAACTATTGAGCCAACTCGGTCAAAGAAGGAACAAAGAAAGAAAGAAAAAATCAAAATATTTTTGGTTACACAAGATTGTCAAGGACCCAAGATGCTCCTACATCAACCAGTACAAGAGTTGCAGCCCATTACGCCACCTTGGCCATTTTCATGTTGGGGCTTCAACATCATCAACTTAATCACTCCGCTCTCCTCCAATGGACATAAGTACATAATAGCTGCCATAGAGTACTTCACCAAATGGGTTGAAGTGATTCCGCTCACCCTTACTACTGCCATCCAAATATCCAAGTTCATCCCTTACCATATCATTTACCACTTTGACATACCATCTACCATCTTCACAGACCATGGTACACCTTTTGAAAACCAACATGTGGATGATTTGTGTTCCAGACTCCACATCCATCACCATTTCTCTAGTCCATATTTCCCTCAAGGAGAAAGCCAAGCTGAGGAAACCAACAAAACCATCCTCAAAATCCTCAAAAAGGTTGTCAATGATTCTGGTCATGACTGACACCTCCAAATAAATCCCTCCCTTTGGGCCTATCGCACTTCTTATTGCACTCCCACAGGCACCACCCCATATTCCCTTGTATATGGTGCCAAAGCCATTCTACCCATCGAGGTTGAGCTCCCATCATTGCGAGTCTCCATGAAGAACTATACCACTGATGAAGACTATCATGTGGCATGCCTCACATAGCTAGACCTATTAGATGAAAATAGACAACAAGCATATGATCACCTGTTTGCATACCAAAATCGACTCAAAAGGATTTTTAACAAGAAGGTCCATCCTAGACAGTTCTAGGTTGGTGACATGGTCCTAAAAGAAAATTAGAAGGTCCAAGCACACAAAGAAAAGAAAGGCAAGTTTGAGCCTACTTGGCTGGGCCCCTATGTTGTCACAACATGCTTCAGCTCCGAAGCTTATCAGCTATCTACACCAGAAGGTGAGCCTTTGACTAATCCTATCAACATCATCCATCTGAAGAGGTTCTATGCTTGAACTAGATCCTACATATTTAGAAAATCCATAAAAATTTGAAAAAAGTAGAAAAATACAAAAAAAGAAAAAAAAAGCAAAGAAAAAATCATTCATCTAGTGGTGAAAACTTGGGAATTCAAGCACCTTGGACAAGTATGTTGGTGAAAACCTAGCAAACAAGTGCCATACATAGTAGACCAAGTCATTATCTATCAAACTCCCATCCCCATCCCCACCACCATCCCCCAACATTCCTCTATTTAATCCTCAAGAAAATCCATAATCCAGCCTATCCATATCTTGTACCATATCTTGTATCCTATCTTGTACCATATCTTGTATAGCACAATCCTTCATGTATATATCTTGTATAGCATGATCTTCCTATCCCCAATCCCAAGCTTCTGTATATATCCATTGTAAATAATATCCCCATCCATTATACATGTCATCATGTCCTATTGTACATAGTCCTTGTTAGTCGTGCAGTAGCATTTGATCAGAAAACTTGTTCCACTCAGCCTTGTACTTCAACAACATCAATTGTTGACTATCCTTGATCACAACGATTATTCTTTCACTCGTCATTTTCCAATGAACAACAAAAGTCATTCTTTCATTAATCAGCGGGTCTCTAAGGATGTATCCTTCCTCCTATCAGACCTAATCTTCCACCAATCACACCAGGTCTGTGTCGATGTATCCTTCCACACATTCATACCAACCTTACCACCATCAATCAGCTTACTCAAATCATTCTCTCTCTCCTTGAAAAAGGATGTCTTTTTGGAGTTATCATTTTGGTCTTGGATTTTGTCCTTTGGATCTTATTAATCTTTTATGGCTTCTCATTGCTTCCCTCCTCAAAGTCACCATGATACTTTATATCATGGTGCACTGCGAATGTGGGCAATCTGGGGCAAGGTCTTTTGATCCTTTTCTTCTGCCTATGAGTCAGTCAAATATGACCCTTGCACGGTTCACATGTGATCTTCTTGGTTACATGGTACACTTGGGAAATTTTGTTTGTTTGTGGTTTCTCCAACATCATTTCTACCATGCTTCTTCTTGGACTCATGTGTGATGCTGGGGTAACCCTACTTGTCTTTTTCATGTCAGTCCTATGCAACGCTGGTGACAAAGCCTTATGTTATTTTGTAACTTTGGCAGGTCTCTAGCATTGCTACATCAAACAAGGTTGTGCTCTCCACATTTGCACTTGGAGCTCCTGAAATCCCATATCCTACATCATCTAGATTAATCTTCCATCTTGCATCTTCATGTAGCTACATCCTACATTCTGCATTTTGTCTTCATCTTTCATTCATCCATCTTTGCTCTTGTAAGCTTGGTTTTTTATCTCCCCTTCTTCCTTGGTCTTTCCCCTTCTGTTTCCTTCTGAGAAAATTCCACAACGTTTTCTCTTTGCGTTATTTTCTCGAGGGGACACAACCCCTTATTCCTCTAAATTCTAGCCCAGGGCATCTTATTTTCTTGTCTTTCATGCCACGCCACTTGCGGCATCACATCAAAGATGGGAAAAATATAGAGATCTAAAAATCTATTAGAAAATAAAAAGTATTTTTATTTTCTAAAAACCCCTGATGACATCATCATTTGTTAATTAATTAATTAATATATTTTTATGCTATTAAATCCCTTTATTTTAATTAAGCATCTTTAATTAAAGAATCCCTCTCCAAAGCATTTAAATCAAATTTGAATTATTTTCCTATCTTTATTGAACCAATATTTAGTAAATGATGTCACAATCCCTAAATAAATTTTATATTTATTTTAAACCTCAAAAACCTAGAACCTTCTAGCCTTTCCTAAACCCTTCCAATCTTCCCTAAATATTTCCTAAACCTACTTAGGAGAAATTATCTACTTTTCCTAAGCTAATCCAAGTCTTCTTTGACTTTTGGTCAAACCCTTCCCTTAATGAGCCTTACACACTCATTTAAGCCTCTTACACACTCTTTAAGGCTTCTTACAGCCTCATAAAGAGACCCATGTCTCTTCTTCCACACATGTTACCCTTGCACACTTCCCTAGTGTTTCTCACACATGTGTGAGAAACCCCTAACCCAAGATAAACCTTACCATACCCCAAACCATATCCCTTAATCTACCTCAAACCTTACCCCTAACTCTAACTCATCCTCCTAACCCAATCCCTTCCCAAATCCTATAAATACCCTCACTTCCTGAGAGAAAAACACCAATTCACCTTTCATTTCATAGTAATGTTATTGTAGACACCTAAAAATCCTTTAGAAAATAAAGTATTTTTATTTTCTGAAAAATCCCTGATGACATCATCATTTATTAATTAATTATTTATTTAATTAATTAATTTATTTTTATGTCATTAAATCCCTTTATCTTAATTAAAAACATTTAATTAAGAAATCCCTCCCAAAAATGTTTAAATCTTATTTAAACATTATTCTCCTTATTTATTAATTATTTAATTAATAAATTGACCAAAAATCCCAAAATAAATAATTAATTTATTTTTTGCCCAAAACTTAGCCAATTTCCTTTAGACCACTAACCTCTTCCAAAATCTTCTAATTCCTTCTTAATCTCGATTAAAAGGCTAATCCCATCTTTTCTAACCCTAATCCCAAGGCCAAATATTTAATTAAGATTAAATATTTAAATTTCATATTTATTGAAAATATTTCAATAAATATTCCCAAAACTTAAGCTTTTGGAATGAATAAACTTTTATTCCATAAAACCAAGGAGAATTCTAGACTCTTCTAGAATCTTCTCAAACCCAACCTCTTCACCCATCCTAATCCTAAGATTATCCTAATTCCTCCCTTAACCTTGTCACATTCCCTAAACAAGGTTAGCCAAACTCTTAAGCTTACCCCAAAGTCAACAAAGAGGGCTTCCCTTTTCGAAATGTATTGAAGGCATTTAAAGCCTCCTTATCCCTCTTACATGCATTTATGGTGCATTTAAGAAGCCCCTCACCCCTTTCTTACACCCCTTGACCTTAGGCACATTTCCCAAATTGTGCACATTCCTTCCATCTTTCAACCCAATGCCCTTGTGACACTTGTCACAAGGGGGTGATCCCTAAACTAGCACAATCCATGTGCTCCCCTTTGAATGAATCTTGGCCTCTCTTAAGGATTTCAATCCTGGCCACTCATTCTTCCTTCCCAAATTTTATAAATACCCCTCCTTTCAAGAGAAAAATCAATTAGCTTACTTTCATTCTCATGCACTGTTATGATGTCATTTTCATGTTAGATCTTAGCAAATCATTCTAATTTAGTTTACTTTCAAGCATTTTTAGCTCATCATAGCTTAGTAATAATGGATTAACATAGCTTTTCTTATTGTTTTGCATAGCATAGCATCATATCACATCTCTAATTTGGTCTAAAATCATTCTTAGATTACTCATCATGTAGCTTAATCTCCATTAAAGCATTTTTGGATCCTTGAGGCCTTAGGGGAAAATCAGGTGTTCTATACCTATTTTTGTGCCATTTTGGGGTTTTCATGAGCTTCAAATCATCCTAAATGCATTTAGAGTATGCTCCAAGTGCTTAGAGAGCACACCCACATCCCCCTTATCAGAGCAAATCAAACAGTGCTTGGGTGCACCTATTTCTGGCTCAATCTGAGGTGGCTAGCTTAGAGTTTCCTTGTTTTTGTTTTGATTGTATGCTAGATTAAACTCTTAATGTTTGATTGATTTGAGCCTTTCAAAACAGATAACAGGTACCCTCAAAAGCCTTGCTCACATTCTGGCACGCCCGGTGGGACTCAAACCACAATCAGCTTGATCAAATCACACTTTTTCACTCTCGGTGTTGCAGAAAATGAAAGAAATGTCACCTACAAGCAGTCAAATCATGCCTATGAACTCTGAAATGATGCCTACAAACTAACAATTTTTCACCATCAGCAATTTCTTTTCTATCTTATTTCTTATTCTGTCGCCTTTGCATAAATAAATTACGCCTCTGTATAAAGAAATCACTCTTTGCATAAACAAATCACGCCTTTGCAGAAAGAAATCATGCCTTTGCAGAAATAAATCATGCCTATGCAGAAAGAAGTCATGCCTTTGCAGAAAGAAATCATGCCTTTGCAGAAAGAAATCACGTGTTTGTAAAAAGAAATCACGCGTATGCAGAAAGAAATCACGCGTATGAAAAAAGAAATCACGCGTATGTAAAAAGAAATCATGCGTATGCAGAAAGAAATCACGCGTTTGTAAAAAGAAATCATGTGTATGCAGAAAAAGATCACGCGTATGCATATTTTGGTCACGCTTAGGCATATTTAAATGCCGCCTGTCACTTTTTGGTGTCGCTTCTGCATTTTCCAGTGTCGTGTATAAGCTGGACAATGTCGCTATGACTGTGTTTTTTGTCTTAATTTTTTCTCAGATTCATAACAAGAAAAGGTCAAACTCAATCTTAAATGAAACTAAAGGAAAGAACTTAGCTCCTAAAGTGTCATTGTCATTTTGAAAATCAAACCCAATCTCGAATGCACTAAAAGGAACGAACACTCTATTCCCTCTCTTGTTTCAAATTTCAGAGCAAGAAAATGAACACAATCTTGAATGGTCTAAAGATAAAACAAAGCACATTTTCAAAGTTCCTAAATCAACTCGCAAATATCAATCTTGAATGCCCAAAAGGAAAGAACTTGCAACCGCTCAAATCATTTATGTTTTGAAGAAAGAACAAATCAAAATCTAAGCACATGTGTCTTCATTTTCAAAGTTCAAACATCACTTAATCAATTTGGAAAAATGAACAAACTTGCTTGATGTGCATCTAGGAGCTTTCATTTTCTGTAAATCCTTGTTAAAGTAAGCAACGTAGAACATTTGAACTCGGACAAGTTCACTTGTTCTACTTTTAGAGAGGTCTGTTCAGGGAAAAAAGTGCTTCCTCCTCGGAGAATGACCTCAAACCGGTATCCCCCCCAGCCGGTATATAAATAAAGTGAAGGCAAAAAGTACTCACTTACATCTCCTAATCACCGGGCGTCTTGTGCCAAATGCAAATGTCTGGGGAAAGGTAAATATTCCTCCCCCAGCGTTGTTGGCTAGGCTCTTAAGTGAGTCACAGGTGGTCAGCATAACCGGGTATGGAGACTACACAGAACTATTAAAAACTTGATAAAATAGAGGCTACCCTATCTACATCTGAAAGTATCAAAATCCTTGTGCAAGGACCGATTCCAAGGGGTTTACCGGATCACCTCAAGATTACTCACCATTTGTATTCCCTTTTAGGGGGTACCAAGCTGTGGGCAAGTGATTTTGATACTCACCTTCCTTAGGTAGACCTGCTTGAAGTGCATGATAGTCAAAAACTCCATGAAAACACTTGTTGGAACATACACTTTCAAAAGCTTTATCAGAGTCAGTCATCCTGCTTGTATCCCGCAAGGTTGCTTTGTCCCTTGCGGAGATTGCTTTTTTGAAAATATTTGTTCAAATCTATCATTTGCCATTGGAAAACATCAAACTGATCTACAACTTGGTTCATGATACTCAGAATAGCCATGTCAGTCCAAATCCTCCCAAAATCCAAAAAATGTCCAAGGCTTTTAGAAACTCAAATCATGGTCTTCCAGTCATATCCAATCCAATCTTGTCATCCTTTCATCCTATCTTAGGTTAGCAGAGTCATCTTGGTCATCCCCCATCCCCTTGTCTATCTTCCTCTAGAGTCAGTCTTCTTCCAATCTTAAGCCAAATCCAATCCTAGTCTGATCCTATCAGTCATCCCAATCTGAGTCTTAGTCTTCCAACCCATCTTCATCCTCCATCCTTATCTAGCTCATTTTCAAGTCAACATGTCTCAAAACTATTATGATGAGTTTGGTTATTATGTCTCTCCCCTAAATCCATCCTATCCCAAAGATGATGAAAGCCTTGTAGATCATGATGCATATTTTGAAAATCTTAGCAAGTTTGCTCCAAACATCCCCCAACATCCAATCATTCCTCCAAAATATCCTATCATGCCTTCACGCTTATCCACTAGCACTCCCTTTCATGTCCTCGGCAAGGCAAATCCATTAGCTTATCCATCCACAACTTATCCCTATCTTAAACCTTCACATCCTCCATACCTGCATCTCCTGCTATGGTCATATCCCAATCGCCACCATCCCTTCGAAACACTTCACGCTACTTCCCTTATCTAAAACCTCCATCCACTTATCCTCCAAAACCCTTTCAAAACCAAACACCAAGTCTTCCAATCCTTTTCCCCAATCCTCCATCCTATCTCAATCCACCATCTTCTATTCCAAACCACATTTCTAACAATCCCCTCCCACAAGCAGAGTGCATCCTTCAAACCACTTCATATCCCATACCTCGATCCATCACCTCTACCTCTTTAGCACCATCATCCCCTCAAGAAAGTTCAAAATCTTCTACCCCACCTTCATGTGAGGACCATCCAAGCTCCCCATCTTCTACACATTCTAATCCCTCACCTCCTCCAAACCGGAAGTCTCCAAGGAGTTTCACAAGGAAGCCAAAAACAAATCCCACTCCTAAAGTTGAAGAGCCAAGCCATCTCAAACCTTTACGTGAAACCATAATTGATAAGGCCCATCCATCACTCCCATCTGTTATCTATCTTCCATACATCCCACTCATTGATCCTCTTCCATCTCCTAGCATCATTGAGTCCCTTCCATCTGAGGTCTCCATCCCATCCCCACCAACATCACCTCCTCCTAGCATTATCCAAAGCATATCTGATGAGCCTCATGAATTCACCCCTCTTCCTACCATCACAGCTACAAAATCTTCCATCCATTCATCCATACCATCTCAAGAGTTCTTCCTTCTTCCAGACATCACAGCTATAGAATCTCCCATCCTTCCATCCACCCCCTCTGATGAGTCCATACATACATCCCCTATCACTCTATCCACACAAATCCTATCATGTCAAGATCTTTCCCAAAAGCATGTTGAAATACTCATAGAAGAAAATCAAGATCCAATCCCTTCACTTCCCCCATCACATGTTCTATTGCTTCCATCACCCCCAATCCAAAATCCTACAACCTCAATTCCTCCAATCCAAGATCCTATCATCCCCATTTCTCCATCTGAAGATCCATTACCATCCCCCAATCCTAGTCAAAATCCCACCATCCTATCCTCTCCTCTTGAGGATCTTCCAATCCAAACTATCCCACAACCATCACTCTATCCTCTTGGATCACTTACTTTTGTCAAAGGCAGTCCACTTGATGCAGAAGAAAATAGTTTCATATCTTCCATTAGGGAACCCGAAATTGGATGTTTATGATATTCCCCAAGTCAGAAATATCCTTGTTTGGATAAAATGCTCAAGAAATGGAATTATCAAGGCAAAGGCCTAGGCATCCATGAACAAGAAAATTTGGAGCCTATCCAAGACAAGAAACATCCAAAGTTATGTGGCATTGGTCACACATCAAAAGAAGGCACTTCCTCCAGAAATGTTGGTACAACTACAGCTAAATTCAAGCATTCTTCCAAAAAAACCATCACATCTTCCAAAGCATACACCACCATTCCTCCTCCTCCATCGTTAAAACCAAAGACAACCTATCACATTCCTCCTTCATCCTCCAAATCCATTTTGGGTCCCTATGTCCCAAAATCTTCCAGCACATATCCTCTACATACCAAATCCATTTTGGGACCTTACATCCCAAAATATCATCCCCCATCTTATCTTACTCAGTCTTTCATCCAAAATCCAAACATCCCTAGTCAGGATCAACAAAGGCACATTCCCACATATCCTATCTACCAATCTCCTTCCATCTCTCCATCTATATTTCCTCCATCCCGCACATCTCCTCATATTCACTTCAATGCTCCTTGCAATTTGGATGCCATAGCCAATATGAATAATGGGAAATATCCACACAAATTCAAAGATTGTCATGTCCAGTCTAAATGACATGGTCAACCAAAGAAAAATCCAATCAAGCAATCCAATGTATCCCAATGGCCACAAAGGCCTAGCAAAGCACAAGCAAAATCCACTACATGGCCATAAAGGCCCAGTAATGAAAAAGAAAAATCCTATGCATACCAATGGCCACAAAGGCCCACCAAAGCTAAAACAAAGATGATGTGGATCCCAAAGCAAAAAGATGTAATGCATCTACAAGAAACATCCACAATGGCATCCAAAGTTACTAACCCCCCAGCTACTCAGTCTTCTCCTCCATCTCCTAAATCTATTTTGGGTCCCAAAGATTCAAAATCTCCTAGCGTAAATCCTCCATCACATCCACCTCTATCTTACGAAACCCATCCACTTCCTCCATCTTCCTCACAACATGTGCCAATGTTGGTCCTGACAACATCCCCCTATCATGATCACTTTCCATCTTTCCATCCAAACACTTTCTACCACCATATATCCCATCTACCCCATCCAATCTGTGCTTTTGCATAAATCCATCCATCCTAGCAAAGCTGTACCAACATCCAAGCAAACCAAAAGATCAGTGAAGAAAGTCAGCGACAAATCAAAGAAAATAGTGGGTCAGCAAAATTAGAAAGTCAACATCAAATCAGAAGGTAGTACCAAATCAAAGAATCAACAACAAAGTTAGAAATCAATCAGCATATCAGTGAAAGATCAGCACAAAGTCAGCGGAAAATCAGAAAAATCCATAAAAATTGGAAAAAATCAAGAGAAATGTATCAAGAAAAGAAAAAGAGAAAAACATTCGTCCTATGGTGAAAACTTGGCAATTCAAGCACCTTGGACAAGTACCATGGTGAAAATTTGGCATCATGCGTAGGTTCCCCCCCAATTCCTTTCTATAGTTGGGGGCCATTCCCTTCTATCACCTCTTATCCAACATCTCCTCCATCCCATTTGTCTCTTGCTTCCTTCATCCTCCTTTTTGGATCTTGATGACAAAACAAAGACTACCAGGTATACATGCTTTTGGGCACCTTCTTGGCATCCATCACACCTTTCAGCTATGTATCCTCTATCCAATCCATTCATCCTATCTTCCATCTACTTTCCTCATCCTCTTGTTAGCATATCTTCCATCCAATCATACCCCATCCTATTGCCTCTGAATAAATGAACTATCCTAAGCAGGGGGCATCTAATTCCTTGGTGACATATTCCTTGGAGACTATCTTTCATCCAAAATATCCCATCTCCCAAATCTTTTAGCAATTCCTCCATCCAAATCCCAAGCATTCCTCTATCCAATCCTCAAGCAAATCTATCATCCACGTCTCCTAAGCAGTTCCTCCATCCAAATCCAAATCTTCCTCCATCCAAATCTCCTAAGCAAATCCACCATCCAATCTCCCCAAGCATTCCTCCATCCCTATCCCTCAGCGGTTCCTCCAGCATTCCATCTTCCAAACCTCAAGCAAATCCACCATCCAATCTCCCCAAATCTTCCTCTATGCAATCCTCAAGCGTTCTTCCATCCAAATCTCCTAGCAGTTCCATCATCCTCATCCTAAGCATTTCCTCCATCTTTCCATCACCCAGTATCTTCCCTTGTCATTGGTATCTAGCTATAGGCTACCTTTCATGCAATCCAATGCCATCCATCCATATCCAACTATTCCTAGCAGTCTTCTAGCCATCTTCCAATCCTATCCACATCCTCTAGCTATCCAACATCCAAGATCAAGCCAACCGATCCAATCACATCCTTAGTCTTGTAGCAAGCCTTGATCTCAATCCAATCATCATCATTGGGATATGTCTTTCCCAAATCTGTGTCATTTCAGGACACATCATCCATCACCAGTCCATCTTGGCCTTCCAGCCCAACTGGGGCATCATCTTGCATATCTTTGGAGTTTCAGCTTCATCCCCAGGTTCTTTGTACATCCTAATCCTGAGTCTTGTACCATAGCATTAGTCATGTCTCCACCTAAACTCATTTGTACATATGTGTCTTTAGGTCCCATCCTTTGTGTTAGTTAGCCCTTGTCATTGTCTTGTACATATCCTCGTCAGTCTTGCATTAGTATTTGATCAAAAATCTTGTCCTACCCAACCTCGCACTTCAGCAACATCAATTGTCAACTATCCTTGATCATCATGACCATCTTTGAACTTCATCATTTTCCAATCAGCAACATAGCATTCTCCCCATCAGCATCGGGTCCGCACAGATGTATGCTTCTATTTTGTCTGACCTAAGCCTAATCACGGGTCCCCTCAGTTGTATCCTTCCTGTCTGACCTAATCTTCCACCAAGCACACCAGGTCCATGTTGATGTATCCTTCCACATGTTCAGACCAATCTTCCCGCCATCAATCAAATCAAATCTCTCTCCTTGGAAAAGGTTGTCTTTTGGAGTTATCATTTTGGCCTTGGATTTTGTCCTTTGGGTCTTGTTAATATTTTATAGCTTCTTGTTGTTCTCTACTCAAAGTCGCCACGATCCTTTATATCATGGTGTGCTGCGAATGAGGATAATCTGCGGCAAGGTCTTTTGATCTTTTGCTTCTGCCTGTGAGTCAGTCGTGTGTTTGTGGTTTCTTTAGCATCATTTCCACCATGCTTCCTCTTGGGTTCATGTGTGATGCTGGGGCAACCCTGCGTGTCTTTTTAGCGTCATTCCTCTACAACACTGGTGACAAGGCCTCGTGATCCCAGTATCCTTGGCAGGTCTCTAGCATTTCTATATTAAACTAGGTTGTGCTCTCTAAAAGATCTAAAGCATGGAGCTTCCCCAAATCCCCTGCATCTTGCATCAAATAGATTAATCTTGCATCCTCATATAGCTGCATCCTGCATTTTGCATTCCATCTCATCTTGCATTCACCCATCTTTGCTCTTGGAAGCTTGATAATTTATCTCCCCTGCTTCCTCAGTCGTTCCTTCTTTGTTTCCTTTCGAGAAAATTCCACAACGTTTATTCCTTGTGTTATTTTCTCAAGGGGGCACAATCCCTTATTCCTCTAAATTCTAGTCTTGGGCATCTTATTTTCTTGTCTTCGAAGCCATGCCACTTGCGGCATCGCATCAAAGAGGGGCAAAATGTAGACACCTAAAAATCCTTTAGAAAATAAAGTATTTTTATTTTCTGAAAAATCCCTGATGACATCATCATTTATTAATTAATTATTTATTTAATTAATTAATTTATTTTTATGTCATTAAATCCCTTTATCTTAATTAAAAACATTTAATTAAGAAATCCCTCCCAAAAATGTTTAAATCTTATTTAAACATTATTCTCCTTATTTATTAATTATTTAATTAATAAATTGACCAAAAATCCCAAAATAAATAATTTATTTATTTTTTGCCCAAAACTTGGCCAATTTCCTTTAGACCACTAACCTCTTCCAAAATCTTCTAATTCCTTCTTAATCTCGATTAAAAGGCTAATCCCATCTTTTCTAACCTTAATCCCAAGGCCAAATATTTAATTAAGATTAAATATTTAAATTTCATATTTATTGAAAATATTTCAATAAATATTCCCAAAACTTAAGCTTTTGGAATGAATAAACTTTTATTCCATAAAACCAAGGAGAATTCTAGACTCTTCTAGAATCTTCTCAAACCCAACCTCTTCACCCATCCTAATCCTAAGATTATCCTAATTCCTCCCTTAACCTTGTCACATTCCCTAAACAAGGTTAGCCAAACTCTTAAGCTTACCCCAAAGTCAACAAAGAGGGCTTCCCTTTTTGAAATGCATTGAAGGCATTTAAGGCCTCCTTATCCCTCTTACATGCATTTATGGTGCATTTAAGAAGCCCCTCACCCCTTTCTTACACCCCTTGACCTTAGGCACATTTCCCAAATTGTGCACATTCCTTCCATCTTTCAACCCAATGCCCTTGTGACACTTGTCACAAGGAGGTGATCCCTAAACTAGCACAATCCATGTGCTCCCCTTTGAATGAATCTTGGCCTCTGTTAAGGATTTCAATCCTGGCCACTCATTCTTCCTTCCCAAATTCTATAAATACCCCTCCTTTCAAGAGCAAAATCAATTAGCTTACTTTCATTCTCATGCACTGTTATGATGTCATTTTCATGTTAGATCTTAGCAAATCATTCTAATTTAGTTTACTTTCAAGCATTTTTAGCTCATCATAGCTTAGTAATAATGGATTAAAATAGCTTTTCTTATTGTTTTGCATAGCATAGCATCATATCACATCTCTAATTTGGTCTAAAATCATTCTTAGATTACTCATCATGTAGCTTAATCTCCATTAAAGCATTTTTGGATCCTTGAGGCCTTAGGGGCAAATCAGGTGTTCTATACCTATTTTTGTGCCATTTTGGGGTTTTCATGAGCTTCAAATCATCCTAAATGCATTTAGAGTATGCTCCAAGTGCTTAGAGAGCACACCCACATCCCCCTTATCAGAGCAAATCAAACAGTG
Organism: Chamaecyparis obtusa; assembly: GCA_027943335.1. Lineage (NCBI taxonomy): Eukaryota > Viridiplantae > Streptophyta > Pinopsida > Cupressales > Cupressaceae > Chamaecyparis > Chamaecyparis obtusa. The sequence continues at coordinate 254,522 of BSBK01004043.1, forward strand.
CTTGGGTGCACCTATTTCTGGCTCAATCTGAGGTGGCTAGCTTAGAGTTTCCTTATTTTTGTTTTGATTGTATGCTAGATTAAACTCTTAATGTTTGATTGATTTGAGCCTTTCAAAACAGATAACAGGTACCCTCAAAAGCCTTGCTCATAGTTATAATACTAGTTTAAACCTAGATCTTAAGCTTTTAGCATATAATTGTTAGATTTCATCATTTTGAAGTTTTCTTAACACACATCATAGATTTGCAACAATGGATTAACTTAGTTTCTTTCATTGTTTTGCATAGCTTCTTTATCATATCACATCTATTTTGGATTAAAATCAACTTAGAATAGGCATTCATAGCATAATCTGCATTTTGAGCCTTTTAGGATCCTTAAGGCCTTATGGGAAAAATGGGTGTTCTATACCCAGTTTTGTGCCATTATGGGGTTCTTATGGTCCCTAACCTATCCTAATATCTCCTAATCATCATTAGGGATATGATCCAAGTGATTTGAGAGCACACCCACATCACTAAAGTGAGAGAAATCAAATAGTGACAGGGTGCTCCCATTTAAGCTCTATCTGAATGACTTTGCAAATCGTTTTTGAGAAAATTCCACAACATTTTCTCTTTGTGTTATTTTCTCGAGGGGGCATAACCCCTTATTCGTCTTAATTCTAGCCCGGGGCATCTTATATTCTTGTCTTTGACACCATGTCACTTGCCGCATCACATCAAAGATGGGAAAAATATAGAGACCTAAAAATCCATTAGAAAATAAAAGTATTTTTATTTTTTGAAAACCCTTGATGACATCATCATTTGTTAATTAATTAATTATTTAATTAATTAATGTATTTTTATGCCATTAAATCTCTTTATTTAATTAAGCATCTTTAATTAAATAATCCCTCCCCAAAGCATTTAAATCAAATTTGAATGATTTTCCTATCTTTATTGAACCAATATTCAATAAATGATGTCACAATCCCTAAATAAATTTTATATTTATTTTAAACCTCAAAAACCTAGAACCTTCTAGCCTTTCCTAAACCCTTCCAATCTTCCCTAAATATTTCCTAAACCTACTTAGGAGAAATTATCTACTTTTCCTAAGCTAATCCAAGTCTTCTTTGAGTTTTGGTCAAACCCTTCCCTCAATGAGCCTTACACACTCATTTAAGCCTCTTACACACTCTTTAAGGCTTCTTACAGCCTCATAAAGAGGCCCATGTCTATTCTTCCACACATGATCCCCTTGCACACTTCCCTAGTGTTGCTCACACGTGTGAGCAACCCCTAACCCAAGCTAAACCTTACCATACCCAAAACCATACCCCTTTGTCTACCTCAAACCTTACCCCTAACTCTAACTCATCCTCCTAACCCAAGCCCTTCCAAAATCCTATAAATACCCTCACTTCCTAAGAGAAAAACACCAATTCACCTTTCATTTCATAGTAATGTTATAATGCTAGTTTAAACCTAGATCTTAAGCTTTCAGCATATAATTGTTAGATTTCATCATTTTCAAGCTTTCTTAAGACACATCATAGATTAGCAATAATGGATTAAATTAGTTTCTTTCATTGTTTTACATAGCTTATTTATCAAATCACATCTATTGTTTATTAAAATCAACTTAGAATAGGCATTCATAGCATAATCTTCATTTTGAGCCTTTTAGGATCCTTAAGGCCTTAGGGGAAAAATGAGTGTTCTATACCCAGTTTTGTGCCATTGTGGGGTTCTTATGGTCCCTAACCTATCCTAGTATCTCCTAATCATCATTAGGGATATGCTCCAAGTGAATCAAGAGCACACCCACATCCCTAAAGTGAGAGCAAATCAAATGGTGAGAGGGTGCTCCCGTTTAAACTCTATCTGAATGACTTTGCAAATAGTTTTCTTTATAAGTTAGGCATATGATTGTAAAATAATGTTTGACATGTCTACGCCTTTCAAGATAGATTATTTTTTCACTAATAACACATTGTAAAATTTTTTGGGATGAATATTTTGAAAATAAAATCATTTTTGGAAGAGAAAAATTATTTGCCACTTTTTTGGTGCTTATTCCCAAGACTATGGGGGCACATTCTATGGAGCTCTTCAAACCTATACATCTGCAAAACTCCTTCTTTAAGATCATCTCTAAATTTATTACCTAAATAATTCTTAATGTTCTCCCCCCCTTAATCACACCACAATAGTTTGGTTTTGTGCTTGGTAGATAGATTTTGGATTCCATCATGGTGGTGCATGAAGTGATTCACTCCTTAGAAGAAGGTAAAAGGGAAGGATTCCTTCTCAAGATTGACCTTTCCAAGGATTATGACCGGGTTGAATGGTAGTTCCTTCTTAGGGTTCTTGGTGCCTTTGGCTTCAACTCTCACTAGACTACAAGATCATCCATCAAATCATCTCTACTCCCTCTCTGGCGATTTTGGTCAATGGTTCCCCTTCGGCCTTTTTCAAACCCACCAAGGGTTTGAGACAAGTGGATCCCCTATCTCCTATTCTTTTTATCTTTCTTGCAAAATTCCTCGAAAGGCTCATATCTACCTCAAGAAGTTTAGGGGCTTTGAAAGGTTTAAAACCATCATCTGGAACCTATGTCTTCTGTCACCAGCAGTTCATTGATGACATGAATTTAGGGGTGAGGATTCAGTGTGTGAATCCAAAGTGGTAAATCATCTTCTCAATTCCTATACTAGAGCTAATGTTCAATTGATAAACTAGAACAAAATCTCTATCTACTTTATTAACACTCCTGAGGTGAGAGAAAGGAGAATAGACGACATCATGGGTTGTACTATCAATTCTCTCCCAGCTAATTATTTGGTCCTACCTTTAGGTGTTAAACCAACAGAAGAATTCTAGAACAAATTAATTGATAGATTCAATAGGAAGCTAGCAAGTTGTTAAGGGGTTTCCCTGAGTTAGGCAGTAAAAATACAATTGGTCAAATCAACTTTGCAAAACCTCACAACCTATTATTTAAGCCTCTTTTCCATTCCAGCTAAAGTTGCGGAGGCCATGAAAATAATTCATAGAAGATTTCTCTGGTCTGGAACTGGAGATCATAAGAGACTCCCTCTTATAGCCTGGGAAATTTTTTTTTTCCCTAAGCATGGTGGAGGCCTAGGGATAAGGAGGATCAGACCTTTCAACAAAGCTCTCCAAGCTAAACAATTATGGCACATCTTTAATGGCACTAGGGAATGGCATGACACTTTTGAAGAAAAGTATCTCACTAACAATTCAATAAAAAATTTCTCTAAAGATAATGATTCACCAAAAGGCTCTTTTATATGGAACGGTTTCCTTAATGCTAAGGATGTTTCCAAGTCCAAAGAAAAATGGAAGATAGGGAATGGCCATTCCATTAATTTCTAGATTGATAACTAGCTTTAGTTGGGTCCCTTGAGATATTAGGAGCCTTTCAAAATCTAGATGGAGGAATGCATCCACATCTATGGCTCCCAAGTTAGTATCTAAAAAATGGACAATGCTTGGATAGACCTCTCCTAGGTTTCTCAGGACTTGATTCCTCTAATGATTTCCCTTAATGTGGTCTCCCTGTCCTCTACCCAAAATGAGATTATATTGGAAGGTTCTCTAGATGGGACCTTCATGGTGGCCTCTTCCTACTCCTCTCAGTTGTTTCAGTTTTGGGAATCCACTCCTCTTTGGGATAAAGCCTAACTCCCTGGCCTTACCCCCAAAATCAATGTCTTCTTCTGGCTTTTTCTTTAGAATCTCATTCTTACAGTTGATAATCTTATAAAGAGAGATTTCCATATCCCTAATAGGTGCATGCTCTGTAGATGCCAAGATGAATTAGTAGACCACATGTTCATTCACTACTCTTTTGTTGGGGAGTTTGGAAAGATTGCAATAATCACATCTTCAGAAATAGTTCAACTCCTCGCAAAATTATCTTTGAAAAGATCGGCTTTGTTGTGAAAGAAAATTTTTATTTCTGTGGTGGCTCTAACCATTTTCCAGGAAAGATCTAGGCTGTTGTCCCTAAGAACAAAATGGAGAAAAGATAGAATTGCACTTGAGGCTATCTCCCAGAAGGCTAATCCAAAGCCAACTTCAATGGTGTGGCCAAAGGGAATCCTGGCATGGAGGGTAGTGGAGGTGTGATCAGGAATTGCTATGGTTTTGGGTCTGCTGCTATCATCTTACCTCATTGATCTCAAACAAACCACTTTGCTGAAGCAAGTGTTGCCCTCCAAGTCACCAAACTTGCCCATGACATAGGGGTCAAAACATTTTGGCTCGAAGGAGACTCTAAGAACATCATAAACCATTTAAAACTCAATCATTCCCCTTCATGGACTATCTCTACTATGATAGAACAAACACGAGCCCTTTTAAATTCTTTTGGAGTTGTTCACATATCCCATGTGTACAAGGAATCTAACCATATAGCTAGCTGGTTTGCCAACTTGGTAGTTAAAAAGGAAGCAATGATGAGGTGGCATCACAATGGAGATTTCCCTCGTGAGGTGAAGGATCTAGTTGAGAGGGATAGATACCAAGGAAAGGAGGGAATCATTAATGATAATAATGAATTTTAATGTGGTTTATTGGATGTGTCATTCCATAAATGGAAAGTACTAGTTTATTTTATGCTTTCTGGGTACTCATTGCCAAGATTAACATCCATTTAAAAAAAGAAAAAATGAAGAAAGCTCAGGATGATTGTTGCTAGAAAAAAATTGAACAATAGCTATCTGTCTTACCAAAAAAATTCCCAATTCCTTCACAGAGAAATGGGAGGGGAAAGACATAAAAGGGAGCCCACGAATGAAAATGCAAAATGGAAGAGACACACTAAGGTCTGGAATGCTCCACAAAAAGACAAAATCATGACCTTCATTGAAAGGTTACATGGAATCAAGCAGGCGGTCACTAATATTTTGTGAAAAGATGGAATGAAGGGTGCATGAAGATTGAGGGAAAGAATTTCATAGTCACTAAGGAGGTCATCTTGAAAGTCACTGGTATCCCCATTGTAGGCAAAAAATTCTATAGGGACCACAAAATCTCTGACACTGTCATCAATGATTTTGTGAGAGATGAGGATGGGAAGAAAGCTATTGTTAATGGGCACTTACTATAAGCCTGAAGGTATCAAAATGTTGTGGAAGTTTTTTCTCAAAGCCCTAATCTCTTATGTCATATTGGACACCAGGTTTGATAGGATTAGGACCTACCACTTCATGTTGTTGAATCATCTTAGGCACAGTATGAAGGTTTCCATCCCGTTCTACATGTATTCTTCAATAAATGATAATATTAATGGCCTTAGGGAGAAGAATATAGCTAATCCTACTTTACATGAGGGTTTATTACTATTAATTTATGAATTTTTCAAAGCCCAAACCCTGGGGAAGAAGATAGTAGTAAAAAATGAAAGAGAAGATGTCTATGGGTCAGATTATGTCCCCTCAGACCCAAAAGACAGTGTGGAAATGCACTCATATGATCATGAGGATGAAGAGGTCAAAAAGCCAAAATAGGGCTCCTCCTCTAAGAAGAGAACCGCAAGCTCGAGCAAAAAAGAAAAACTCTCCAAAATTTAGGTAATAATGGAGATCTCCTCAGAAGAGGAGTATAATGACAATGTGGATGATATGGAAACGGATGATGAGGTGGATAATTCCATAGGTGTGGCCAAGAAGAATAGGGAACAGACCATGGGGAAGATAAACAATTCTAAGGGGGAATACTTTGGTCATCTTTCTATTGATCTAGCAATTGCCAAAGATTACACTCCCCCTCCCCCTTCTAGAGCCCACAAAAATACTCAAGACCCTAATACTGAGGTTCCTATTGATGACCAAGAAGATCCCTCAACCTAGTCCCCAAATCCACATGAATTTTCAGATGATAAGAACCAGTCCATAGGGGAGTATCACATCGATGACTCTAGAAAGGAGAAAAAAGTGTGGCATAATCTCAACATGAACATTGTGTGGATGGGGATAATCAGGGAAACAATGAACTCCAAAATCCTTGAGGATATTGATGGTAGAATCTAGAAGGAGAACTTGATTGACCCTACCCTGGGCGTCCTTAGGGACAAGGCTAGAGAAATGGAGTTGTATCTTCTTAAGAACACAAATAAAATTATGTTGGACTAGTTCAGGTCATTTAAATGGCTCTTTCATGAACTTGAAGACCTCAAGGAAAAACTCCAGGCCGTCAAAAACAACAAGGATCACAAAGCCACTAAGGATCTTTGTCGCTTGGAATCAAGGATTAACCATATGTAAGATAAGATGAAAAGCCTTGAGGATACCCTCAAAGGTATAGTAGATAAAAAATTCAACATCCTTAAGGCCTCAAATGAGCACATCAAACTACTCATAGACAAAATGGAACAAAAGATGGAAGGCAAGGATGTGTAGATTATCAAAGAGGAAAAAAAGGAGAATCCTAATAAAGGTCTGAGAAAGAGAACTAGGGATAGGTCAAAGAAAAATACTGAGGAAGAAGACTCCAACGACATTTAGAAAATCAAGGAGGTGACAGAGAAGATGAGGCTTCTTGAAAGAAATGCTGCAATGATGCTTAGGAACCTCTCCTAACCTTTCCTGCTGGTGCCTTTTTTCCCTCTCTCTTTTTTTCTCTATTTTGACTATTCTATCTCTGAGGTTGTTTGTCTCTTGGCCTTCTAGTGGCTTGTTTCATCATTTGTTTTTGCATCCTTAAGACTTGTTCTCTTATTTAACATATTTTAATATGTTGTGGGTTTCAGCAACCATGTAAAACCTATTTTACTTAATCAAAAACATGAAAAACTTTATGGATAATGTTAATCTATTCATAGTTGAAAATTTACAAGATCCATTGAGAAACATTACGAACACAACTCAAAGAGTTGATTTAAGTGTTGCACGTAGAGTGTTGATAACTAAAATATCTAGTAGGAAGTTGACACAGAGAAAATAACTTTTTGTTATTTCAGATTTAATGCAAGTATCTAGAAGAACTATTCAAAGATATGTAAGGACGAGAAATATGTTAGGTGACAACATTGAAAAAAATTGCCTAAATATTTGTAGACTTCCTCAAAAAGACAAAATTTCTAAAGATGTAAAAAGACAGGTTATTGAATATTGGACTACTTTCTCCCATGTTTCTTCCAATAGAAGGGATACTAGTATAGATGAAAAATGAAGAGACAATTATGAAATATGAACATCCAAAACATTTTATAGATATAACAAAAAGTAAACTATTTCAAGCATTCAACCAAGAGTTTTCAGATGTATGTAAATATATGTTAGAGAATTTTTGAGAGGTTGTGTCCTTTCTTTGTATGCATAAATAAGGTGCGTGAAACTTATTGTTGTCAAAATCATGTTGAATTTCATCTATACTTGCAATCATATAAAAAATATATGTTAGTACTTAATCCAAATATGGTTATCCCTAAAAGAAATACAAAATTCGGTGTATAGTGAATGGTACATAATGACAAAATGTCTATGTTGTAAGAGTGACGATTGAAGTTCTTGATTATTCAAACAGATGAATGAAAATATATCGAGTTCAATGAAACATATTTTTTTGTCAAATGTTTTTGTTTGAGTTCAATGAAACGTGTTTGTTTGTCAAATGTTTTTTTTCTCAAGTTTAACGAAGCATGTATTTTTTGCTTTATTCCTTATAATAAAGTAATACTATATTGACTAAATGTTAAAATTTGTATAAAAAACTATAAACGAAGGTTAACTAGTCTTGGACACCAAAATCACCTATATTTAAAAATTTCTTTTTTTTGTTGTTTGCAAGAAATATAAGATTCTCAAGAATGAATTTTCATAGGAGGCAATAATTTTAATTGATGGAGTGAATCCTATTGGAAATTGATTGTATTTTTATTTTTGTAGTTTTACTCTACAATTTGGTCTCTATAGTTTTAGTTTATGCATTATCAAGATCTCATCTATTATGGAATGAAATAATTAACATAGAAAAAATGGTCAGCCATGTCGGGATTACTTTGAAATTAAGAATATACTTGTATTCATTCACTATTGTACACCACAAATTTGGATGACAATTAGTGCATCGTCAAGGTAAATATGTGTTTTAAAACTTCTGTTCTAAATTGTTGTGGTCAAACATACAATTACAATTTAAATTATACTTGGCCATTCAGCAAAGGAATTCTTCTAAAAGAAAACCCTAGAGGACATAATTTATTTTTGGTTTCTCTTTTTCAAGTGATATAATTTAAATCATGCTTGGCCATTGTTTGGGAGCTATCATTATGCTCAATTTGTGTTGATATGTATATGGTCATGTTGCATGTCTAAATTCCAAGAGCCTAAACAATATTAAACTTGTAGGATGAAAATTATAGTTGAGATAGGTGCTACTATATTTTGGATACCTATGGCATCAATTGTCAACGTTATTAACTATGAAACCTACTCTACTTTGTATGGTGTGCTACATGTCCTTCTCATGTCTTTCATTTACATTGTGTTCTATACATCATATTGATGGGTTGTGGTAGCAATTGCATGCATATTTGATCAGTGAAGACCTTCCATCTATTATGATTATTTATCGAATAAGAAAATAGTTACATTAATTAGAAATTAACATTGAATAATTTTTTAAGCAATGTTCATTAATGTAGGTCCAACATGTTATATTTAAGATGTGTCATTTAATGTCTGTTTGGTTTGGATGAAGAATTCATCAATATTCACATATTATATTCATTATGTAAAATAAAGTTATGTGTAATTTTATTATTAAAATTAAATTATCTTAATTTTTTTAGTAAAAAAATCAAGTATAATTTGATAATATATTACTGAAGTTAGTATAATTTACTTCGATTTGACTTTGATCTTGATTTCTTGTTTCCTCTATGTAGTGATGTACATATCAATAACCATACTCTATCTCATTCTTCTTTTATTCATATGGTAAAAAAACTATGGGTGTCCACCAAAATTCTACCCTTGACATACATGTGTAAACAAGCTTAAATTAAGAACTTACTATTTTGTTATTATTTTTTATTAAATTTTAATTTATTCTCTTTATTACAAATTTATATATTCACTAAATATTTTTTATATAAATTTACTATATACATACATTGAATAGATAATATTAAAATTAAGTAAATATTATGAATAATTTTTCTTTATTTTCCTCCTTAATTTAATATATATATATGTGTGTGTGTGTGTGTGTGTGTATACATATATATATATATATATACATATACATATACATATATATATATATATATACATATACATATCTCTATATATATACATATGTATATATATATCCATATGTATATATATATGCATATATATATATATATATATACATATATATATATATATATATATATATATATATATATATGTATATGTATATGTATATATATATATATATATGTATATGTATATGTATATATATATATATATATATATATATCCATATGTGTGTGTGTGTGTTATTATATATATATATATATATAGACACACACACACACACACACACATATGGAGATATATATATATATATATATCTGTGTGTGTGTGTGTGTGTTTATAGCAGTTGTTGTTGCATTCATGACTATGATTGTCATTAAAGTCAACACAGTGATCTTTTGGAGACTTGCAGAGAAGTAGACATAGTTTGAATTAGCACACGTGGGTTATTGTAGTTGGAGCTATGCAATGTTGAGGATATACTCTTTGATATGTTATATGTCTATGGTTAAGAGCCCAGACAGTAATTCTTTTATTCATGGAAGTTATGATCATTTTGGTGGAAGTAGTATTCAACCAATATTCCTGAGTAGCGGTATGTGGAAATCAGATGATATCTCCTAATTAGGATGGAATCTGGTTTTGTGCAGTTGAAGGGAAGTTGAAGACACATTGATAGTGACATGGATGATAGTGCAAACTTTGAGGTTGCACGAATGAAGATTTATTGTATTTGGAAGCTGACAGTTTTGTGTAATTTTAATGTAGCGTGTGGAAACTTTTATTTTGTAATTGTATGCCAACTCATTTGTAATTATTTGAGTGTGGTATAAAGGAAGGAATGTGTTTCCTTGTTGTAATGTAGAAGATGATAGTAGTGTATGAATATGAAGTGAAGAAAAGAGCTAAATGTGAAAGCGAATTGTGAAGGAAGACATGCAAAGTACATAGATTTGAAATTGAGATCTGGTGTAATAGTGAGTGTGGTTTGGCATAGTCAGAGAAGAGGTAACATATTATTCTATTGAGTAATACAAAGATTATTTGGACAGTGTGTTCAACGATCTTACCTTGAAGCTGTTTGGGTTGTGGGTTCTTCTATCTTCCAAAACTCTTAATAGGGTTAGAATCTTTTAATAGGGATTCAAAATCTCCTAACATGGATTCATATGTATTGAATGTATTTCATAAGACTCCTAACAAAGTCCATCCTTTCACAAGGAATATTCATATTAGTGCATCTTTTGTGGGCATCATTCCCACCGGGGTTTACTGTTTGATCAAGAGGTTCCCTAGTCAACACATCTTGTAGCATTGTGTTATTGTGTATGAACATCTTTCGATGGTTGGTAATTATATTGCTTACATGGTTTAATGTTGTTGAAGATGATAAAATTTATAATGATCTGATAACTAAGTTAGCCCCCCATCTTAGCTATCTTGGTGGACTTTACTTTATAACAATTGGTATTAGAGCAGTAGGTCCTTGAAAAAAAAGCTTAACAACTTAAGGAGACCCATGGAAAATTTTAGGAAAGAAAGCCCTAAGTTTGATGGAGTAAATTTTGACAACTGGAAAAAAAATATGAAGAAACACCTACTATGTTTAGGACTAGGTTATTGGTTGATTACAAAAATTGATAAGACTATCATTGAAGAGGACAATCTTGAAACATATATTGCTGATGAGAGAGATCTATTCATGTGTAACATACTTTCAAGAGAAGCACTTTTGATAGCCCTTCTAGAGAATGAGTACAGTTAGGTATAAAATCTTGTGGAGGAACAAAGATAGAGAATAAAGTGATATGGAAAATTCTGAGGACATTGACTCTTGTATTTAAGCAGACAACACAGATGATTGAACAAGTTATACCTTGTACTACAAACTTTACAAGAGAGACTCTTCTTGGAAGATTGGAAGTAGTAGAGATGAACCTGAGGTTATTAGGAGACTTACCTAGAATGGAGACAACATTCAGTGCTCTTAGTGTTCGCCCTACTTTTTCAAGAAGCATCAGTGTGAGCAAAGATTATGCTGGCAGCAATAGATCTAGAAATGAAGAAGAGAAGAAGATTGAAGAAGGTATTGCCTTGCTTGTAAAGAGAGAACCAGATGGTAAAAAATATTTTAAATGTTGGACTTGTCAAGAATATGGTAATTTTGCATCTAAATGTCCCAAGAGAGTTAAAAAGTACAAAAAAAATTCAAACCTAGAAGATCTAAGGAATTTTATTATGCTAATGATGAAGATCTTGAAGCTAGTATAGAGAGAACCTTAAGTGAAAGTGATAATGAGAATAATGATGACATAGGATTTGTAGCAATTAAAGAAGAAAATTTTGAAACTGATGTCAAGGAAGAAAAAGTCTTAGTTTCTCAAGTTGAAAAGAAAGCTGATTGGATTATAGATAGTGGTTGTTCACATCATATGACTACAGACATGAAAAAGTTCATAAAGTTAAACGAATATGATGGAGGAGTTGTTAGAGTTGGAAACAATGCACCTTGTTTGATTAAAGGTATACAATCTATTACTCTTGATGGAAAGACTAATACTGATGATGTTTATTTTGTGGATGGATTGAAATATAATCTTTTGAGTGTTGGATAGCTAGTTGATAAGGGATATCAAGTTTGGTTTACTGAGAAAACTTGTGTGATAAAGGATAAAGATGGAAATCTGATTTGAACTAGATCTAGAACCAAAGGTAATGTATTTCAGTTGAATCCTACTGAGATGACATGTTTGATTACTAAAATTGATGACAGTTGGTTATGGCATAGAAGGTTTTGTCATATAAACTTTGAAAACATCGTGAAAGTAAGTACTACACTTGCAGTAAGAGATTTGCCTAAAATTATGCAGCCTACTAACATGATTTGAAAAGAATGTGTGATGGCTAAACAAAAAAGAAGTTCTTTTCCTAGTAAGAAGTTTACATCTGCAAAAAAGCTAGAAATTGTTCATACAAATTTGAGCGTTCCTACGAGGACTAGAGGACTCTATGGACAAAGGTATTTTATGATTCTTGTTGATGATTTTACAAGAATGATGTGGATTGCATTTCTGAAAGAAAAATTTGAAGCATTTGATAAGTTTAAGATTGTTAAGAAAAAAGTTGAGAATGAATCAGGAATGAAGATTAAATGTTTGAGATCTGATAGAGGTGGAGAATTTACTTCTAGAGAGTTTAACACCTTTTGTGAAGAAAATGGCATTAAGAGATAGTTCTCAGCCCCTAGAACACCTGAACAAAATGGTATTGCAAAAAGAAGGAATAGATCTGTGACTAAAGTAGAAAGAGCTATGTTATTTGAGAATAATTTGGTGAAGATATTCTGGAGAGAAGCAGTGAACACAATAGTGTATACAATGAAAGAGTACAAATCAAAGCACAAACAAACACGACACCTTATGAATTATGGTTTGGACATGCACCCTTAGTTAAGTATTTTAGAATTTTTGGAAGCAAATGTTATATAAAGAGATATGATGATATTGGAAAGTTTGATCCTAGAAGTGATGAAGGTATATTTCTTGGATATTCTTTGAAAAGAAAAGCCTATAGATGTTACAATAAAAGACCTAAGACTATTGTTGAAAGCGAAAATGTTATGTTGATGAAAAGTTCAAAATTTAGGAAATAATGCTTGATTATGAATGAGATAAAGAAGCTCATCCTAAAACTAACACTAGATCTATTGAATTATTTTATGAAACTGACAGTGATTTGTTGAATGAAAGCCACAGTGAAGTCATTGAAGAACCTACACCTAAAGTGAGATCTGAGACAGTGACACCTAGCAAGATTTTATTAAGAAATCATCCTATTGGACAAATTAATGGAAGCATCAAAAGAGGAGTTCTAACTCGGAATAAGGTACAAGAATAGTTATGTTTGATTTCTCAAATTGAATCTAAAACTACTAGTGAAGCTTGAGAAGATGAAAGTTGGACTAATGCTATGAAAGAAGAACTAGATCAGATTGAAAAGAATAAGACATGGGAATTGGTCCCTAGACCTAAAGACAAGAATGTTATTGGAACTAAATGGGTATTCAGAAACAAGATGAATGAACAAGGAGAAGTAGTAAGAAACAAAGAAAGATTGGTATGTAAGGGATAGTCACAACAAGAAGGAATTGACTATGAAGAAACCTTTGCACCTATTACAAGAATTGAAGCAATAAGAATGTTTTTGGCGTATGTAGCTTACAAGAAATTTAAAGTATATCAGATGGATGTGAAGTCAACATTTCTGAATGGAGAATTGGAAGAAGAAGTCTACATTGAGCAGCCTGAAGGTTTTCCTTTGACTCAAGAAGGAGACATGGTATGTAAATTGAAGAAAGCTTTATATGGACTAAAACAAGCACCTAGAACTTGGTATGAAAGATTGGACAAGTATTTGTTAAAGTTGGGATTTACAAAAGGAACAACTGATAGCAATCTGTACACAAAATAAATTGAAAATAGTTTGTTGGTTATAGCCATTTTTTTTATGACATTATTTTTGGAGGAGAAGATGAAGTTACTGACAAATTTTCTGATGAAATGAAGATTGAATTTGAAATGAGTATGATTGGTGAAATGAAATATTTTTTGGGATTACAGATAACACAAAATAATGATGGTATCTTTGTAAGTCAGACAAAGTACCTAAATGACTTGTTGAAAAGATTTGGAATGGAGAATTGTAAACCAGTTGGAACACCTATGGTAACTAGACATAAGTTATCTAGCACAGATGAGACTTCTGCAATAATTATAGATCCATGATTGCAGGACTATAGTATTTGACACATACAAGACCTGATATAGCACATTCAGTTGGAATTGTAGCAAGATTTCAAGCTGAATCTAGAGAATCACATTATGCAGCAGTAAAGAGGATGTTGAGATATTTAAGAGGCACAATGGACTATGGATTGTGGTATGAAAAATATGATGATTTTACCCTATATGCATATACAGATGTTGACTGGGGAGGTAGTGTTGATGATAAGAAAAGCACTAGTAGTGGAGCATTTTTCCTTGGAGGAAGATTGGTTTCTTGGTTAAGAAAGAAGCAAAATTGTATCTCATAGAGCATAGTAGAAGCAAAATATGTAGCAACAACAAACAATTGTAACCAGATAATTTGGATGAAGAAAATGCTGAAGGATATTGGAATAAAGTTTGTTGAACCTATTTTCATACATTATGACAACACCAACATAGTTAGTATGTCTAAGAATCATGTATTAAATTCTAAGAAAAAGCATATAGAGATCAAGTATCATGTTGTAAGAGAGAAAGTTGTTGAGAAAGAAGTCAGACTTGAGTACATAAGTACAAAGGAGTAGATAGCAGATATATTCACAAAGCCTTTCCCTAAGGATACATTTGAGTATCTGAGAGGTATGCTTGGGGTTATGCCCTAGCCTACTTTTGAGAAGTGATGTAATTGGTTGCATATGTCTAGTGGTATATGAGCCTTATCTTTCTTTTGGACTAGATGTTGGTACTTCCTCTATGGGGGAGTATGTGTATCTAAGCTAAGTCATGAGGACTCTAGTGAATATATTTTCTGAATAGTGTCTTTTGACATTGGAGTTGTTGTTGACATAGTGATGAAATTTTTGTCATTGATGTCAATGGAGGAGAAGTCTACATGAAAAAATCTATTTGTACTATCTGAATAGGAAAATAAAGCAAGATTTGATTGATGAAGAGGATTTGATGTAGCAGTATTGCAGTATTGGATTTTTGGAACATTGGATGTTTTTTCATTGATGTTTCCATCAATGCCAATGGGGGATATTGTTAGGAATGAATGCTAAATGTTTGACAGCCATTCTATAGCAGTTGTTGTTGCATTCATGACTATGATTGTCATTAATGTCAACACAGTGATCTTCTAGAGATTTTTCAGAGAAGCAGATAGAGTTTGAATTAGCACATGTGGGTTATTGTAGTTGGAGCTATGCAATGTTGAGGATATACTCTTTGATATTTTATATGTCTATGGTTAAGAGTGCAGACAGTAATTCTTTTATTCATGTAAGTTATGATCATTTTGGTGGAAGTAGTATTCAGGCAGTGTTCTTGAGTAGTGGTATGTGGAAATCAGATGATATCTCCTAATCGGGATGGAATCTAGTTTTGCATAGTTAAAGGGAATTTGAAGACACATTGATAGTGATGTGGATGATAGTGCAAACTTTGAGGTCACACGAATGAAGATTTATTGTATTTGGAAGCTGACAGTTTTGTTTAATTTTAATGTAGCATGTGGAAAATTTTATTTTATAATTGTATGCCGACTCATTTGTAATTATTTGAGTGTGGTATAAAGGAAGGAATGTGTTCCCTTGTTGTAATGTAGAAGAGGATAGTAGTGTATGAATATGAAGTGAAGAAAAAAGCTAAATGTGAAAGCGAATTATGAAGGAAGACATGCGAAGTACAAAGATCTAAAATTGAGATTTGGTGTAACAGTGAGTGCGGTTTGGCATAGTCAGAGAAGAGGTAACATATTATTCTATTGAGTAATACAAAGATTATTTGGACAGTGTGTTCAGTGATCTTACCCTGAAGCTATTTGGGTAGTGGGTCCTTCTATCTTCCACAACTCTTAACAGGGTTAGAATATTCTAACACGGATTCAAAATATCCTAACATGGATTCATATGTACTGAATGTATTTCATAAGACTCCTAATAGAGTCCATCCTTTCACAAGGAATATTCATATTAGTGCATCTTTTGTGGGCATCATTCCCATTGGGGTTTACTTTTTGATCAAGAGGTTCCCTAGTCAACATATCTTTTGTCATTGTGTTATTGTGTATGAATATATTTCTATGGTTGGTAATTATATTTATTACATGGTTTAATGTTGTTGAAGATGATAAAAATTATAATTATCTGATAACTGATTCACCCCCTCCTCTTAGTTATCTTGGTGGACTTCACTTTCTAACAACATATACATATACATATACATATACATATACATATACATATACATATACATAGACACACACACACACACACACACACACATTGATGCAAGGGAATCTTGGGTCTTGAGTAATCTTGCATCACCAAAAATGTTTCTTGTTCATGTACTTGCTTGTTATTTGTTTTTTAGCATTGCTGCATTTGGTTTCTTGCCTTGCATAGTTAATGTAGTGATGTGCACCTAATCTTCAGCATTCTCCTAAGGGTGCACATCCTAATTCATTTGGACTTGGAAGTTATCACAATTTTCCTCGGGCATCAATTTTCTACCAGTTTAACTCATGAAACATGTGGTATTTCATCTTGTGTGGTTTCGTATAGGGAAATTGGATCTTACATAGCTGGGGATATGTTCTTGGATCATGTGTGGACCTAAATGCAATTTTTCATCATGTTTTGTTATTTATTTCTTTAGTTTTGCTTTCTCCTCCTAAGTGGACCTATATTGTAATTAAATTCCTGACTGGCTGACTTGTGGCTTTGCCGGCTATATATTTGGAGCTTGGGTTGATGTAGAGAGGTAGTTCTATGTAGTTATAATTAGAGGATTGAGATGCAATCTGTGATTCTGATTTCATAATTTCTTTTTATAAGGCCAAAACTCGGAAAGCCTCACAGTTGGGCATGTTGAAAGATATAATATAATTGCACCATTGTTGCTACCAGTTTCTTTTCTCATATCCATTGGTTTTTCACTTCTTTCATGTGGTTTTCATATTGCTTCCATTTGTAACTCTTTGCAGGGCATGTTTGTGGGTTTAAGTAGTCTCAATTAACCCCGATTCTACCTTTAGCCATCCTGCCCTTGCATCAAGTGGTATCAGAGTGAAGTTCTTTCTTGTGGATTGGATCATGGAGAACCTTATTCGATTGGTTTTAGGGTGGTAGATTTGAGATCTGACCTAAAAATTGCAAAAAGGTTACGATCTTTCTAGAACCTGATTGTCAAGATGGTTCATGGTAGAGGAAATGATAATGCTATCATGGATATGTTGAGGCAGATTGCAACTAGGCTTGAAGCTGTAGAGACAACCCAAAGAAGAGGCACACATCTTGAAGATGTTAGTGATGAAGAAGAGGCATAACCTAATCCTAAACTTGAAGTTGAACAAGATGAGGAAATACTTTTGAGAGTTTTTTCTTAAGGCTAACTCTATCCCTATGATTGAAGTTTCTTTCTATGATGGAAGACTTGAGACTGCTGCACTTTTGGATTGGATCTTTGAGATGGATAAATAGTTTGAGTATGAATGTACTAATAATAAGAAGGTTAAGATAGCAGTCACAAAGTTCAAAGGCCATACATCTCTTTGATGGCATCATTTGCAAATTGAGAGACAAAAGAGAGGAAAATAAAAGATCAAGACATGGATGAAAATTCTTGGAAAGATGAAGAAGAAGTTTCTTCCAGCTGACTACCAAGTTAGTTTGATGAGAAAAATGAAAAATTTGACATAAAAGGACATGAGTGTGAAAGAATATACTAAGGAATTTTACAAATTTGATATCATATCTGGACATGTGGATGATGAAGTTGAGAAGGTGGCTAGATACCTGAATGGACTGAGGATATCAATTCAATATGAGATCAGCTATGTTAAAATATACAGTATGGAAGAAGCATACCAATTTTATTTGAAGGTAGAAGGGTGATTGACAAAAAGACATGATCAAAGACAAAGAGGAAGAGGTGACAGATTTCAGAGAAGCAGAGGTAGATCTTATGGAGAAAGTACAAGATCTGATAGTGCAGTACAAGATAAAGGTTGGAAAGATGAACCTGCTGGTAGAAGAGGTAACTACTCTAGAGGTAGCTATACTAGTTACTCTAGGAATAAAAATAGTGGGAAAGGAGAAGAGAAATCTTGGTTTAAAGGTACTTGTTACAAATGTGGTGAAGGACATAGAGCTTTTGAATGTACTAACTCTAGAAAGAAGACTGAAGGTAATGGCAAAAATAATTTGGCTTGTGAATAAGTTGAGGAATTATCTAATGAGCCTAAACATGGTGAGAACTTGATGTTAAGAAGGATATTGTGGAATGAAGAAGCTGATGAGGAACCTATTTTGAAGAAAATTTTGTTTAGAATGAGATGTAATATCACTGACAAATGTTGCAAGGTAATCATTGATAGTGGAAGTGATGTAGGAGCATCTCTGGTCCTTGGCAATCCTGTGTCACCAAAAAGATATTTGATTTTGTCTGTGTTGCTCCATTCCTGCTTAAACTGAGTTGGTCAGTAGTTGGTCAGTTATCTCTTGGGTAGTCGATTGTTTCACTAGTGCTTGGTGATGCTTATCTGTTGCTCGGTCATCCTTGATTACTGAGTAGTTTATTTTGAGTTTCTATTGAGGTTGACTTGTGCATTTATTATGGGTTGTAGATTCAATGTTGGCATCCATCATTGGGAAGCATGTGGTCCCAGATCTGACCGTTCCTTCCATTGATTGTGGATCTGAAGGCTGACTCAGTTTGTAGCCTCTTGTATAAGTATAGTTGTTTGGTTAGAGTTTAGGAGGAAGTTTTTTGATAGAAGATAGAAGATAGGAGAATCAAGGTTGTTGGAAAATCCTCGCATATTTGAGGACTTCTATAACTCATTGTAATATATGGCCATAATCAGGAAGGCCTTATAGCCCAACATGTATGAATCAATTTGAATGAAGTTAATATCAATGATCCTACTTTCTTCCTCTCACTGTGTTGTTGTTGCTTCTGCGAACTATTGAGTAGGGCTAGATCTATATGGTGTGCCATTGTTTTTCCCCTTAGGTACCTATCCTTGCCTTAGGTGGTATTAGAGCAAGGTGAGATCTGGATCTAGGTTTGTAGGTTCCTTCTTGCAAAGCCCTAGTTGAATTGTTTTAGGGAAGAAGATTACGATCCAGCCTACAATTGTAGAGGGTTTTCAAGATGGTTTGTGGGAGGTGAGAAGTGGATCCAAGATTGGTAGGCATGTTGAGACAACTTTCTGCTAGATTAGAAGCTGTTGAAACAGCTCAGAGAAGAGGCAGACATCTTTTAGATGTTAGTGATGATGAAGTTAAAGTGGAACAAGGTGAAGTAGAACCTACACCTGTGATGGATCAGGGTGAGGAAAGATTCTTGAAGGCATTGAAAATTTTGAAGTCAACACCACATTTCAATCCTCCTGAATATAGTGTAAAATTGGATTCTGATGAATTGATAGAATGGATCACCAAGATGGAAAAATATTTTGAGTATGAGAATGTATCTGAAGAGAAGAAGGTGAAGATTGTAGGCACAAAGTTGAAAGGTCATGCATCCTTGTGGTGGGAGTAGAAAGACAAAATCAAGTTATGGAATAAAATGGTGAATAAGTTAAAAGGAAAGTTCTTACCTTGTGATTATCAGATTAACCTAGTTAGGCGAATGCAAAGTCTAAAGCAGAAAGATAGATCGGTAAAAGAGTATACTGAGGAATTCTATAGATTAGATATCAGATTTGGACATGATGAAGATTATGTGGAAATAATTTCTAGATACCTGAATGGTTTGAGAGTTTCCATCCAAGAGGAAATCAGTTTGGTCAAGTTGAAGAACATTGAAGAGGCTTATCAATTTGCATTGAAATCCAAGGAGAAATTGAACAAGAAACATGAACAGAGACAAAGAGGTTGAGGTGGTAGATTCCCTAGAGGAAGAGGTAGATCCTACGGTTAAAATAGTAGATCTGAACCTGAAAAAACAAATTTGGACAAAGGCAAGACTGAGTGGAAAGGTGAAAGTTCATTTAGAGGTAGAGGCAGTAACTACCGAGGTGGTTATAGCAGAGGTAATTTCCAAGGAACTTATTATAATTGTGGAGAAGAAGGACATAGATATTTTGAATGTACACATGCTGGTAAGAATGTTGGTAGTAGTAGAAATCCTTTGGTGCAAGAAGAGTCACCAAATGAACCTGAGAAGGGAAATAACTTGATCGTAAGAAGAGCACTATGGAATGCAAGTAAAAAGGAAGATCTAGTAAGGAAAAGTTTGTTCAAGACTAGATGTAGATTTTCTAATTTTTTTTGGAAGGTAACCATTGATAGTGGTAGCTTAGAGAATCTGGCATCTGAAGAGATGGTCACAAAATTGCACTTGGGAAGGTTGAAACATCTGAAACCCTATCATATTTCATGGATCAAAGATGAGCATACACTCTTGGTAAGTGAACAATGTTATGTGAATTTGAAAATTGGAAAGTACTATGATAAAGTGTTGTGTGATATCATGCCTATTGATTGTTGTCATATTTTTTTGGGTAGACCTTGGAAATATGATAGACATGCTATATATAATGGAAGATTGCATAAGTATACTATTGTGGCTGATGGAAAGAAAAAAATCTTATTGCCTTTGATGGAAGAACCTGTTAGTAATGTTTTCACATCTGTGAAATTTTTTTGATGGAAGGAAGAAAATTTGTTAAGGATTTGAAGAAGAATGATGTATGTTTTGCTGTGATTCCTAACAAACCAAGTAAGAAAATAGAGGATAATGTCCCTAAGGAGATTGATAAGTTACTCACCGAGTACAATGATATCATTTCTGATAATGTACCTGATAGTTTTCCATCGAAGAGAAGTATTGATCATTGCATGGATCTAATTCTTGGAGCTAGTTTATCAAATAAGGCACCTCATCGGTTGATGCCTACCAAGAATCAAGAATTGAACCGATAGATTCAAGAGTTGCTAGATAAAGTTTTGATCAGAGAAAGTTTGATTCCTTGTGTAGTACTTGCAATATTGGCACCTAATAAGATTGGAGAATGGATAATGTGTACTGATTCCAGAGAAATTAATAAGATAATAGTGAAGTATAGGTTTCCTATACCGAGAATGGATGACATAATGGAGAGTTTGACTAGAGTAAAGTATTTCACAAAGATTGATTTGAAAAATGGGTATCCTCAGATCATAATCAGAGAAGATGATGAATGGAAGTCTACTTTCAAGACAAAAGAAGGTTTGTATGAGTGGTTGGTTATGCCTTTTGGTTTAAGTAATGCACCGAGTACTTTTATGAGGTTGATGAATGAAGTTCTGAAGAAATTCTTGGGTAAGATTTTAATTGTATATCTTGATGATATTCTGATATTTAGTAGGACTAGCGAAGAACATTTGTTTCATGTTAGACAAGTTTTGTAGAGACTGAAAGAGGAAAAGTTGTTGATAAATCTAAAAAAGTGTTCATTCATGAAAGAGGAGATTGTGTATTTGGGATTTGTAATGTCAGATGATGGTTTGAAGATCAATCTTGAAAAGGTTGAAGCTATTCTGAATTGGCCTACACCTATGAATGCTAGTGAGGTAAGGTAATTTCATAGTTTGGCAAGCTTTTACCAAAAGTTTATAAGGAATTTCAGTTCAATTTGTAATGTTATGAATGATACTATGAGAGGAGATAAAAGAGAATTCAAGTGGACACATGGAGCTGATAAAAGTTTTGAGACTTTGAAGTAGAAGGTTGTTGAATTGCCTATTTTAGCATTACCTAATTTCAATAAGGTATTTCAAGTGGAATGTGATGAAAGTGGTAGTGCAATTGGAGCTGTGTTGAGTCAAGAAGGTAAATCTATTGCTTTCTTTAGTGAAAATTTGAATGATGCTAGAAGGAAATATTCTATGTATGATCAATAATTATATGCTGTTGTTCAAGTACTAAAGAAATGGAGACAATATTTGATACCGAGTGAATTTGTGTTGTATACTGATCATAAGGCTTTACAATAATTGGGTAGTCAGAATAAGTTGAATTAGAGACATGAAATGCATTGAGTATTTCCATAGTTACACATTTGTGATAAAGCACAAAAGTGGAGCCACTAACCAAGTTGTCGATGCATCAAGTAGAAGATCTTTGATGACTGAGATGAAAATTAAAGTTCTTGGTTTTGATGATATGAGAGATTTGTATGAAACTGATCCTAATTATCTGAGTTGTGGAGAAAGTGTAGAGCACCTATTCAAGATCAACCAAGTACAAAATGGGAAGAATATTTCATTCAAGAAGGTATGTTGTTTAAAGGTATTCAGTTATGTATACCAAGAGGACAAATGAGAACTAATTTGATGAAGGAAAAACATAATAGTGGTTTGGCTGGACATTTTGGTATTGATAAAACTTTGAATTTTCTCAAGGACAAATACTTTTGGCCACAGTTGTATAAAGATGTTCAGAAATTTGTGAAAAGTTGTGGAATTTATAAAGTAGCAAAAGGAGTATGTCAAAATACTGGATTGTATACACCGATTGTTATACCTGAGAAACCTTGGACTAACATCAGTATGGATTTTTTTCTTGGCTTACCGAAGACAGTAAAAGGTAATGATTCTATATTCGTTGTGGTAGATAGATTTTCAAAGATGGCACATTTTATACCTTGTAGAAAGACATCAAATGCAAAACATGAAGAAAATCTTTTCTTTAAGGAAATTGTTAGATTGCATGGATTACCGAGGAGTATTATCTCTGACCGAGATAGTAAATTTGTTGGATACTTTTGGAAGACTCTTTGGAGGAAGTTTGGCACTGAGTTGAAATATAGTTTTACATTTCACCCACAAATTGATGGACAGATAGAGGTTGTAAACATAAGTTTGGGAAATCTTTTGAGATGTCTAGTTGGAGACACACCTAGTAATTGGGATTCTTTGTTGGCATAAGTAGAGTTTGCATACAATAATTCAGTGAATAGGAGTACTGGAAAAACATCCTTTGAGATTGTGAATGGCATACAGCCAAGAGATATATTTGATTTGAGAGACATTACTGATGAAAGTAAGAGAAGTGTTGAAGGAGTGAAATTTTCTGAGTACATGAAGACATTTCATGAAGATGTGAAAATCAAGCTGGAAGAGAGTAATCAGAAATACAAAGATAGAGCTGATAGATCAAGGAAACATAAGACTTTTGATGTTGATGATGAAGTGATGGTTCATTTGAAGAAAGGTTGATTTCCTGTTGGAACATATGGGAAGTTGAAGATGAAGAAGTTTGGACCTTGCAAGATTTTGAAGAAATTTGACAGTTGAAATGCATATGAGATTGAGTTACCTAATGACATGGACATATTACTGATTTTCAACATTGCTGATTTGTATGAGTATCATGAACCTGATGAAGACATGATAGTACTGATGGAATATCCTAAGAAGTAGAATGAAGAAGTTGAATAGATTTTGGAGCAGAGAATTGACAAGAGTACAAGAGGTAAACAATATATAGAATATCTGGTAAAGTGGAAGAATAGATCGATTGAAGACAATTCATTGATTTCACAGTCTAAGTTGGATGCAGCCTAGACCAGACCTACTAAATGATTTAGAGAATCATTTCTAAATAACCCCAGGTGTCTAATGTAGGAGCATCTTGGGTCCTTGGCAATCCTGTGTCACCAAAAAGATATTTGAGTTTTTCTATGTTTCTGACCTAGTTGGTTGATTTCCTTTAGCTACCAATTACGGTCAGTTATCTCCTAGGTGGTTGGTTGTTTCACTGGTGCTCGATGATGGTTTTCTATTTCTCAATCATCCTTTCTTACTGAGTAGTTTATTTTGAGTTTCTGTTGAGGTCAACTTGTGCATTTATTATGGGTCATAGATTCAATGTTGGTATCCATCATTGGGAAGCATTTGGTCCCAGATCTAACTATTCCTTCCATTGATTATGGATATGAAGGCCGACTCAGTTTGGTAGCCTCTTGTATAAGTATTGTTGTTTGGTTAGAGTTTAGGAGGAATTTTTTTGATAGAAGATAGAAGATAGGAGAATTGAGGTTGTTGGCAAATCCTCGTATGTTTGAGGACTTCTGTAATTCATTGTAATATCTAGCCATAACCAAGAAGGCCTTATTGCCTGACATGTATGAATCAATTTTAATGAAGTTAGTATTAATGATCCTGCTTTCTCCCTCTTACTATGTTGTTGTTTCTTCTGTTATTTGCTGAGCAGGGCTGGATCTATAGGGT
Organism: Chamaecyparis obtusa; assembly: GCA_027943335.1. Taxonomy (NCBI): domain Eukaryota; kingdom Viridiplantae; phylum Streptophyta; class Pinopsida; order Cupressales; family Cupressaceae; genus Chamaecyparis; species Chamaecyparis obtusa. The sequence continues at coordinate 278,772 of BSBK01004043.1, forward strand.
GTGCCATCATTTGGCCCCTTAGGTCCCTATCCTTATGTTAGGAAGTTATGATAATTTGGCATTCGAAGAGCTAGTTAAAAAATTACAGTTGCAGAGATTGAGACATCCTAAGCCTTACCATATTTCTTGGATCTAGAAGGATCATAAACTACTTGTAAGTGAACAATGTCTTGTTAAATTTAAAATTGAGAATTATCATGATGAATTATTGTGTGATATTATGCCTATGGATTGTTGTCATATACTTTTCAGTAGACCTTGGCAATATGATAGGAAAGCTTTGCATGATGGTAGATTGAATCAATATACTATTTGGATGGATGGAAAGAAACAAGTATTATTTCCTTTAGTAGAGAATTTTGATGAAGGTCACTGTACTACAATAAGAGTATTCTTGGTTGATGGTAAAAATTGTGCAAGAGAAATGAAAGAACATAATGTTTGTTTTTCTTTAATTCCAAGGAAAACTGAGAAACAAGATGAGTTAGAACATGCACCTGAGATTAAACCTTTGTTGAATGATTTCATGACATCATTTCTAATAATGTACTTGATGGTTTGCCTTCTATGAGAAGTATAATTCATTGTATGGATTTGATACCTGGAGCTAGTTTTCCTAATAAAGCACCACATAGGTTGACACCTGGTGAAAATAATGAGTTGAATAGACAAGTGCAAGAATTTCTTGAAAGAGGTTTGATTAGGGAAAGTTTGAGTTCTTGTGTAGTACCTTTTGTATTAGCACCAAAAAGGAATGGAGAATGGAGAATGTGTACGAATTCTAGAGCTATAAACAAGATAATAGTAAAATACCTATTTCCTTTTCCTAGGATGAATGATATAATGGATAGTTTGAGTGGAGAAAAGTATTTCACAAAGATTAATTTGAAAATTGGATAACATCAAATTAGAATTAGAGAAGGGGGTGAATGGAAAAATGCTTTTAAGACTCATGAAGGTTTGTATGAATGGTTGGTTATGCCTTTTGGTTTGACTAATGCACCTAGTACTTTCATTAAGCTGATGAATGAAGTTTTAAAAAGATTCTTGGGTAAGTTTTTGATTGTATATCTTGATGACATTTTGATATTTAGTAAGAATAAGGAAGAACATCTTGAGAATATCAGACAAGTATTGCAATGATTTAAGGAATAATAGTTGTTGATTAATTTGAAGAAATATTCATTTATGAAAGAGGATATTTTGTACCTTGGTTTTGTAATTTTAGCTAATGGATTGGAGATGGATCCTAAGAAAGTGAGAGTTATACTTGATTGGCCTACACCAGAGAATGTTGGAGAGGTAAGATCATTTCATGGATTGGCAAGTTTTTATAGGAAGTTTCTGAGAAATTTCAGTTCTATTTGTAATGCTATGACTGAAACTATGAGAGGGGATAAAAGGGATTTCAAATGGACACATGGAGCACAAAAGAATTTTGAAACATTGAAACAAAGAATTCCAAAGTTGCCTACACTTTGTTTGCTTGATTTTAGTAAAGTTTTTCAAGTTGAATGTTATGCTAGTGGTAGTGCAATTGGAGCTATTTTGAGTCAAGAAGGAAGACTTGTAGCTTTCTTTAGTGAGAAGTTGAATGATGCTAAGAGAAAATATTTAGTTTATGACTAGGAATTCTATGCTATTGTTCAAGCTTTGAAGAAATGGAGACATTATTTGATGCTTAAAAATTTTGTGTTATATACTGACCATAAAGATTTGCAGTATTTGGGAAGTCAGAATAAATTGAATCAGAGACATATGAAGTGGGTTGAGTTCTTGCAGAATTTTTCCTTTTCATTGAAGCACAAAAGTGGACAATTGAAAAAAGTTGTTGATGCCTTGAGCCGAAGAATAAATTTGATGATAGAGATGAGAGTTGAGGTACTTGGTTTTGATGATTTGAATTGTTTTTATGAAATTGACCTTGATTTTGTAGAGCCTTGGAAAGCTTGTAAGGAACAAATAGTAAGTGATAAGTGGACTAATTATTTCATTCAAGAAGACATGTTGTTTAAAGGAGTTCAGTTGTGCATACCTAGAGGATCTATGAGAGAGAATATAATAGAGGAGAAACATAGTGGTGGATTTGTTGGACATTTTGGGATTGATAAGACTGTGAAATTGATTTCATAAAGATAATTTTGGCCACAAATTTATAGAGATGTACAAATAATGGTTAGAGATTGTAGAATTTGCCAAACAACAAAAGGAACTACTTAGAATTTGGGATTGTATTCACCTTTTTCTATACCTGATAGATCTTGGGAAGATGTGAGTATGGAATTTGTTCTTGGATTTCCTAGAACTCATAGGGTTAGTGATTCTATTTTGGTAGTGGTTGAGAGATTTTCTAAGATGGCTCATTTCATACCTTGCAAGAAGACATCTGATGCATTGCATGTAGCTGAATTATTCTTCAAGGAAGTGGTAAGATTGCATGGTTTTCCTAAATCTATTATTTTAGACTTAGATACTAAGTTTACTGGTTACTTTTGGAGAACACTTTGGAAAAAGATAAATATTGAATTGAAGTTTACTTCTACATTTCACCCTTAGACAGATGGAAAGACTAAAGTTATGAACAAAATTTTGGGAAACTTGGTGAGATTTTTAGTTGGAGATAAGCCTGCTAATTGGGATTTAGTTTTGGAACAAGAAGAGTTTTCATATAATAATTTTGTAAATAGAAGTACTAACAAGACACCATTTGAGATTGTTATTGGATTTCATCCTAAGGGAAACACAGAGTTGAGAGATTTACCTACTAAGACAAGGAGAAGTGTTGAAGTTGATGATTTTGCAGTATACATGAGAAATTTTCATGATGAAGTCAAAAAGAACTTGGAGGATAGTAATCTAAATATAAATAGAGAGTAGATAAGAGAATGAGACATAAATATCTTGAAGTTGGAGATGAGGTTATGATTCATTTGAAGAAAAATAGATTTCCATTTGGTACCTATAACAAGATGAAAATGAAGAAGCTCATACATTGCAAGATTCTGAAGAAGATTGATAGTGGAAATGTTTATGAAGTGGAATTACCAGAGGACATGGACATATAACCTATATTCAACATTGCTGATATCTTTGAGTACTTTGAATCAAATGATGAGATTGAAGATGATCTGAATTAACCTAAGAAGGACATAGATGACATTGAGAAGATCTTGAATAGTAGAGTAAACAAGAGTACAAGAGGAAAAGACTACATGGAATACCTAGTTTAGTGAAAAGAAAAGCCAGTTGAATACAGTTCATGGATTACACAAGCTGAGTTGAATCTTTATGATTCAGGTCAAAATATGAGTCATGCCTAATGTGGACATCATTTCTATTATTACCCTAGGTGTCTGATGCAGGAGAATCTTGGGTCTTGAGAAATCTTGCATCACCAAAAATATTTCATGTTCCTATACCTGCTTGTTGTTTTTTTCATAGTGTTGTTGTTGTTGGTTTCTTTACTTACGTAGTTAATGCAGTGATTTGGACCTAATCTTGAGAATTATCCTAAGGGCACACATCCTAATTCATTTGGACTTGGAATTTATCACAATTTTCCTCAGGCATCAATTTTCTACCAGTTTCACTCATGAAACTTGTGGTATTTCACCTTGTGCAGTTCCATATGGGGAAATTAGAGCTTACACGGCTAGGGATCTATTCTTGGATCATGTGTGGACCTAAATGAAAGTTTGCATCATGTTTTGTTATTTCTTGCTTTAGTTTTGGTTTCTCCTCCTACGTGGACCTATATTATAATTAAATGTCTGACTGGCCAACTTGTGGCTTTGCTGGCTATATATTTGGAGCTTGGGTTGATGTAGAGAGGCATTTCTAGGTAGTTCTAATTAGAGGATAGTAGATTAGAGGATTGAGATGTGAGCTATGATTCTAATTTCATAATTTATTTGTATAAGGCCGAAACCTGGAAGGCCTCACAGCTGGGCATGTTGAAAGATATAATATAATTGCACCAGTGTTGCTACTAGTTGCTTGTCTCATATCCAATGGGTTTTTACTTCTTTCATATGTTTTTAATATTTATTCTATGTGTAACTCTTTGTAGGGCATGTTTGTGGGTTTAAACAGTCTCAATTAACCCTGATTCTACCTTTAGCCACCCCACCCTTGCGTTATATATATATATATATATATATATATATATATATATATATATATATATATATATATATATATATATATATATATATATATATATATATATATACAGAGAGAGGGAGAGAGAGAGAGAGAGAGAGAGAGAGAGAGAGAGAGAGAGACTTAATGCCTTTTATCTCAAAAATTTATAATATACAAGATGTTTGATGAAGATCTCAAAGGTAAATAATTAAAGGTGTGGATACTAACGTTTCTATTGTTCCATAGGTCTGTGTTCCTCCTCATTTTAATGTTGTTGATGCCAATTTTGTGGAGCTAATAAAGCTCCTTCCAGCCCTATATGGGAGGAAGTTGGTGAAAATTCTTGAATTCTATTAAAAAATTAATTTAAATTCATGTCTAGCTATTACACATTCTTGGAGAGTTTTTGCATCAAGTTATTAGGTCTTCCCAAAAGTATATTTTATGGAAGATATTTTGTCTATAATGCTTTAGGATTTATGATAGTTCATAGCTCTGGTAGTAAAAATTCTATCAGTTACATGTTAACTATGACTTGGTTCAAGACTATGTTTGATGTGGGAGCATCCAGGGTGTAAGAGTAATCTTGCATCACCCAAAAATATTGTCTAGTGTTTCATTAAGGGCTATTTTGGGAAAATTTACTCTTTTTGGAAAGTTTACTATTTTTATTAAGTTTTTCATTTGAACATGGATTATTCCAATTAGTTCCTTGGATGTTCATTTTGGATAATTAAGCATGCTGGTAAAGATTAATGGCAAGATCAAGTCCAATTTTCAAGATCTATTTTGACAAGGTGGTATGAAAACTTTAAACTTGATTTAGAAGGCCTTAGAGGCTCTGGAAGGGGTCAAAACTTGTTCAAGAAGATGTTGCATGATTATATCTATAGAGCACTTCAAGTGGTTTTCAAACAAGTGATTATAATAGAAAATTGGGTAAACAGTTTACAGGATATGGTCTCTAAAAGTTGTGCTACTTCAGGAGAAAAAAAATATCCCTTTAAATATTATAGTGAGTGGAAAAATTCATTTGGGGTACATTCTTGGAATATTCTAATTTTCAAATAATAGTATATAGGTGGTCGGCCTCAAGAGGGCTTTTACAATTTCAAGAACCTTCTAGTGCAGTTAAACTTCCCAATATAAAGAACACGAATAGGGGTTACCAGAGGTAGTTCTGATAGTGCATATCATGGCTCTATCTTACAAATTATAGTAATAAAAATACCCATGTGATTGTAGCATGGTCTTTTTATGAATATTTTAACATCGTTTCATTGAAGATAATAGAAAGTAAGTATTTATGTTCTTGCAATTGTTCAGTTTTTACAATTTTGTATTTATTTCCCTATTGGGTAAAAGTACAAATCTATGTCACACTTTTATAAAGGAAAAGGTCAACAATATGCAAAGTGTTCAAATTTAACAACATAAAAGTCACATTTGTGTTTAGAATTTGAAGATAATGTAAACTGATGAAATGTGTAAAACTGGATGAAGTTTATGTCTATACTTTTTTTAATGTTACACTTTTTAAATTTTTGAGGTCCATATTTTAATTGCTGAAAAATAATGAAAATTTGGGGTCTAGTTCCTGCAAAAAAATTATATCCAAATAATCTTTTTTCCTCTCATTTTAAAAGATGTTATAGATGATGACATGTATAGCTAGTGCATAAAAAAGGAAAGATTGGTTTCCAATCTATATTTTTTTCGTTATGACTACAAAAAGTCAAACTTATCTAAAAGTGATTATTTTTTGTTCCCACCAAATTTTCGCTATCAAATCTACACCATTTAGAAAAAATAAAATATATTCTTTAAGATGACTCTCTCCTCTAGTGTCAAATATAAATTTTAAATTTTTTTGTTATGATTTATTATTTTTTTTCTTTTTTTGAACCAACGTCTTCTCGAAAGTTAAAATACCTACTTATAGTATTTTAAAATTTTAATATATTATCTCTAATCTAAATATTATAAAAGTTTTATGACGGTAATTTCTTGACTTTGAACTCTACAAAAGGGTTTTTTTTTTAAGAAAGTTGATTTTTGATAGAGAAATGAGTTGGAGAAGTGAGAAGTTCTACAAATGTCTAATTTTTGCTTGTTTGGTTGCCACATTGGATGACACAGGCAATTTTGGCTGGACCAGGTTCAGTTAGAACTACAACAGACCAAACACAGTCATATTAGAGACTGATTCCTTAAACCTCATATAAAACACAAAATTATCAAGATGTCGCAACAAACTTTTGATAAAAAAAAATAGGTAAATGGGAAAACTAGAAATCAACCCACATAGAGGGGATTGGTACCTTAGGGGTTATTATAGTCTTATGGGATCCCAAACAAGTGCAAGGTTAGATTTTAAACCAGAATGAGAACTGACAATTACTAAAGATGACCATCTTAGACATATCATTTATATTGATTAATGTGTATGGCCCCACAACAAGACATGACAATAAGAGATTGTGGAGGAATATGACCCGTGTTATTCATCTCCAAAATGATTAGCATATAATTTTGGGAGGTGATTTTAATGCTATCCTTAAGTTATCAGAAAAAATGGGGGTACTTTCCCTCCAGTAAAAACCATTCAAGACTTTTTGAGTTTTGTAGAAGATAATAATCTAATGGATATTGAGCCTATTGGAGGAACACTTACATGGACTAATAAGAGGGATAAATTTTCTTAGATTGCAGTCAAATTGGAAAGATTCCTTATATCTCAAGATTGAAAGTTATCCAATGCTACCTTTCAGTTAGATATAATGCCTCGACCATGATCGGACCACTTCCCCATCTCTCTACAAGTTGGCTTCTCATCGCTAAATCAAGGGTCTCATCGTTAACCCTCTTTTAAATTTGAAATGATGTGGCTTCACCACTCAAATTTCATCTATCTAATTAAAAAATGGTGGGTTATTACTCCACATTGCGATGGATCTAAAATGTACCAATTTTTTTGCAAATTGAAGAATACTAAGAAGCAGATTAAAAAATAGAATGAAGTAGTGTTAAAAAATATCTTTAAAGAGAAAGAAAATGTGAAGCGTAAAATGGGGGACATATATGAAAAGATCATTAATCAAGGCATGGATAATGAAACTTACACTGATCAGAAAACATTACAGTTAGAATAGGAAGAATTATGTTCTAGAGAAGAGGAATATTGGTAGAAAAAATCTAGAGAGTTATGGTTAAGAGAGGGTGATAAGAACAAAAAATACTTTCATGCTTCATCTAAATAGAAAAGAGTAGCAAATCGAATATTCTCCATCAATAATGCAAACACTAGAAATCTAATAACCAATGCTCAATAAATTCAAGATGAAGGGGTAAGGTTTTTTCTAATTTTCTTTCTCCACCCAGCCTACCAAACTTAGTGGATCCCCCCACACATGAACTCCTGGATGATATTCCTACATTAGTTACTGAATCTGATAACATGGCATTAATGGCCCATTTTACAATTCAAGAACTTAGAAGAATAGTTTTTTCTCTATCCTTTGATAAAGAACCTAGCCCAAATGGATTATAACATTATGTTTTCAAGCCTATTGGGATTTTATTGGGTGTGATTTACTTGGTGTTATTGAAGAATCCAGGAAAAGTAAAACCATGTCAAAATTATTCAATAAAACCAACATAGCGATCATTCCTAAAGCTAAGCCACCCAAAAAATTTGTAGAATTTCTCCCAATCTCACTTTTTAATACAATCTACAAGATCATAACGAAGGAAATATACCTAAGAATGCAATATTTGATTCCAAAACTTGTATCACAAGAACAAGGATGATTTTTACTGGGTAGGGAAACAATGGAAGGGGATTTAGTGGCTCATGAAGCTCTACATTTGATAAATAGTGATAATACAACTAAATTTGTCATTAAACTTGATATCATGAAGGTATACGATAGAGTTTTCTGGGATTTTTTGTCCAAAGTATTACAAAAGTTTAGTTTTGCTAAAAGTTGGTGTAAATGGGTTAGAGATTTCTTAACTGGTGCATGGTTTTCAGTTTTAATTAATGGGGTGTGAGCGGGCTTCTTCTCATCCACCCAAGGGTCTACCAAGGTGACCCTTTATCACCAGTTCTCTTCATTCTTATGGCTGAAACATTCAGTAGAAAAATTCTTAACAAACATGCAATAGGTTGCTGACAAGGATTTAAAATTGGGGGGACTAAAATATCAGTCACACACTCCTTATTTGTAGATGACACATTACTTTTTGGATCATCCAATTTCACAGAAGCTAAACAGATCAAACATACATTATATTTGTACACTTCAGCTTTAGGACAAAAAGTTAACAAACACAAATCAAAGGTCTACTTATTCAACACGAATCAGATTATCTCTAATAGGATTGTTAATATATTAGGATTTTTAGTAGATTTCCTTCCCTCTGTGTATCTTGCCATTCCTTTTTTCATTAGGGAAAATTAAAAAATCTATTGGATGCCTATCATAGAAAGAATTAAATCAAGAATAGTGGCTTGGAAAGAAAAATGGATTTCACTAGTAGGAAGAATACTTCTTATAAAAATGGTGTTATCAGCTATCCCAAATTATTACTTGCCAGTGCTCAAGGCTCCTTCAGTAGTGATCTAGACAATTCAGAAGCTATTGAGAGAATTTTTATGGACTTCTAATATGAATGAGGAGAAGAAAATCCCGCTTATCTCTTTACAATGCATGGCAAAAGTCAAATCTTTGGGGGAGGGGGGGGGGGGGGTTGGTGTTCATGATATGTCAGAATGTAATAAAGCCTCTAGGGGAAAGCTAGTTTGGCAATTGTAAAACAAACCACAAAATTTATGGTGCCAAATCATGTAGCAAAAGTACCTTGACAGTAATTATCCTTCAAGATTTTTATCTATCTTAGATCCCTCTAATGGATCGGTAATTTGGGATTTTATGATGACTTAAAGAGAGACAATAGTCAAATTCATATCCTAGGAAGTAAATAATAGCGAACAAGTAAATTTTTGGTGAGACTCGTGGAATGGTGCACCTCCATTACTTAAATTAAAAGAAATTGATGACATTGTTTCTTCTTCGGAAAGCATTTGGGGAAAGAATTTGGTGGATTATGTTTCAGCAATTATTTTATTTTCTAGGTAAGTGATTTGGAAAGATCCAAGTGAACTACATATTTCTATTCAAGATAGAAAATTATTATCCAAAATTCTTTCAGAAAGAGTGATATACTTGTCAGGAAAAGTAGATAAGTTGTTTTGGGCTCCGAGGAAAAATGGAAAATACTCTATCAAAGAAGGTTACAGGCTCATTAAACAACATGAATCTAGCTCAGCTCCTTGTTGTGCCTATTATTTTTGTTGGAATCATGTAACCCTTCCTAAGGCACCTTGATTTACGTGGATAGCGTTAAAAAAGGGCACTCACAAGTGACAGGCTACATAAATTTCATATCTCACAACCATTTAAATGTTTGATTTGTGATTTAGAGATTGAAGATGTTGATCATTTGTTCTTGAAATTCCCTTTTACACAATAGTGTTGGTTGTTTGCACATGGGAAATTACAATATTCCACTCCTCTTCCCAATAAATTGTGGGATCTATTTCAATCATGGCCTAAGTTATATAGTAACTCTTTGTTCTCTAGATTTTGGAAATATATCTCAGTGCATGTGGTTTGGGCAATAGGGTTGGAACGTAATAAAAGAATATTCCACCATAGCCCTTCTTCTATTGAAGATGTTATTATAGGTCTTGAAAGAACAATATATGAGGTGGTAAATTCTAGTCACTTCAAAATAAGATGCAATCCAATAATGGCTACTTGGGACAGTGCTATTATTCAAGAATGGAGAGGTATCCATGTACCAATTGGCTGGTGTCACCAAACTTTAGCAACTAAATCATAGGACAAAGCTTTATTCCACACACAACCTCTTGTTCAACGGACTGTTAAGATCAATTTTGATGGATCTTCATGAGGCAATCTGGGAAAGTTAGGTATTGGAGTTTATATCAGAGACCACCAAGGTAAAGTGTTGGGGATGAAATATTCCCCAATTCCCCAAGGTTCAAATAACATGGCAGAGGCACATGTTCTATTTTTTGGTCTTGTCCTCACTAAACAAGGCATTTTCAACACATACAGGTCGAAGGAGATTAAATGATCATTGTTAATGCTTTCATAAAAATAGAATCTCACAATTGGAAACTGGCATATATCCTTCAGCACATATGGAATCTTCTTGATTCTTTTATAGAGCTTTACATCTCACATATGCTAAGGGAAGGAAATGCATTAGATGACCACTTAGCCAACTTGGGGTGTGATGGTTTTGAATTAGCATCGCTCACTCTAGATGAAATCATTAGCAAGGGCACTAAGATCCAAAGCTTAATTTTTTCTGATATGAAATCTTCTATCAACATGAAAGCATCCTTGTGACAACACAAGGGGATGATGATGGTAACACAAATGATTTTCCTGTACATGTGGGTTGTCATTGCCAATTGCTAGGGGGTTAGATGATGCCAGTGATTAAAACTAGACTAGTACAACATACATCACATCCACTTTCATAGTGTAGAAAAGTATGGAAATGGCGTTGCCTACCAAATCATACTTCCTATTCCCATGTGTACAAATGGTATGCGCTGGTTGATTAGTGGAAAATTGCATTACATTTCACATGCTTGCCACTAGGTTATCTTGTGCGAAGTTACTTCACAAGGTTGGAAATTTAGTACAACATTTAATCAAGTAAGATCAATTGGGATTTTTTGTTAACTCAAACTTGTACCTATCCAAGCTCTGCAATTTTAAATAGTACACTTCTTTCTTGCCAAATGCATCAATTAAAAAGAGTTAAAATGGAGTTTGAGAAGGAGATTTGTGAAAAGTGTGTGCAATGTGGAAGGTATCACTATGATATTCTACCAAGAAATCATCGTATTTGCCTATTACCAAATGTTTTGGAGGAGGTTCTTCCATTTCAAGTTGATGACACAACACTGGAGATCATGTTTGAATGTCATTCACAGGTGATTATGAAAGCTATTCGAATAGTGATTAGGGAGGAAAATCAACATTCTTGCAAGATAGTGCACTTAAAAAATCTATGCAATAGTATGATTTGTGGAGAGGTAAAGTATTGGTGAGTGGCCTCTTCTCCCACCATATTCTTCTTACCAATCATGATTTCATGGTGGTTTATGACTATATAAAGTGCACGCTGGAAAAACAAAGTAATTGATACTTCGAACATGCCCTATGTACCTCTCACACTATATTGTGGAATGAAATGGTGGAAATAATTAGATTAACACTCTATTATTTAATGGGCCTTTTTGAATACCCTAATATCCAAACAAGGGTGAGCATTCATTCCCCCATTTCCGTTTAGTCATCTCAACATTTGGAGGTTGTTCTGAACTTAAACTACCATCCTTCAGAAGAGGTCAGGTGTCGTGGCAGCTCTAATATCTAATAGGAGAACATGACTGGTAAGGGTGATTTGGATTCTAGCTGGAATGTAGTTGAATAGGTAGGTTATCATAGCCATAGAAGAAATGCAGAATCCATAGGTTGGTCTCCTTAGTCTTAGCTTGAATTTGTAGCTAGGGATTCCAACGACATGGAGGAATAATAGGGTTTCTATGATTAATCTCTACAATGTAATCATGACAAATTTTTCTTTCTATATCAAGTAATTAGTACCAAGCCAAATTTTGGAAGTATTTTGGGTTAGCTTTGTATATTATATGTTGGCAGTTTTAATAAGCTAATTGTAACTCTCATATGTATCGAACAAGGATATCAGGTTTTCTTACTAGTTCTTTCCTGATTGAGCTTTTGAAATAGTTTTTTTATTATATTAATATATATAGTGGCTAGCCACTTTTGCCTAAAAAAAATAAGTGTTTTTAAAATAAAATCACTTATTGAAAGTTCTTTATTATTATTTTTGTGCTCAAAAGATAATTACAAAGGACAATCATCAAGAAGGTATATTTTTTCGTGCAAGATATCTTATAAAGTTTATTTTTTCCTTTTCTTGTTTTATTTAATTTTTTCTAATTGAAACATTATTTTATTTAGTTTTTTAAAATTAAAGCATTATTTTATTTAGTTTTTTAAATTAAAGATTATTTTATTTTTATTTTTAACTTAAAGCATTATTTCATTTGGTTTACTAACTAAAAAATTGTTCAATTAGTTCTCATATATGAAATTATAAATATTGTTTATAATTTTTTATTGGGTATTGTGAGGTCCTACCCCGACCCATCGTAGCTCGACAGTTGTTCTGACACTTGGTTCTTATTGATGATACATTGTTAGAGACATTTGACATATTTTGGATTATGACTTGCTATCATTAGACCTTATGAGATGATTGTTATAGATTTATATGATGATGATGTTAGTCGTACTCTCTATATGCTTGTATTGGTTTTATGTTTATCTTATGATATATGAATTATGAATTCTATATTTGATACATCATCTTATAAAATAGTAAATGCTGATTGTATAATGGTTCAATGATTTACTTAGGGTTACTTGTTTATGTAAAAATTGAAATTACATTTCGATGCTTGAAGAATTAGGGTATAATGTGGATTATGTTTATGATTCACGAAATGCAATACCTTTATATATATTGAGTTCAGAGGTTATTATTTTACTTTTGATATGATTATATATGCACTAAGTTTATGAAGTACTGACATCAGAATCGAGTGTGCGGGATTATGACCATGGTTGTAAATGCGGGGAAACAAGATGGATCTATGTGAAAATTAGTTTAAAACCAAGGTCGACTCTAAGAAAAGAACAACCTCATTTTTACATGATTTTATTTGTAAATGTGATACATGTATGTATGTGGTTGCAAATGTTTGTAAATGCATTATTAGATGTAATTTCATTTTGTGAAAATGTTAATGTTAAAAATCCACTAGGCATGTCAAGTGTGTAATGTGATGTTTACTTTTGTGAGGTGTAACTTGACACCATTGTGATGAGATGGCATACCTAAGTGGAATGTGGACCACACCTTTTCCATAGGTTATCTTGTGTATTTCTAGGCTTGTTAGTGGTTTGGGGAACCAAAGTTTTTATCATCATGATCCCATTTTCGGATGCAAATTTTACTAGAGTTTTTGAAGGGTTATATGGAGCCCTATGGTGTAGTTAGAGTGGGTTTTAAGTTCCCCAAGGCATAGGCATGGGTTAGGCGGATAAATTTCACCATTTTCTCTTCTCTAGGCTTCCATATTGTCTCTCTAAGTGGGTCATCTTTGGTAGTGATGAAATTGGAAATGTTTTCTAGGTTAACTCACCTTCCCATGTTTTGAATTGCATTCCATTTTCATAGCAAGGGAAAGTGAAAAGTTAGCTAGGATATAGATACCTAACTTATTTTTGGATGAGGGAATGAGAGAGGAATGTTGGAGAGTCTTTAGGAGAGGAGACTAAGTATATAGTCACTTCTTGACTATGCAAGTGGAGAGTTAGAGAGGAAAGGGCTTGAAAAATTTGCTAGTGATTTTGAGAAGGGAAGCAAGCTAGGAAGAAAAGGGGATATCTCTTCTACAAACCTCCATTTCCATTACTTAGGAGAAAGGTTGGTGGATATATCATGTTATGTTTGTGTAATTGCATTGTGAGAATGAAAATTTTTGTGTGAATCTTGTAATGTGTTGTTTCATTTTTCTCATATGATTCTACTTTTGTTTTTACCTTCTTGTTTTGCAATATGATTGTGGGTGTGCAAGATACTCCTCATCCTAGGGAGGATTTGAGGATGTCTTGGGGTGAAGGGCTTAGTTGAGAATTCCATATATTTGAGAGCTTGGATGTATGGGCATCCTTGAAGGCCTACTTATGTTTTTGTTTGGGGGCCATAAGGGATGTTTTAATGCTCTTGGTGATTAGTTGTATGTTGGAAAGAGCCTTGTGAAGGCATGTAAGAAAGACTTGAAATTTTTGTTTTTGTATGAGTAAGGTGTCTCCATATGAGAAGTTTCCACCTTCACCTATTTATGGATCCAATTTTGAATCCTTTGTGCAAGCTTGGGAAAAGAGAGTAAAAATTTGCATGTACTTGTCTCAATGTGTTGATTGTATGTTTTTGTGAGTTATATGTTTGTCACCTATCCATTCTTGTTTCCCCTAGCTTGGGTGTGGCCATGAAATGGCCTAGGCTAGGAGGTGAGCCTCCATGGACATGGAGAAAGAGTTTGTGTTGAAGGTTTTGTTTACATGGAGAGAAGATGAAGTTCAAGTTTCCAGTTTCAAGTTAAAGCTGGAAAATTTAAAGAAATGTATTTAGGTGTATCAAGCTTAAGAGATCTTGCTCTACTCATATTGTTTTATATGATATTGTAATTGTAAAAGAATAAAATCTAGAACTAAAGCTAAATACTAGTTGAATTCCAAAATTAGTTCTTAGTGAAATTTATTTGCTCATTAAGAGTTAAATTTTCCTGCATCTATAAAGTGAAATTAAATTAATTTTCCTGGATCTATTAAATAAGAAATTTGAGTCAGATTTATGCATTTATGTTACATGAAAATTGTTATGGTCCGAAAATGTTTAGTTCATTAAATGGTTGAAAATCCTACATAACCTTTGTAGTTGGTATGATGAGGATATTTATGTAAGCAAACATTGTCTATAAATTTGTCAAAATGATTTAACATTCCCTGCAATTCATATGAAGTTAAAATTTGTATTATCTAATTTCATTTTCCTCCAAGTTCTATGTATATACAATTAAAGAAACTTACTAAACTTATTTGTAATATTGTTATGTAGTTCAATGTTCTGTAAAATATTCTGTCTATGGATAAATTCAGACTAGTAGAATTATTTAATTTATATGTTCATATATTGATTATATATTAATAAATAAATATATATGTGTGTGTGTGTGTGTGTGTGTGTGTGTGTAATCACCTAAAAATGGACAAAGACAATTTAACGATAATTCAAAGAAAATCAACTCAAATCAAGGCAAATCAAGGAAATAATTGAATCAAAAGGCACAATTATCCAATCAAAATTAAAATCAAGTCTTAATTCAATATCAATCAAAATTGAGAGCATTTTAATCAAGTACAATCAAATCAAAATACAATTAATTCAATTAATTATATAGTCTTGGATTAAATCAAATTCAACCCATTCAAGGGGTGCATGGCTAAAATAAATCAATTACTCTCAACAAACCAAAAGGAGAGGAAAATCAATCAACCAATGAGATTTGAGGAAAGGCATTCACATGGATCAAGGCAAATTGAATCTCATTCACTCAAAGTGAGAGAGAATCTTAGCCATCCATCTTGTCTACTTGTCTCAAGCTTTGAGGACACAAACTTTTCTTTTTCTTCAAAGGGTGGAACCAAAGACTTAACCCCAACTTAATCATGATCAAACACAACTACACCCCCTACCATTCGAAAAATCTATAAAAGGAAGGCTAAAATCCTTCATAAATCAATCAACCACCTATCTGAGAATTGCATCAAACCTCTTGCAATTTGAGTTTAGAAGAGAATTTAAGATCATTTTAACATTTATATTGATAATTGTTAGCTTTAGCATTGTTTATTTCAATCAATTCTCATTCTAGAACTGTCATTAGTGAGAGCTTGCTGAGAGCTTACTTCATTAACATTCTAGTTAGAGAGCCATAGGATGCTGAATTAGTCATTGATATTAGCTAATAGTTGCTCAATTATGGTTGTAATTTAGTTTCTATTTCATTTATTTTTGATGATTAACATTAATTCTATGAAGATACATTTAATTGTATACAAAATGGCACCCACCGTGGGGCAATAAGCCTCATTTTATCAAATTTAGCATTTGGATCATCTTGTATGCTTTTATTTGCTATTTTTCATGTTTAATTTGTAGGAATCAGGTAAAGTGTCACCTACAGCACATTCAGTCATGCCTGTGACCAATTTGATGATGCCTACTAGCTCTGTATCGATGCCTATTTGTTGATTACTCATGCTTGGTTGATAATTCTACTTCTGTCTTAAATATTTTGCTGTCACCTAGAAGAAAAGCATTCATGCATCTGAGAAAAAGTGTTATTTCCTTTACGTCATCAAGTCACACCTTCTAGCTAAGAAGTGTCGTGGATCGACAATTTGTTATCGCCTATTAGAAAGCTTTGCTCCACAATTGATCTAACCAATCACGCTTACGATCTTCCTTCTTACGCTTTTCATTAATTCATTATCACTTTAAGTTAATTCATTGTCACTTTGACAAATACTATTTACGCTTCCAAATAATTTTCTTACGCCTGCTTAATTTTTTGTGTCGCTTGGTACACTGTTAAGTGTCGCCTACTAATATTAAAGTTACGCCTATGAGAAATTTACTATCACGTACTTGCTGGACAATGTCGCTTAAAGTTTTCTATCATAATTTGTTCTCAAGTTGATAAATTCCTTTATCTAATTCTCTATTTTCATGTTTTGATAGTAGATAAACAGACATCCAAAAGTACAGAAGCCAGAAGCTAGATATAATCAAGAGGAGAAGGCACTTGCCAAGAAAATCAAAAGGGAGAACAAAGGACACATCAAAGATGTCCTTGAGTTAACACAAGATGAAGACAATTAGGTATATCAAAAATACCTTGCTGTAATTGAAGCTTATAAGTAGAAATTTGTCTCTTTGAATTGGATCTTTAGCCCTTAATTCAAATTTTTGTTTGAAAGTTTGCAATTAGAGTGCTCAAAATTCAGTTTATAAATATTTGTGTTGTCAATTTCAATTTTGGTTTCCCCTCACTTTGATTGTTAGTGTTGACTAACTTGCTAGAGGATAAGCACATTGGAAGGAGCTATTGCCAAGGTGAGTAAAAAATAATGACAAAATACTCTCAAAAATGCCCCTAGCTTTATGCTAGCTACAAGAAAAAGGTATTCTCCTAATCAAGCTTGCATTTGATTAAATTGTGTCATTTCATTTGGATATAAGCTAGAAATAAGATAGGACATGAATTTCACACTTCAATTCTAAGAATCTCCTTGTCAAGAGATTGGGAAAGAACAAACATGTTTTTAAGTGTGTGGAACAAAGAAAGACAATAGGGATATGCTCTTGACTCTTTGAGTGAACCAAACTCCCAATCTTGTCAGCCTAAGTTCATTTCTTGTTTTCATATATATGCTAGAGCAATAGTGGGCTTGCCTCCCAAGTTTTCCTTAACGAGGCTAGTGAGAGGGACAGCCCAAAGTGGGATACGCTCACTTTTGCCATAGAAATCCAACCCACTCTAAAATGAAATGCATGTATCCTTAATGGGGTCATGACAAACGGATTTTAATTTTTCAACCTTCCTGTAGTAGTCCTCACGGATTGCACAAAATTGTACTTCGGTGTGTGTGGGAAGCCTCCTTGGAGGATGAGAGATTGAAGTCTATTTGAATGGAACATATACTAAAACCTTGATAAAGTAGAAAAAAACACCTTGTAGAGCCATGTTTATGAACCAAATTCTATGCTAAGGTAGGTGCTTGAAGTTTTTTCTTGTGAAATACCCATGACAACATTCTACAAATCAAACATTTTGTGTTTAAGTGGGTAAAACAAATAAGTGAATGTGTGGTTGTTGTGTTTGAAAATACATAAACAAGTGAGAGATATCCATTGAAAAGCATCTTACATTTTTAAATCTCTTCAATAATAAAAACAACAACTCTCATATCAAGGATAAATTCCAAAATGAACCCTTGTTGGATGCTAGTTTCCACATAGTCACAAACATATAGGGGATCATTACCAGGCGATAGCACTATCTTTGCAAACCCAAGGAAAGAAGTGGAGTGTCAAAGTGAGTTCAAAGATCCTAACCAAGAAGAAATATTCATGAATCTATTTGAACCAAGAATTGAAAAGATGGGTGATATGAATTCAGCCTATCATAATATCAATAATGCCAACTATAACACTAAGGAGACACTTGAGGAAAGGGTTGAAAAAGCTGCCCAAGATAATGAATTCCTAGAGGTCATGGAAAAATTAATAGACAAAGATAGGGAGAAATTCTTCCTTAGCTTAGCACAAAGGGGTAAAGATGCCCGACAACTTTGACATTGACCAACTTAGGAAGGATCAACAACAAGATGATCCTATGAATGTCATGACTAGGCAGATTAAGGCCTTTCAAGAAAAAATAGATACCATGAAGAAGGTAGCTGAACATAAGGCCTTTTCCATAGAAGCTTTGTGTCCTTTTCCTTTCGACAAGAGCTTAGCAATGGTATCTTTTCCCTTTAATACTATCTTTCCCAAATATGATAAATACATGGGTAAAACAGACCCCCAAGAACATTTAAGGGAATTTTGGGCCCTAAGCATAGAGTTTATGCACAATGACACTTATCTAATGAGACTCTTTCCTAGAAGCTTAGGAGGGCCAGCAATGGAGTGGTTTTCAAAACTAACTCCTAGAATAAAATCTTTTGAGGAGTTAGCCTCCAAATTTATAACCCATTACTCTTACAACATTGAGCATGAGATCACTATGCTCAAGTTATGTGATACTAAGCAAAAAGATGGGGAGTCCTTTTTAGGATTCCTACAAAGGTGGAGGACCATTTTCACAAGGTACCCATGAAGTATCCCAGAGAAAGAGAAGATGGAGATCTTCACCAATAACTTGACAGCTGAAATGAACTATCGATTACAACTTCAATGTCCTCCAACATTTGAGAAACTTATTGAAAATGGAATTAAGATTGAAGATGTCTTGGTCAAAAGAGGTGAGATTAAATTATTTAAATACAACAAATCCAACAACAACAATAATAATAATTATGTTCCTAAATATTTTAATCAAGGGGCCAAAAATCACAATGATAAATTGAAATCATGGAACAAAAGTAACAATAAAAATCTTGTGAATGATGGGGTTGTGGAGTCACACAACTTGAAGTCTACCCCTTTTATTCTACCCTATGGAGCAAATAATTCAAACAATATCAATCAAACAAGTAAAGCTTCATATAATTCCAATAATTATAACAACAACAATTCCAACACTTCCAACAATAAGACTTGGGATAAGTCAAAATCAAACTCCAACTATAATAAGATGAATTCACTCCCTTGGTGAACCTTTGGAGAATGTACTAAGAACCTTGTTGGCTAATCAAGTTATCACATTGCCCAACATATAAAATTATGAACTTGAAGTTGAACCTCATTGGTGGAATGCATCTCATCATTGTGACTACCATTGAAAAAGAGGTCATCCAACCAACAAGTGCATGAAATTGAAGCACTTGTGCAAGATTTGATTAATAACAACATCATTCAAATTGAAGGACCTCGAAACAATGGGGATCACAAGGCTTATAAGAACCCCTTTTTGAATCATGAAAAGGGGGAGTCATCCAATACAATTCAAAACCATGAAAAGGGTAATGATAAAGTGAATTTTTCCCATACTTATGACAACACCATAAATACTATAAGTGAAGAAGATCAAAGCATAAATGTTGTTGTAATAAAAGGCAAATCAAGAGAAGCATCAGAAAATGTGGTCACTAGGGAGCAAGCATCGAAAATTGTTATACCTAATAACACTCCTAAAGTGGTGATACCAAACCAAGCTTCCATGTCATCATCAAAACAATACAACTTGGCTAACCAATTGCAAAGAACTTCCACTCAAATCTCTATTCTTGAGCTGCTCAAACTATCACCAATCCATCAGGATATATTGGAAAAAGCTTTGTTGGAAACCAATGTGCCTCTAAATTTGGAGGTAGAAAAATTCCAAAACATGGCAGGGCATTTAATTGCACCTCATTTCTTATCATTCTCTGAACAAGATGATATGTCTCTTAATCATCCCCAAAATCTGCCCTTACACATAGAGGTGTTGATCCACAAGCATAGGGTAAAAAGAGTCCTTATAGACGGAGGTGCTGGCCTAAATATTTGTACCCTTAGCTTGGTAAAAGCCTTAGGATTTTTTGAGGAGGCTATTGACCCAAAGAAAAAGATAACCATAAAATCCTACAATGATGAAGCAAGAGCGTCAAGAGGAGTCATAGTTTTGCCCATAAGAGTTGGTCCTATGCAAAAAGAGACCATATGCCAAGTATTGGACCTTGAATTGACTTATAAAATTTTATTGGGAAGGCCATCGATCCATGAAATGCAGGCCGTTCCTTCAACCTACCATGAATGCCTAAAATTCCCATATCAAGGGCAAGAAATAATGGTAAGTGGAGACCTCAATCCCTTCCAATATTGTAATAATGGCAAACCTATAAATGAATCATTGGCTCCACACAATGCTAAAGGGTCTATACCCAATCAAATGGAACAAGGCCAAAGTTCTAAAGACATCCCTTTGCTAAAAGGAAAAGAGAAGATGGAAGAAGAAATTGTTGTTAAAGAAACTCCAAAATTCATTAACCAATCTACATCGACTAAAGGAAAAGAGAAGGCTAATGAGAATGATATTAGTGAAGAATAAAAAGAAGAATCTACCAAAGTTGTTTCAAGATATCTTAAAGAAGTCCATTATCAAAAGATGGATAAAATGATGGAAAACTTTGATAAGTAAAATCAAATAACAAGGAGTGGATGAATACTCCTTATCCATGATGGACCTACCCTTATCACCAAAGTCCTTTGGAAAACCTCCAAGTCTACCTCATAAATATAATGAAAATTTTTTAAGGGCAAGTACATCATCCGCCATGAGTGAAGAGGATAATGAAATTTTGAATTGGTTATACAAGGATGAAGAATCAAGTGCTCACGTTAAGCACATTCAAAATATAGCCATCCCTACTCACCAATATGGAAAAGGTTTTGCAATCATGCAAAAGATGGGGTACAAAGGTCAAGGACCTTTAGGTACAAGAAATGAAGGGCTAATTGAACCCCTAGAATCCACATGGTGAGATTCCAAGTAGAAAATAGGTTTAGAATATCTTGAAGAAGGATATACATAAAAACACTATCCCAAAGTATATGATCAAATACTACAATTAGAATATCATAGTGATGAGGATTATAATGAATGGGAATGGGAGACCTTATCAAATGAGTCATGCCAAGACAAGGGTATTGACATCATTCATACTTATGCTTCTACTAAAAATAAAGGGCTAATGGCAAAATCAACTCCAAATCAAGCATCTAGTTCTAGTCAAGAGGGTCCAAATAATGTGCCAAGCATAGAAATCGAGATAAATCAATAGGTAGGTGAACCACACATTCCTTCATGGAGACCTACTATGGAAGAATTGAATGCTAGGTTTAATCCCCACAAGTTTTATCCAACAGAAACCATAGTGGAGTATAGTGAGGATGATTTTGATCCTTCCTCTTTAGAGCATTTAGAGGAAGCCCATGTCCAAGATCTTCAAGATACAATGTATGAACCTTCCAACAATGAGATATACACTTTAAGCCCAATCAAGACAAACCCAAGTGTTGAACCTTTAACTCTCATCTGGCCGGATCTAATCGAATGGGACGCCATTGAACCTAATACCTTGCCAACTTTCTTGAACGACAATACACTGTCCCAATACCTTCACGTGGTTGAACCTTATTTTACCAAGAACTATCAAGAAGAAATGATCAAAGGGAGCATTCAAACTCTTACTCTGAGAAAAAATGAAAAAATAAAAAAAAATAGAAAAGGAAAAGAATCGAGTGTTGAAAACCACTTTGTGGAAACATTAGATCAAGAAAAAAACAAAGAAATAAAGGATGTTTCCAAAGGTGAAAATGCAACTAAGGAACCTATGGAAGGGAGTTTGGATGTTCTACCAGTTCACTATGAAGAAAGGTCTCCAATTCTAATTGAGCTGATAGAAAAGATAAACATTGGAATAGAAACAGAGCCAAAGCTTATTCACTTAGCATCATCCTTATCTAGTGAAGAAAGAATATAATTCATTAAGTTCTTTAAGGAAAAGAAAGTTAAATTCACATGGTCTTATGATGATATGCCGGGGTTAGACCCAAATTTGATAATGCATCACCTCAATATAAAAGGAGCTAAATCAGTCAAGCAAAAACTAAGGAAAATGCACCCTCACATAGCCTTACTTGTCAAAGTGGAACTAGAGAAGCTATTAAAGGTGGGGTTTTTAGGAATGAATGTTGGATGTTGGCAGTCATTCTGTAGCATTTTTTGTTGCATTCATGACTATGATTGTCATTGATGTCAACACAGTGATCTTCTGAAGACTAGCAGAAAAGTAGACAAGGTTTTGATTAGCGCACATGAGATATTGCAATTGGAGCTATGTGATGTTGAGGTTATACTCTTTGATATGTTATATGTCTATGGTTAAGAGAATAGATAGTAATTCATTGATTCATGAAAGTTATGAGCATTTTGGTAAAAGCAGTATTTATGCAGTGTTCCTGAGTAGCGATTTGTGGAAATCGGATGATATCTCCTAATCAGGATGGAATCTGGTTTTTTGCAGTTAAAGGGAAGTTTGAGACACATTGATGGTGATGTGGTTCATAGTGCAAACTTTGAGGTCACATGAGTGAAGAGTTATTGCATTTAGAAGCTGACAATTTTGTGTAATTCTGATGTAGCGTATGGAAAATTTTATTTTGTAATTATGTGTCAACTCATTTGTAATTATTTGAGTGTGGTATAAAGGAAGGAATTTTTTCCATTATTTTATGAAGTTGAGAGTTATGAAAGAAGTTTGAGCATGGTTTTGGTTGCATGCGAATGCAAGCATGAAGTGAAGAAAAGAGCCTAAGAGATTATGAAAGAGAAATTGTGAAGGAAGACATGCGAAGTACAGAGATCTGGAATTGAGATTTGATGTAGCAGTGAGTGTAGTTTGGCACAATAAGGAGGTAACATATTTCATATTATTCTACTGAATAATATCAAGGTTATTTGGATAGTGTGTTCAATGATCTTACCCTGAAGCTGTTTGGGCAGTGGGTCCTTCTGTCTTCCATAACTCTTAACAGGGTTAGAATCTTTTAACAGGAATTCAAAATCTCCTAATAGGGATTTATATGTATTGAATGTATTTCATAAGACTCCTAACAGAGTCCATCCTCTCACAAGGAATATTCATATTAGTGCATCTTTTTTGGGCATCATTCCCACCGGGGTTTACTCTTTGATCAAGAGGTTCCCTAGTCAACATAACTTGTGTTATTGTGTCATTGTGTATGAATATCTTTGTATGGTTAGTAATTGCATTGGTTACATGGATAAATGTTGTTGAAGATGATAAAATTTATAATTATTTGATAACTAATTCACCCCCCCCCCTCTTAGTTATCTTGGTGGACTTTACTTTCTAACAATTGGTATCAGAGCAGCAGGTCCTTGAAAGGAAAGCTTAATAGCTTAAGGAGATCCATGGAAAATTTCAGGAAAGAAAGCCCTAAGTTTGATGGAGTAAATTTTGATAGCGGGAAGGAAAAGATGAAGACACATCTATTGTGTTTAGGACCAGTCTATTGGTTGATTACAAAGAATGAAAGGACTATAATTGAAGAAGACAGTCTTGAAACAAGTTCTAAAGATGAGGTAGATCTAGTCATGTGTAACATACTTGCAAGAGAAGTACTCTTGACAACACTTCCAGAAAATGAATACAGTCAGGTAAAATGTTTTAATAAATCTAATGAAATTTGGAAAGCTTTACACTCTACATTTGAAGGTGATGAACATGCAAAAAGAGCTAGATTACATGATTGGATATGTGTATTTGAAGATATTAGAATGATGGAAGATGAATCTGTTAGAAGCTATATTGGTAGAATGTCAGAAATTGTTGCAGGAATAAAATCTTGTGGAGGATCAAAGACAAAGAATGAAGCGATATGGAAAATTCTAAGGACATTGACTCCTGTATTTAAGCAAACAACACAAATGATTGAACAAGTTATACCTTGTACTACAAACTTTACAAGAGAGACTCTTCTTGGAAGATTGGAAGTAGCGGAGATGAACTTGAGGTTATCAGGAGACTTACCTAGAATGGAGACAACATTCAGTGCTCTTAGTATTCATCCTACTTTGTCAAGAAGTACCAGTATGAGTGGAGATTATGCTAGCAGCAGTAGATCTAGATATGAAGAAGATAAGAAGATTGAAGAAGGTATTGCCTTGCTTGTGAAAAGAGAACCATACGGTAAGAAATTTTTTAAATGTTGGACTTGTCAAGAATATGGTCATTTTGCATCTAAATGTCCTAAGAGAGTTAAGAAGTACAAAAATAATTTCAAGCCTAGAAGATCTAAGGAATGTTATTATGCTAATGATGAAGATCTTGAAGCTAGTATAGAAATAACTTTGACTGAAAGTGATACTGAGAATAATGATGAAATAGGATTTGTAGATATTAAAGAAGAAAATGTTGAATTTGATGTTAAAGAAGAAAAAACATTAGTTTCCCTAGTTGAAAAGAAAGATGATTGGATTATAGATAGTGGTTGTTCTCATCAGAGTGGTTATTCTCATAAAGTTTAACAATTATGATGGAGGATTTGTTAGAGTTTGTAACAATGCACCTTGTTTCATTAAAGGTATAGGATCTACTACTCTTGATGGAAAGACTAATACTGATGATGTTTACTTTGTTGATGGATTGAAACATAATCTTTTGAGTGTTGGATAGTTAGTGGATAAGGGATATCAAGTTTGGTTTACTGAGAAAACTTGTGTGATAAAGGATAAAGATGGAAATCTAATTGGAACTAGATCTAGAACTAGAGGTAATGTATTTCAGTTGAATCCTACTGAGATGACATGCTTGATTACTAAAATTGATGACAGTTGGTTGTGGCATAGAAGGTTTTGTCATATAAACTTTGATAACATTGTGAAAGTGAGTACTAGACTTGCAGTAAGGCATTTTCCTAAAATTATGAAACCTACTAACATGATTTGCAAAGAATGTGTGATGGCTAAGTAGAAGAGAAGTTCATTTCCTAGTAAGAAGTTCACATCGGCAGAGAAGTTGGAGATTGTTCATATAGACTTGAGTGGTCCTACCAGGACTAGAGGATTCTATGGAGAAAGGTATTTTATGATTCTTATTGATGACTTTACAAGAATGATGTGGATTGCATTTCTGAAAGAAAAATCTGAAGCATTTGATAAGTTTAAGATAATTAAGAATAAATTTGAGAATGAATCTGGAATGAAGATTAAATGTTTGAGATCTGATAGAGGTGGAGAATTTACTTCTAGAGATTTTAACACTTTTTGTGAAGTGAATGGTATTAAGAGATAGTTTTCAGCCCCTAGAACACCTGAACAAAATGGTATTGTAGAAAGAAGAAACAAGTCAGTAACTAAAGCAGCAAGAGCTATGTTATTTCAGAATAACTTGGCAAAGACATTTTGGAGAGAAGTAGTGAATACATCAGTATATACAATGAATAGATTACAAATCAGAGTAGATACAGATAAGGCACCTTATGAATTATGGTTTGGACATGCACCCTCAGTTAAGTATTTTAGAATTTTTGGAAGCAAATGTTATATAAAGAGAGATGATGATATTGGAAAGTTTGATCCTAGAAGTGATGAAGGTATTTTTCTTGGATATTCTTTGAAGAGAAAAGCATATAGATGTTACAATAAGAGAACTAAAAATATTGTTGAGAGCACAAATGTTAAAGTTTATGAGAAGTTTAAAATTTAGGAAAGAATGCTTGATTATGAATCTGATGAAGAAGCTAATCCTTAGCCTAACATTGAAACTACTAAATTATTCTATGAGACTGAAAGTGAATTGTTGAATGAGAATCATACTGCAGAAGAAACCAGAGAAGAAACTAGAGAAGAATCTACAATTGAAGCAAGATCTGTGACTATGACACCGAACAGGTATCTATCTAGACATCATCCTATTGAACAAGTTATTGGAAGTTTGGGCAAAGGAGTTATGACTAGAAATAAGGTACATTTATGTTTGATTTCTCAAATTGAACCTAAATCTACTAATGAAGCTTGTGAAGATGAACATTGGATTAATGCTATGAAAGAATAACTAGATCAAATTGAAAAGAACAAGACATGGGAATTGGTTCCTAGACCTAAAGACAAGAATGTGATTGGAACTAAATGGGTATTTAGAAACAAGATGAATGAACAAGGAGAAGTAGTAAGAAACAAAGCAAGATTAGTATGTAAAGGATACTCGCAGCAAGAAGGAATTGACTATGAAGAAACCTTTGCACCAATAGCAAGACTTGAAGTAGTAAGAATGTTTTTGGCTTATGCAGCTTTTAAGAAATTCAAAGTGTATCAGATGGATGTGAAGTCCGCATTTCTGAATGGTGAATTGGAAGAAGAAGTCTACATTGAGCAGCCTGAAGGTTTTCCTTTGACTCAAGAAGGAGATATGGTATGTAAACTGAAGAAAGCTTTATATGGACTAAAGCAAGCACCTAGAACTTGGTATGCTAGATTGGATAAGTATTTGTTGAAATTGGGATTTACTAAAGGAACAAAAGATAGTAATTTGTACACAAAAGAAATTGAAAATGGAATGTTAGTTATAGTTATTTTTGTTGATGACATTATCTTTGGAGGAGAAGATGAAGCTAGTGACAAATTTGCTGATGAAATGAAGACATAATTTGAAATGAGTATGATTGGTGAGGTGAAATAATTTTTGGGATTACAAATAACACAGAACAATGATGGATCTTTGTTAGCCAGACAAAGTACTTGAATGATTTGCTGAAAAGATTTGGAATGGAAAACTGTAAACCAGTTGGAACACCTATGGTTATAGGACACAAAATATCAAGCAAAGATGAAACACCAATAGTTGAGGAGAAGAAATACAGATCCATGATTGGAGGATTGTAGTACTTAACACACACCAGACTAGATATACAACATTTAGTTGGAATGGTAGCAAGATTTCAAGCTGAACCTAGAGAATCACATTATGTAGCAATAAAGAGGATATTGAGATATTTAAGAGGCACAATGGACTATGGATTGTGGTATGAAAAATATGATGATTTCACCCTATGTGCATAGACAGATGCTGAATGGGGAGGTAGTGTTGATGATAAGAAAAGCACCAGTGGTGGAGCCTTTTTTCTTGGAGGAAGATTGGTCTCCTTGTTGAGCAAGAAGCAAAATTGTATTTCACAGAGTACATCAGAAGCAAAATTTGTAGCAGCAGAAAAAAATTGTAACCAAATAATTTGGATGAAGAAGATGTTGAAGGTTATTGGAATTAAGTTTGTTGAGCTTGTTGTCATACATTGTGACAACACCAGCACAGTTAGTATGTCTAAGAATCATGTATTGCATTCTAAAACTAAGCATATAGAGATCAAGTATCATGTTGTAAGAGAGAAAGTTGCTGAGAAATAAGTTGGACTAGAGTACATAAGCACAAAGGAATAGATAGCAGACATATTTACAAAGCCTTCACCTAAGGATAAATTTGAGTATCTGATAGGTATGCTTGGGGTTATGCCCTAGCCTACTTTTGAGTATTGATGCAGTTGATTGCATCTATCTAGTGGTATATGAGCCCTATCTTTTTCTGGATTGGATGTTGGTACTTCCTCTATGGGGGAGTATGTGTATCTGAGCTGAGTCATGAGGACTCTTGTGAATGTATTTTCTGAAATAGTGTCTTTTGACATTGAGTTGTTGTTGACATAGTGATGAAATTTTTGTCATTGATGTCAATGAGGGAGAAGTGTACATGAAAAACCATGTGTACCATCTATTGGAGAGAACTTAATAGGATAACGAAGCAAGATTTAACTAATGAAGAAGATTTGAAGAACTTTCAGAGTATCAGTGCAACAGTATTGGATTTTTGGAACATTGGATGTTTTTCACCTATGTTTCCATCAATGCCAATGGGGTAGATTGTCAAGAATGAATGCTAGATGTTGGAAGTCATTTTGTAGTAGTTTTTGTTGCATTCATGACTATGATTATCATTGATGTCAACCCAGTGATCTTTTGAAGACTATCAGAAAAGAAGATAGTGTTTTGATTAGCGCACATGGGATATTGTACTTGGAGCTATGTGATGTTGAGGTTATACTCTTTGATATGTTATATGTTTATGGTTAAGAGCACAGATAGTAATTCATTGATTCATGAAAGTTATGAGCATTTTGGTAAAAGCAGTATTCAGGCAGTGTTCCTGAGTAGCGGTTTGTGGAAATCGGATGATATCTCCTAATTGGGATGGAATCTAGTTTTATGAAATTAAAGGGAAGTTTGAGACACATTTATGGTGACATGGTTCATAGTGAAAACTTTGAGGTTGCATGAGTGAAGAGTTATTGCATTTAGAAGCTGACAGTTTTGTGTAATTCTGATGTAGCATATGGAAACTTTTATTTTGTAATTATGTGCAAACTCATTTGTAATTATTTGAGTGTGGTATAAAGGAAGGAATGTTTTCCCTTATTTTATGAATTTGAGAGATATGAAATAAGTGTGAGCATGGTTTTGGTTGCATGCGAATGTAAGCACAAAGTGAAGAAAAGAGCCTAAGAGATTGTGAATGTGAAATTGTGAAGGAAGACATGCGAAGTACAGAGATCTGGAATTGAGATATGATGTAGTAGTGAGTGTGGTTTGGCATAGTAAGGAGGTAACATATTTGATATTATTCTACTGAATAATATCAAGGTTATTTGGATAGTGTGTTTAGTGATCTTACCTTGAAGCTGTTTGGGCAGTGGGTCCTTCTATCTTCCATAACTCTTAATAGGGTTAGAATATTTTAATAGGGATTCAAAATCTCCTAAAAGGGATTTATATGTACTGAATTTATTTCATAAGACTCCTAACAGAGTCCATCCTCTCACAAGGAATATTCATATTAGTGCATCTTTTGTGGGCATCATTCCCACTGGGGTTTACTCTTTGATCAAGAGGTTCCCTAGTCAACATATCTTGTGTTATTGTGTCATTGTGTATGAATATCTTTGTATGGTTAATAATTTCATTTCTTACATGGTTAAATGCTATTGAAGATGATAAAAGTTATAATTATCTGATAATTGATTCACCCCCCCCCCTCTTAGTTATCTTGGTGGACTTTACTTTCTAATAGGGGTTTATAAGAGCCATTGATTATGCACAATGGATCTCCACCATAGTGCCAGTATCAAAAGTAGATAAGTCAATCAAAATTTGCACTAACTTTAGGGACTTAAACTTGGCATGCCCTAAAGATGATTTCCCACTTCTGAGCATTGATGCTATTGTAGACTTAACAACGGGACACTCCATGTTTTCACTAATGGATGGATTTAGTGGTTATAATTAGATCAAGATAGCACCTAAAGACCAAGATAAAACTACCTTTACATGTGCATGGGGTACATTTTGTTGGAATGTCATGCCTTTTGGCTTGAGAAATGTCGGAGTGACCTATCAAAGAGCCATGACTACAATATTCCATGATATGATGCATAAATTCATGGAAGATTATGTGGATGACATACTAGCTAAGTAACATTAAAAAAAAGAACATCTACCTATTTTGGCAAATTTTTTTGAAAGGTTAGAGGAGTTCAAAGTAAGGCTTAACCCAAAGAAGTGTGCTTTTGGAGTTCAATCTGGTAAACTTCTAGGTTACATTGTATCTGCCAAAGGGATAGAGGTTGATCTAGCTAAAGTGAAGGCCATAATGGAAATGGAAGCACCTAAAACCATTAGTCAGATGAGATCTTTACAAGGAAGGATAGAATCCATTAGGAGATTCATCTCTCAATTGGCAAAAAAATGCCATAATTTCAACCAACTTTTACATAAAGATACAATCTTCAAGTTGGATGAAAAATGTGAATAGGCTTTCAATCTACTAAAGAAATACCTCATGAATCCACCAATATTTATGCCACCTATCAGAGGCAAGCCCTTAATCTTGTACATTTCAGCAACAAAGAATTCATTGGGGGCACTTCTAGCACAAGAGGATGAGAATGGAAAAGAGAAAGCAATCTACTACATTAGTAGAACATTAGTCAAATATGAGCTAAACTATACCTTCATGGAAAGGGCATGCTTAGCTGTAGTTTTTGCTTCCCAAAAATTATGCCATTATATGCTAGCCCATAAGATAAGACTCATTGCTAAAATTGACCCTCTGAAGTATCTATTAAGCAAAACAACATTAAATGGAAGATTAGCAAAGTGGGTGATGATCCTAAGTGAATTTGATATAGAATATGTTGACAAAAAAGAAATTAAAGGAAAAGTCATTGCAGATCAATTAGCAGAGGCACCACTTAATGATGATCATCCTATACAAGTTGAATTCCTAGATGCAGAAATTGTGAATTTTGAGGCAAAAACATGGCAGCTCTATTTTGATGGTTCCTACACTCACCATGGATCAGGAGTAGGCATACTTCTAATCATGCCTCAAGGCTCCACTATCCCTAAGTCATTAAAATTTCTATTTCCATGTACAAACAATATAGTAGAATATGAAGCCTTGGTTATTGGAATCAAGTTGGCATTAGAGTGGAAAGTAACAAAATTAAAATTATATGGAGATTCACAATTAGTCATAAATCAAGTCAATGAAGAATATCAGACTAAAGATTACAAATTGGTTCCTTACAAAACCATGGTGGATAATCTCAGGAAGTATTTCATAATCGTCACATTTGAACAAGTGCCAAGAGAAAAGAACAAGGCAACAGACGCCATGGCAACCTTAGCATCACTTTTGCAGATGCCTGATCAGAGTGATAGATATGAGTTCTTGGTAGAAGAAGCAATTCAACCCGCATATGACCCCACCCATCCTTACACCATTTTCCTACTTACTACATCTGACTCACCTTAGTATGGACCCATTTACACCTATTTGAAAGACCAAACACTTCCTATCAATCAAATCAGAAACCAAATAAAAGCTTCATTACACAAGTCACCAAATACACTATAATTGTTGAAACATTGTATCGGAAAAGTCTTGACAGAATGCTCCTTAGGTGTTTAGAACAGGAAGAATCAAAATTAGTGTTATGAGAAATTAATGAAGGAATTTGTGGATCACACTCAAATGGATTATCTTTAGCTAAGAAACTTCTTAAGATAGGATATTTTTGGCCTACCATGGAAAAAGATTCTTGTAACTTTGCAAAAACTTGTAAGAAGTGTCAATTTCATGGAAATCTGATACATGCACCAGCGCAAGAACTTCATCCAATGACCACACCTTGGCCATTCTATCAGTGGGGTCTAGATCTAATAGGAATGATTCATCCACCATCTTTGAATAGACATAAATTCATCATAATGGCCATGGAATACTTTACTAAGTGGGTGGAAGCTGCACCCCTATCAACTTCAACAGGCAAACAAATATCCTTGTTTATCCTAAATCATATAATTTGTAGATATGGCATACCTCATTCCATTATAACGGATAACATAAGGCATTTCAAGAACAAAGACATAACGGAATTGTGCACCAAATTTCACATGATACATCATTCATCTTCAATATATTACCCTCAAGGTAATGGACAAGCCGAAGCAACAAACAAAAACATATTGAAAATCTTGAAGAGAATGGTGGATAATTCTGGTAGAGATTGGCATATCAAGATAAACCCGACCTTGTGGGCTTATAGGACAAGCATAAGGATGCCAACAGGGGCTACACCCTTCTCCTTAGTCTTTGGAATAGAAGCAATTTTTCCTTTAGAGGTAGAACTTCCATCCTTAAGGATATCTATGCATGGATTGATAAATGCTCGGAAGACTATAGGGTGGCTAGGCTACAAGAACTAGAACTCTTGGATGAGAAACAGAAAGAAGCCTTTGATCACTTAAAGGTGTAACCGAATAGAATGTCAATATCTTACAATAAACAGATCAAGCTAAGGACATTCCAAATAGGTGACCTAGTGTTGCGTGAAAATCCCAAGAATCAAGCAGAAAGAGAGAAAAAAGGAAAGTGGTAAGCAAATTGGTTAGGACCATTTCTCATTGTTGAAGATTTTGGGACTGACACATACAAGTTATCAGATTGCGATGGTGAAGAGCTTCAAGAGCCCATAAATAGCATACATCTTAAAAGGTTCTATACCTAGGGTAGATGAAAGAGTATAAAGAGTATCAGATGGAAAGCATCATATTTATTGTACATATTTCAAAAGAGATCTTAAAAACATAAAAAATATTGGAAAAGTTGAAAACATCAAAAACATTTGAAAAGCACAAAAGACCAAAAATAGTGGAAAATTGAGCATGAAGAAAGCAAAAACATTCATATATGATCCTCAAAAATATGTTGTCTTGGTGAAAACCTAGCAAATAGGTGCCTTGATAATATGAAAAAAATTGAAAAAAGAGAAAAATACAAAAAAATCAAAAAAGAAGAAAAGCGCCTTGGTGAAAACCTAGCAAATAGGCACCTTGGTAGGAAAAAAAGAGAGAAAAGCTTTAAAAATAGAAAAAAGAGCTTGATCCATTCAATCGGTGAAAACCTGGTAAATAGGCACCATTGAAAGTCCAAGTCAATTGCATATTTAGAAGGTCACCTTGTTAATATTGCATTCGCTAGCATTTGTATATATTGCATAATAAACCCCTACAGTTGCATTTGCAAGCACCTTAAGATTTTGGTCACCTAATTGAACAATTTTCCTAAGTCCCATAAATGAAATCAATATCAAACTAGAGGCAATCTACTCTCAAGGAGAAAAGATTCATCAACAAGCTTTATTCAATCAGAGGATCAATTCATCATACTCGAAAGAGGAACACTTAATCAAATTTACATACCAATCCAATCTGAGACAAAAATGAAAATTTGATCCAAGAACTTAAATGACCTTATCTTTTATCAAGATTAAAAATTTGAAATGGATGGAACTAAATTTGAACTATGGATTTGAAAAACATGGCCAAATTTTTCTAAGTGTTGACTCAATTGATGAAATCATTTCTTTCTAGCGAATCGATGAAATTTTTAGACTAGACAAGCTATGATGAAAGGATGATATTTTCTTGGTTTCTAAATGACTCTATTAAAATCAAAGTTTTAAATCATGTATTATTTTTCTAAGGATGTGATCAACAAAGAATCATTGAGGACTTGTACATAGGATAAAACAGAGATTTCTGCTTGTTTACACAAACAGATACCTTGGCTATTTTGATCTTCAATATCATAATACCAACATCCACTTGCAACATAGAATCTAACAAAATCGGTATTCACACTCTCATGATTGGCTTCAATCAGTGATAGTCATACCGAAGACACCGATGGGAAAACAAGGAAAAAGGAAAAAGTATTCATATCATCATAGTTGAACTAGTGATGATTGTACTTAAGAACGGGATCCAAAAATTCTCAATGATGATAATAAGCTCTAAATCTTGAATAATGATATTTAGTTGCATACATGTTAGATTAAGTGCATTGTATATATTTGTTTTCTTTTCTTAGCTTAAATTGCGAGAGGGAAAATGAAATGGGAGGGTTTAATTCAAACATCATGATTCAAGACCCAAAACAATGAAAATGAGATTATCTTTTGCATACATGCATATCATTAATCATTAGTCATTATACATAAATATTTAGAAAGGGAAAAGAAAAAAAGAATCATAACTCATACATCATTTGCATACATGTAGTTATAGATAGAATTGCATACATTAGAAAAAACAAAAACATAGGATCATCAATATTCATATGATCATAAAATAATTTGCATCCATACATTGAAAAATAGAGAACATCTCATAATATTCATACATCAATTCATCCATCTATTTATATCATAAAAATAAGATACATTACATCCATAGCATAATTAAAGATAAATGCAACAAAAAACATCATATAGCTGCATATAAAGATAATCTCATAAATCAATTCATCAATAGAGATGAAGGAATAGATCATCATATATCATCAAGAGATGTGTCTCAAAGGATCCAGTACATCAAAGTATATCCAGATATAATATCATGAAAATAGTACATCAAAAGATCTGATCAATCAAGAAATAGGGATTGTACAATAGAGAACAATAATAATAATAATCTATCATGAATCAATCACGATCCTATAGCACCAGAACCACCCAGATCCCTACCATCCTATGGAGGAGGAGCTTGAGAAGTGCTTGCTCCACACAGTCTCTGAACAATCATTGTTGAAAGAAACTATTGCATTAAGGTAGCAACCTGATCTAAATGCCCCACAATAGTAGATATCTCTATCCTCATAGACTTCATATCTTAGGCTAAAGTACCAATAGTGGGAGCATCTTGTGGACCCTGTCCCTGATCTTTTGGCTACTGAGCTAGTTGTAGAATCTGCCATGCTAGAATCTACTATGCCTGATCCTACTAAGCATCATCATCCTATTGTGCCAGAGAAACTCTCTATAACTGCACTAAAGGATCTAAACCCATAGGAACCTTCCTAGCAGCATCAACATGAGCCTATCTCTGAGCTCTTTGTTGTAAATGAGCTCTATCCTATCTAGAAGCTCTAGGAGGAACTATCTCGACTACATCAGCCTGTATATCTCTAGCTCTACCCTAATCATGTCCATCCCTCACCCTTCCTCTACATCCTCTACGTCTTCAATGTCTACCTCCACCACCACCACGCCTATCATCACCACCATCGTCACCACCACATCATGCTAGAATAGGCTCAACTAGATCTATGAAATGAATAAACCTATTCTGAGCCCACTAGTCTACATACTCATGAGACATCCTAGCATCAACCATACTTGGTAACATCTCCCATCTGCAAAAAGCCATGCTAGTAATCTGACCCATGGAAAACTAAAAATTAATACAAGGGCCCCACATAGATCTCTCAGCCCATACCCATGCATACAAAGCATTTCCCTAAGGCATGTCCTGAGTCCTACCATACTATCTAGAAACTCAACCAAAACAAAACCTCTCAATAATTGTATCAGACCAGCCAATCATCCAACGAGGAGCGAACATATATGGCAAATCATCGTCATCCTCCCACCAACCATCACAACCAAGGTACAGATGCCATTGCACCTGATCAAGATCATCTATCTATCATCTCCAAAAATCTAGATGACCTAAATGATGTTGAATCACCATACCAGTATACAAGTAAGCATAAGGAAATCCATGTGGCCGTCTCCTATCAGAATTAGGCCTGGTAATAGGAAGATGCTCCCAAATCCATAACTAAAGGATGATAGCACCAGCAGATAAAGAAGATCTCTCTCTATACATGACCTCATGAAGATCTTGATATAGCTGTGCTAGTACACAAGAACCCCAATCAAAACATCGAGGCTGCACTAGTAAATCCTCCAGAATCCTACCCCAACCAATGAAGAAACCATGACCTCATCGGTCAGGAAGGAGTAGACCACCAATCAATGCACCCAGGACTACAGGCAATGTAGGAAAGCAGGCAAACTATGGCCATGTGATAGTATCATCATCAATTAGATTGTCCTTGAATACTCATCGATAGATAGTAGAATCATAGTAAAAAATCTCTCTATGACAAGGAATCTAAAGAAAATGATACACATCCTTGGGTGTGATCGTCATCTCACCATGAGGAAGATGGAAAGTATTGTGGTCAGAGTGCCAATGCTCTGCCACAGCTATTAGTAGTCCATGGTTCAACTAGAACCAAGGAAGATCGAGAAGGAAACCTAAACCACAAGTCTCAATGACATGTATCTCAGTGTCAGTCAGTGCCTATCCAAGATCAATCACCCATGATGCAACTGATTGGACATATAAAACATCAAGGTGAGCCTGTTTGGCATGAAAACAAAAGAATCATACCAGCATTGTATATCAAGGAACATCTGAAGTCGATCAAGTTATTTTAAAAATTCATTTTCTCATCATGAGCATATCAACACTCCTAACTCTATATCGTGAGGAAGGAAAATCATTGTTTTATTTCTCCAGATCTTGAGAATAAAATATGAAAACCATCAACCTATCATAATAGATTGAAAATTAAAATTCATTGGTATTACTATACAGATATCCTAATCAATTTTTTTTGACAAATATAATTGACCTAATCAAATGATGTAAATTAGTCATTTTGACGTATTAAATTTTTCATGAAAAAAGTCAAGTACAAAAGAACATTTTGAGAAAAATACCATAGGCATGATTTTAATCATCGTAGGTGACATTTTTCTTAAGCAACATAAAAATCTTGACAGGCGACATTAATTTTGTCTTAGGCAACAAAATTCTCATAGGCGACATTGAAATAGCCTAAGCGACAGCTAATTCCTCATAAGCAACATCAAAAAGAGAGGGTTTCACAGACGGTAAAATACATGGAATTAGGATTTTTTAACCTAGGTCTACGTGTGAATATTTCATACACAGGTGACAATAGAAAATTGATAAGCGATAGCAAAATGATCATACGTGACATTGAAATTATCCTACGCGTGAATGAAATATTTCAAAGCAGTGTTTAAAATGGGAAATGCAATAAATATTAATTAAAGACCAATAAATGCAATACTAAGGTTTGAAAATTACATATTGGAGCTCCATAATCAGGTGGTCTCATGTATCTATGACCTCACTCAAATCAATGCTCACAAATAGGTACAACCATCTCGACAATCTGAGCAAAATGAGAGCAAAATCACAGAAGTCAAAAGTGAAAATGAATAGTAAATCTAGGTTTATCAACCTATTTAAGCTATTTCTGACCTAATTTTGAGGAGAAAATTGACCTTGACCTATATTAACCTATTGCATTAACTGGGGCATAACATAAGGTGTTTTTCAGAAATGAAAACATATCAATTAATCAATCATTTCAATATATCTATCAAGAAACAACTATATGTTTCATTTCTGAGGGGGCATACCATCAGATAATCATATCAATGTCATCAGTAACATCAATGAAAATGAGAGATTGATCATAAAATCAAATCAAAAGCTATTATTAGAAAAATTTTCATAATCAAACGAAAAGGGCATTAAATCAATCACCAAATCAAACATCATATTAGGATCAATCAACAAATCAATCATCATATCAAGAATGATCATCAGAGAACCACATCAATCAAGAGTTTTATATCAATCATACTGACATCAATTTCATATCAAGAATTAAAGGATCAACCATCAAAACACCATCAAACAACATCATAAATCAATTATCAACAAATCAGGACCTATCAATCAAGAAAGATTAGAGTATTCTTTGAATCGACATGCTTCACACGTCAACTCAAAGAGGGGCAATTGTAATCACCTAAAAATGGACAAAGACAATTTAATGATAATTCAAAGAAAATCAAGTCAAATCAAGGCAAATCAAGGAAATAATTGAATCAATTGAATCAAAAGGCACAATTAGCCAATCAAAATTAAAATCAACTCTTAATTCAATATCAATCAAAATTGAGAGCATTTTAATCAAGTATAATCAAATCAAAATACAATTAATTCAATTAATTGTATAGTCTTGGATTAAATCAAATTCAACCCATTCAAGGGGTGCATGGCTAAAATAAATCAATTAAATCAATTAATAAAAATCAATTACTCTCAACAAACCAAAAGGAGAGGAAAATCAATCAACCAATGATATTTGAGGAAAGGCATTCACATGGATCAAGCCAAATTGAATCTCATTCACTCAAAGTGAGAGAGAATCTTAGCCATCCATCTTGTCTACTTGTCTCAAGCTTTGAGGACACAAACTTTTATTTATCTTCAAAGGGTGGAACCAAAGACTTAACCCCAAATTAATCATGATCAAACACACCTACACCCCCTACCATTGGGAAATCTATAAAAGGAAGGCTAAAATCCTTCATAAATCAATCAACCACCTATCTGAGAATTGCATCAAACCTCTTGCAATTTGAGTTTAGAAGAGCATTTAAGAGCATTTTAGCATTTATATTGATAAGTGTTAGCTTTAGCATTGTTTATTTCAATCAATTCTCATTCTAGAACTGTCATTAGTGAGAGCTTGCTGAGAGCTTACTTCATTAACATTCTAGTTAGAGAGCCATAGGATGCTGAATTAGTCATTGATATTAGCTAATAGTTGCTCAATTGTGGTTGTAGTTTAGTTACTATTTCATTTATTGTTGATGATTAACATTAATTCTATATTTAATTGTATATAGTATGTATACATCAAAGGAAATATATAAATATACCTATATTTAGTAACTTCCATAGTGAATCAGTTCATCTTATTATGACTCTGTCTTATTCTTATGTTGTACTGTTTATATATATATATATATATATATATATATATATATATATATATATATATATATATATATATATATATATATATATATATATATATATATATATATATACTATATAAAACATTTTATTAACATGCGAATTTAAATAGAAATAATTTTAAAAAAAAATAATTTAAACAAAAAATTGGGGGAGGGCCGAACCCTACCCCCCTCCTTTCCTTTCCTCATGACCACTGTCTACAACACAACACCCACATGGTGCTGCATTGAAGCACCCACGAAGGTGCTGCAATGTGTGTGTGTGTGTGTGAAAATTGTACCTGATCTATAGACACAACACTTTAGTAAAACATTAGAGGTTAGCTATAATCAAAATCGTGCAAAATTGAAATCTAATTTAACCAAGCGATTTAATGACTTCTAGTAGGTGTGAGATCGATGTTCTTAGATTGCTATCGAGATCAGTGACCTAGATGACACCTAAACGAAGGATTTGAATGCAAAACTGATATGAAATATGAATTGAATTAATCTATTTTTTTGGTATTTTCTATGCAATAATAATTAAAAACTGATATGAATCTATGCTAATATGGAAATTGATCTAACAATGATATGAATCTATGCTAAATGATACAAAATTCTCAAAACTAGAAATATCTCACAATAGCTTGGATTCACAAAGATGATTCTTCAGACTCCAATTGGACAATGTGAGAATGCAAATTCGTGGATGAATTATGAAGAGCTGAGCCTTGATTTTATAGAAATCCAGGGCTTTGGAGGTGCATGGAAGAAAGCCATAAATCACTTAGATTAACTCAGCTTGATTTTTGAGTTATCTGAAAATAAAGATAATTTAATTCACAAAAACATGCAAAAGCTAAGTTTTAACTCAAAATAGAGTTTAGCTTTAATTGATAATTGATAGTTGTCTTCTTTTATGATTGTGTTTGTTTTATTTATGAATTAATTAAATAAATAAAGTGATTTATGCTCAACTTAACTGATTTTTGAAAATAAATAATTGATTTATGGGTTAATCAATCATTTAATCAAACTTTTATTAAAAACTATATTATTAAATAATGACAACTTGCTTTAATTAATTAAATAAGAATTTAATCAATTATTCATAGGATATTGGATTTATTGTCAAAATTAAATAATACAATTAATAATAGATAGAATTAAATTTAATTACACAATTAAGTGGCAAGATATTAAATCTAATTAATTAAATATGAAAATATTCAATTAATCAAACTTAGGATAAATGTGATTTATTTCCAAATAATCATTAAATTAAAGATAATTAAGATAATTAGGCATATTGCTAGGAATATTCCCTGATGCAGAATTTAAGATAATCAATTATGATTTGATGATGTTTAGATGTGCCTTAGGTTAGAACTTTGATGTCGATTTTGTTTGAATTGTTGATATAGAAGATTAATGAACTTATAGCCCATTTTTGGGGTATTACATTTTGCCCCTCTTTGAATTACTGTGCAAAGCGCAGTGGTTCAAAGATAGTCTGTGTTTGATAAAGATATGAAACTGATGTTTGAAATTGATAATTGATATGAGACAGAAGCTGATTGATATTGATTTGATATGGAGATAATAGGTCCTAAATGACAAAGATAATGTTCACTATAACAGAAAATGAACCTATTATTGTGAAAAAGTGTCAAAATGCTTGATTCCAAACCTTAGGATTGCAAAGAAGTGAGTGACTAGTTCTAGACTTGATTGTCTTAGCAGAACTAGCAGGTATCACATCCGAATCCTTCAGTTGCCGAAGAACCAAGGAAAGAACACTATGATCCGATGGTTGCAAAAACTGATACAGTTTACAAGATTAGGAGAATACTAGATTGATATGGATCTTGATGAATCTGATATGCCCCAAGTGATGATAGATTTGCCCCGAGCGATGAGGTTTTTTGATTAATCAACAACTAGACATAGTTGTTGTCTTGATCACTGATGAAAGATTGATAGAATTTGATTTACAGACTTTGAATGATGTGCAATACCATGCCCCCTTTGGGATTAAAATTAAAATCTGACAAGAAAAGTTAGCATTCATAGTTTAGAAGCATGTAAATTGATTAGAAAAGTGGTTATACACGTTCAAGAACGCATTCTGCATCGTTTAGAGGTCTAGATGACCAAGTTTGACTAGGTTTGACCATGAGTTGACCATGGTTGACCAAGTTGAAATTTTGATAGTTTGATGTAAGATAATCAATTAAGTGGAATTATGGATTTTTGTGATGATCGAAGGTCAAATATGCAAGCAGTAGACCATCCTGGGCCCAAAATTTTAAATCAAAATTTTGACATATTAAATGATCTCAGATTTGAATTTTGATCCCAAAAATGGATTCAGAATGTCGAAATTAGCCAGGGGTGCAATTTTCATGAAAAACAGAGCACTTTTGAAAATTAGGTCAAATGCTATATAAAGGCCTGAAGGGTCATTTTCAATTCATTTCAACCATTTGACTTTGGAAATTGTGCAGAGCCCTTTGAGTGAGAAAATGGCAGAACAGTGAGATTTGAAGGTTCCTGTGAGTTCGCATCAATTTGAGTGCAGTTAGAGATACCAGAGACCCTGACATTATGGACATTCGGTAGGTGGACCTGTGTGCCCCTCTGAAAATGCAATTTTTTTTATGTTTCATCGCATTTTTAAATTTTTTTCGTACACGTTTTGCTTTTTTAATTTTTGCATGTTTGAAAACTCGTACGAGTCTCAACCTAGACTCATATGACACTTCAGTTGAATTTCCTTTATCATTTCAAGTCCACCCAAGTGTCGTATGACAGGGACCCTTATGTCGTACGATATTTCACCGGGTCCCTTGAAACTCGTATGATCCCGGGTGGAGTGTCGTATGACTATGGAGTGTCATTTGGTTTACTATGGAGTGTTGTACGACATTTGATGCTAGTCTTGACTGTCGTATTAAAAATAGAGTGTTGAAAACTGACTTTTAGGGCCAAATTTTGACTTTTCTAATGCCTGATGCTGATATTTGATTGGTTGACCTACCTTCTGAAGTACCTGACTATCCAATTTCTGTACTATTAGCTTGTTATTGAACCCAATTTCTGATAGAATGCCCTATTTTGGTATGATATAGGTGACATATCCAGATGTAAATGTCTGACATTCATACCCGGCCACCCAGAGATTATGTGTCATGCTTCTGGACCTGATGAGGGTTCATCTTGTCGCTTTTGGATTTGAGTACTTGATTCATTTACCTGAAATTAGGGTAAATCATGGCCTTTTGACTACCTTGATTGAGAGATTCCATTCGGAGACATAGACGTTTCATTTACCTACTGGAGAGATGACCGTGACTCCAGAGGATGTCTATAGGATACTGCGCATTCCATTTCATAGCAGTTGACGTCCTGAGTATGTGAGTTCTGGTTAGGGTGGTCTTCATGCCTTTAGGTGTCTATTTGGAGATGATACAAAGTTGACGGGGTCCATTTCTTGGGAGACCCTTGTACAGCAATATGGTCAGACACACCATTTAGAGTGCATTATTGCTGGTGTGATCGGGGAGCTCATCATGCCAGGCCGTCAGCAGAATGACTTTTTGATGGGATGGGCTCTGATGGTAACACTTCTTATGGCTACACCCACTAAGCTTGCTTGGGGTCAGTGCCTCTTGGCACATATGTTTTTAGAGATGCATGAGATCATTTATCAGGATTGCAAGAGCTTTGCTTTAGGAGCTTTTGT
Source organism: Chamaecyparis obtusa (assembly GCA_027943335.1). Classification (NCBI taxonomy): domain Eukaryota; kingdom Viridiplantae; phylum Streptophyta; class Pinopsida; order Cupressales; family Cupressaceae; genus Chamaecyparis; species Chamaecyparis obtusa. The sequence goes on from BSBK01004043.1 coordinate 320,971, forward strand.
ATTACAGATATGGGCCTGGGAGCATATCCCAGTATTGAGACCAATTTTTTAGACACAGCGGCAGCCACAGGAGCCAATGATATATACATATGCTGGTTATGTCACACAGGTACGGATGGGTCATACCGAGTACTTCTGACGATGTCTAAATGACATGAATTTTGTTCATTGGAGGCCATATTTGTAGATAGAGGTCTGGCCCACTGTGAGGGAGCAGTATAGTTTTCTTTTTCAGAGTCAAGTACTTATTGGCCGCTCTCCCACTGTTCTAGAGAGATTTTTGATTAGCAAAGTGTGGCATTAGTATGGACATAGATAGGATACCCCACAAGAGTACACTAAATATGGTCGCATTGTGCATGAGATCGGGCTCGAATGGAAACCGAGGCTCTCCTATTCCTTGTGCAGAGGAGTACAGTGCCATTATAGGTAGAGATTGGGACTACCAGCCACAGGTTGTCAATGCAGGAGTGACAGATGGATACATTGCATGGCTTGCAGATCATCCCATCCACAGATTCTTAGATCCTATAGATTTGATACCCTCCATGGAGGAGGCGATGGATGTTACAAGTGCTCCTATGGTACAGGGCCCGAGACCACAGGCAGTGCATCCTACACCACCCAAACAGAGAGCGATAAATCCATTGCAGAGATCATCTAGGCATATGAGGCCTCCTCATCCTTCTACTTCTCCCATAGGTACATCCATAGGGTCACATAGATGATCCAGGGGTGAGAGGGGTGCTTTGGGCAGTATCAGTGCGACCGATGAGGTGTTGGAAGGTGAGCAGTTTGCAGGTGGTGATGCAGATCCTACATAGGTAGACACGATGTTTGATTTGGGTGTGGATGTCAGACATTGTAAGGTGCATTGATCAGAGACCACTGGATAGCAGCCAGAGCAGCTAGCATAGGATATAGAGATGCCAGTAGCTGCAATAGAGCCTACTGTTCCTCTCACTTCATCAGAGATGATTAGATAGCTCAGAGCTCAGGTCTGGGACCTAAAGGTACAGAGTGCCAGATGGGAGGAGAGGTTTTAGGAGGTAGATAGGCATCATAATAAGCTTCATGTAGAGCTTCACTCAGAGGTTCAGAGACTACAGACAGAGGTGACCCATCAGATCTCATGGGCCTCCTATTATGTGTCTGCATACTATGTTGTTGTTCCTGCTGAGCAGAGAGTACCTACATACTCTGAGTACATGGCAGCATCAGAGGGAGCTAGGGCACCGAGGGTAGAGGTCATACCAGATGCACCACTGGCTCCTCCACCAGATACCAAGGAGCATGCTGAGCGTTGATTCCTGTGGTCATGTTTTGATATATTCTATTCTTTTTTATCACTGATATACCATTCTGAATCTAATAGCTTTTCGGAGCTCATTCTTTTGTACATTTTGCTAGTAGTACACCCCTGACACATTTTGAGATTTTTGATATATATGAGATCGATATTTTGATTGTGACTTCATGTGTACTTGTCATGATGTGGATTTACGATGATATCATGCTATGCTTATGCTATGATTAGTGTAGAATGTATGTATGGATTGATGCAATGCAATGATTTCTTTCATATGTATGGATGTTATGCAAATGTAATTGATTATGAAGATGTATGTATGGTTTATGCTTACACAATGAATGTAATGTAATGCAACAAATGATAATGATATAAGATGTAAATGCAGTGATACACATGATATGTTTTTGTAGGTTGATGAAGACAAGTACTCAGTCTTATGTCAAAAGAATGGTTAACCCTGGAGGGTTACTACTTGTGGTTTGATGAAGAGACCTTCGAGTGAGACTCAGCTCATGTTAGATGTGAAGAATTGATATGAAGAATTGTTTAAGCTTTGAAGTATTTTCAAATAGTTGTGAGATATGCAAACATTGAAAATGCAAAGAGACATGCAAAATGAAATGCAACCTAAGACCTAGGACCTAGTCACTGATCATATGTCAATTTGTTATCATCATTAAACTTTTAGGTAACTGGATAAATCAATACAATGCCCACTAGCTATGAAACCATGGACATATGAATATCAATTTGTATGTGCAAGAATCAATACAACACCCACTGATTATGAAACCATGGGCATATGAATATTGATTTTGTTTTTGGAATGTCAGATTAGATATAAGCACCAGAGCATAAATGCCAAGATGACTTGAACATCATGTCCATTTTGATATAGCAATTTGCATTTAACATACACATCAAATGGTCAAGAGATCATTCTAAATCTAGTGTGAATTACCCGTAGTGACTTTAGCATTCACATCCTTAGGTAAGATCATGTTTCACATTAGGAGAAAGAACTCACTCAAAAAGACAATAGTTAGATCAAACTTCCTTGAATGTTTTAGGTATCAATGGTCGAGGTACACATGGCCATCCAATTCGAGATAGAGGCTCTTACATTCGGACACCATTTCAATCTAGAATTTCCAAAGACGTTAGATTTTCACATACAAGCAGAAGACAAAGAAAAGTTTATGCCCTCAGTCATCACTCTCTAAATCCAATAAAGGACATCATCGAAGAGCTTGAAGGGACACAATATGCAAAAATATCAATGTGAATCAGTAAGCATACAAGGAGATAAAAGCATGTAAAAAAAAGCATAGATTGTTTTTAGTTTGATGTTTGATTGCATTGTTGTAGATGCAAAATCCTTTCTGGAGACAAGACTGATTGACCGACTCACATGAAGCTTCAAAGGACTTTGACTGGATATGACACATCTCAGAGACACTGGAGACCATAGGATATGACATTGATTGCCCCCAAGTTTGAACATTGATAGGATACAAACACTTGAGTAGATTGGTGGACAAACTAACTTATTAAAAAATGGAAATGCAAAAACAAACCGAGAGATATGTACAAACTAAAGCAAGACTAAAAGCTGGGAAAGACCAAGATTGCACTGATAGATGGAGCATTTTGAAACAAGTGGCACCTATATGCTGGGTTTTCACCATCTTAGCAAAGATTCTATTTTTGCTACCAAGGTGCCTGTTTCCAGGTTTTCACCAAGGCACACATTTTTTTTTAAATTTTTTTTTTCCAATTTTTTTGAATTTTTGATATTTTTTAATTTTTTAAGATTTTTTTCTGAATCATCAAGGTGCCTATTGCTAGGTTTTCACCAAGATGTTCATTTTTTAGGACTTTTTCTAATTTTTCTAATTTTTTCAAGACTTTTTACCATAGACTGAATGCCTTAAGCATAGAATTTTGTCAGATGGAGAATGTTGATTGGTTCTCGGAGCTATTCTCCTTCAGTCATTGAGAGTTGATAGGCACTAGAGCCAAAAGTAGTAGTGATTACAAAGGGACCCAGCCAATTGGGTTCAAACTTCCCCTTGTGTTCTCGATGGGATTGATTTTTAGGATTTTCTCTCAAGACTAGATCACCAACCTAAAATTCTCTGTGTTTGACTTTCTTGTTGTAACCTCTAGACATTCTCTTTTGATATACTCTAAGATGATCATACGCTACTTGTCTGCACTCATCTAGTAGTTCAAGTTCTTGCAACCTAGACACTCTGTAGTCATCATCAGTTACAAGACCATGCATTCTGATTCTTAGTGATGGGATTTTAACCTCAATAGGTAGTACCGCTTCAGACCCATAAACTAAAGTGAATGGAGTAGCCCTAGTGGGAGTTTTGATACTTGTTCTGATACTAGTTCTGATACTAATTCTGATACTGATTTTGATACTTGTTCTGATACTGATTCTGATACTTGTTCTGATACTTGTTCTGATACTAGTTCTGATACTTGGTATACCTGATAGCATCTTTTTCCATTGCAAACTCCCAAACAAGATCATATCATGCAGTCCCAATGTCTAGCAAGGTGGAGAATAAGAGGGATTAGCAAGGTAGTGGAAGAGATGGAAGACAAGAGAATGAAGGATAATGAAGGGAAGAAATCCTCAAGGGAAAACTCCTCAAGAATACCCAAGCTAGGGAAAAATTATCATGTAAAGTACATTTGGACAAGCAATGAAAGGCCAACATAGGATAAGTCATAAAAGCGTAATGTCAAAGAAGGACAGGATGTAGTCCAAAGGAGTAGACATGTCAAGTGGCTTCATAGCACCATGTTTTACTCTTTTTTTTTTATTAGAGCAAGACCAAAGGGGCAATGATAGAGAAAGACTAGAATGAATGGAGGAACATAAATATTAAGGCTAAATAGGAAGGAATGAAAGTAGGATCATCATAAGACAACTCACAAAATAGCCAAATGTTCATGTATAGATCAACATTGTCAAGATCAAAGAGAGAAGATAGAATGGATGAAATATGTAGAAGAACTACGCATGATGCCTAATTGCCAGGTTTTCATCATGGTACTTATCCAAGGTGGCACAAGGAAGTGGTTTTCACCATAGGATGAATTTATTTCTCTATACTTTTGCTACCAAGGCACCTGTTTCCACATTTTCACCAAGGCACATTTTTAATTTTTAATTTTTTTTAAATTTTGTTTTTAATTTCTCTTTTTGGAAGAAGGAAAGCTTTTTAGATAGTGCTCCTTGAAAGGATAAACCATGATATGCCAAGGATTCAAAATGATATGCTCAAAGATGCTGATAGGGAAAGGAAGATGGAAGAGAAAAATGGAGGATAAGGTTTTATGTAAAGTGAGTGAGTTGGAAGATAGGAGGAATAAGCAAATGAGGAAGAAGGATAGAAGGTAGAAGGATAATGAATGGAAGGATCATGAAAGGGTAGATGGAAAGGAAGGCAAGATCAACATCAACACACACCTTGAAGGGTGGCAAGAGGATGGATGAAATGTGAATGAAGGAATACGTGAAGGAATATGGTGAATGGATAGCAGAGGTTGTGGTTTAGGCACGTGGAATGGAAGAATATTTTTAGAGGGAGATGAAGTGGAAGCCTTTGGAAGCTTGAATGTCAACTTCACTTTTTGTTCAACACTGGACTCTTTCAAGAGAGACTTTGGAATCCATATAGTCGTAGGATTTTTATTTCCTTTTGATGATCTAGAGAGAATATCTTCAATGATGGATTTTGCAGCCCATACTTGTCTTGTAGTTTTTTTCTTAGATATCTCTTTTGACTTTATGTTTCCATGTCTATTAGATGAGACATGGTGATCTTCTTTTTTTGATGGATTCATGTATTGCTTCTTTTTCTTGTATTGAACATTCAAGTTACTTCCAAAAGACTTGGGACTTGTGGAAGAAGAAGGAGGATATGACTGGTTTAGATGGGTGGGTGGATGAAAAAGATTCAAGGGTGTGCATCTATGTTGATCTTGAGGAAAGATAGGAGATGGAGGTATGTAAGGACCCAAGATGGATGGTGAATTAGGAGAGTTAGGAGGGGAAAGTGAAGGGACATAAGGACCCAAGATGGAAGGCAGACGTGAAGCCTTTAGTAGTGGTGGAAGAGGTCCAAGGATGGAAGTGGAAGACACAAAAGGATAATCAATAAGTTCATCAGCATCTATATGACAACCAAGGATATCAGCATCTTTAGAGTGAGCATTAGAATTTTCAATAGAATCGTGGACATCTTGAATATGAGCACCTTCTTTGATAGGATTGTTCAAAGCTTGCAAAGACTTAGGAAGAGTAGAAAGTGGAAGCGAACATGGAGTGGTAGAATAAGAAGATGGAAGACTTTGATCTTGACAAGGATCTTTGGATAGCATGAGTGCATAATTTTTCTCTTGATTTTCAATAGGTGTAACATTGGAAGTAACAACACCATTTTTAACAATCTTAATGGAAGTATAATCTTTGGAAAGCAAAAGTGTAGTAAGGTTATTTTGATTGTCAATAAGCTCAATGGTGTAAATAGTAGCTTGATTTTGCTTAGGAGAAGACTTAAGACATGGTGGAATGCATGAATAAGGGGGTGTAGGATCAAAAGAACCCTAAGGCAGATAAGAGACATTGTGAAAAGGAGTGGACGACATGGAGGGTTCTTGATCTTGATCTTTCTTTACATTTTTTTCTTTATCATTAGAGTCCTCTTGACATGGAGCCACTTCTAAGGACAAGGAAGCATGTTGGGATTGTATGGAAGACTTTGGAAGAGATGGGGAAGGACTAGCTAGAGTAGGCATTGTAGCATATGAAGGCATAGGCTCTTTAGGTTTAGCATTATTGAAAGTATTAGCAGCCAAGTGAAGGTTAGCTTGAATTTCTTGAAGAGGTAGCCCTAGAGGATAACTATAGGGAATCGTATGAAAAGTATCAGGGCTTGTGTCAGATGAAGGTGCTGTGATAGATTTGAAAGACTCGGAAGTTTTAGAAAATGTACGGGTATTGGAGGAAGTAGGGGATGGAAGGGAACCATCACCAGACAAAGGTTCAGCATTAACACAATCTTGCTTGAGAAGATAATCTTTATTTTCAGTAGGAGATTCCTTAGGAGAAGGATTCTTATAATATTGATGCTTCAAGCTAGCATGATGCATTTTATAGTCCTCAGCAGTGGTAGATGGATCATAATCAAGGTATTGTCCACAAAAGCCATCAAAATCTCTTTCAAAATCAGAATCATATAGATCACCATCATGATCTATCCAATGTGACAGCCCATTTGTAGTAAGTAGGAACACACGACGAGGAGGACTCTTAGGAACAAAGGTGTCATAGGTATCATTACATTGTCTATCGTCATAGTCATCATAGTCTCCAAAGCTGGATGTGTCACTGTCCATGGAAGAGGTATCATAAGGGTTATCACATTGCTCAAATTCTATCTAGGGGCATGGTGACATGTAAAAGTCTTTATCAAATAGAAAAGAGTATAGAGATTCCATGGAGAACTCTTTAGGTTCCTTTTCTTTCTTAAGATTGTTAAGTTCTACTTGCATAGCTTGCAGTTGCTTCATCATAGCAGTGATTAGAGCTTCTTGCTCTTGTGTACTGATTCTTTGAGACATGTATACTGATTTTCAATGGCTATTGCTCTGTTCTTGACATAATGATTTGTATGACAAATTCTAGAAATAGGTTGTAAAAGCTGAAGTATCTGGCAATTCTGATAATTTTTTGACAACTTTCAAAATTTTTCCAAATGACACTTTGCAGACTCATATGACAGTGGGTATGCTATGAAACGAAAGTTGCAAAACTCATACAACAGTTGGGTAGCAATGAAATGACAGTTGAAAATCTCATACGACAGTTGCAAGATTTTGACTTTGAGAATTTGCTGGCATGGAAACTCGTATGACACTGGGTACTCAATCATACGACATATGGGTTGTAATGAAATGACACTTGGAAAAAATCATATGACTTTTGAATTCCTAAAATGATTTTTGACTCCAGAAAGGAATTTATGTCAATTTTTGCAAAATTTTGAGTTTACAGATTCAGATTGTTTGCAAATTTCAATGTCCAAATTTTAGGATTGTAACAAATTTGCTCATTTTCAGTAACCAGATAGATAAAAAAGCACACAAAATAGCAATCATGTGATTTCAAGCATGTCTGAACATAATGAATAAGGGAAAAAGCAACCTTGCGCATGAACAATCAAGTGACTTATTCATTCTAATCCTTAGAAGCGCTAATTGTGTATGTTCCAAAAATGTTTTGCAATAATGCACATATACCCTATAAAATGAAAATTCGGCCTTGCTAGGGTTTTTAGTAATGGTTTGACTCTACAAATTTTATGATCCAAAGGAGTGAACTCCAATCCCGGTGCACCATGGTTTTGACATAGTCTGAGAACTTAATCTTCAGGAGCTGCTAGGGAGATCTGACAACCCAACAATGAACCATACCCATGGAGATTTCTTTCACAAGGACATTTATATAGCGACTGTCACTACCATGATGAAAATGGCTATTACCGCTTGAGGTTTTGTCAACGCAGTTTTCCCTATGAAGGGATTTTCCGCTATGGTTAACCCTCTCTAAAGGTGACTCGCAATAGTATACCACAAGGGGACTTGGCTCCAGATTGAATGTTTTTGACACCTTTTCATTTTAACCCAAACAAAGCAAGCAGATTAATCCAACATGCTAAGACAAAGTTTGTCTCACCAAGGTCTATGATATCAACCCCACGTGATCTATCAACCCCTCTAGAGAGAGAATGTATCAATCAATAAGGGAAGATGCACTAACCAATTTTGATTCACCAAAGCTTGTGATGTCTACCCCATGTGATCTATCAACCTCTCCTGGGAGAGAATGTATCGATCACTAAGAGAAGATGCACTAACCAAGTTGAATGTGAAATGCACTAAGTATCCTCCCTACCTACAAGGATTCTATCATCAAGAAGGATTTCACTGGGAATCCAATCTCTCAAGAATCATGAAAAGTGTTCATAGGGCCTAATTACTATGTGAGCACAGATGTATGTTTCCAAAAGCAAATCTACCAAAAGTACCCAAAAAGCAGAAAGAGGAACACTTACGCTTAAAGTGAATATGAGATGAGTCCACAAGGTGGAACACTTAACACCTCACACAAGTTGAAAATGAGTCCCCAACTTAGAAAACAAGTGAGTTCCTAAAAGTACAAAAGGGTTGCCAAGTGGAACACTTAATGCTTCTATCCTGTTGACCCCTCCCCTTTATGATGCTAAGATTGAAACCATGGGGCAAAATGAGGGGCTGACAGATTAGCGAGTCGAATAACCCAAGATAGAAATCAAGATCAATCACAAGTATCTGAGACTACTTAATGAATCCTTAAGGGGTCACAACCTAGTATCAATTATGCTTGTGTGTAAAACAAAATCATGAAAAGAATCACCGAAGCTAGACACATGAGAGATTTATTTTAAGCCCCAAATCGAAATATTATCAGCACAAGTGGAATACCTGAGATCCTTGCAATGCGCTTAGTAGATTTTTACCTGATTTTAGCAAACTTTACACTTTTTCCAATCAAAACCAGCAAGAGTCAATAAAAAATAGAGAATTTCAATTGTTAAGATTAGCCGTTAGTCAAAATCTGAAAAGCCAATATGACAAACTGCCCTGAAAAATGA